>CM041788.1:53031395-53584440 GCA_023375725.1 Nephotettix cincticeps
CGGGACGTGTGGAAGTGATCACCTCCCCTACCTCCCCTCTATTGCCTTTTCTAGTCTCAGTGCACTTTCAGCACTTAACTAAGTGAACTGTCCTCGGGATATATCTCTGTGTGGTGAAACATGTGTTCGTTTTTACCTCCCACTATTTTTAGTATATTTTTACGCTTTATTGTGAAATGGTGTTTTTCAGCAATTGATTTAAATCTAATTACCTAATCTTAATTTATAAATTAATTAACAATTCCTATGCAAACACTCCTTGAGAAGAGATTACTCACTCGTCCGATGATGATGTAAAGCCAGACAACGCAGGCGTGGCCTTTGATAAACTTGTCTCGGACATAGACAAGTCAGAGGCTGAAGACCCTGAACCTGAACACCAACCCTTCTTAGTGGCATCATTTTATTCATTTTGATAAAATTATTTTTGTTGTGTGCTTTAGTAATAACAGGTAATATATAGCCAAAAACATATAATAGCATTATTGTACAAGTGATTCAAAGGACATAAGAGCTCGAGTGAGCGCAGATGACTGTTCCTGGGTCTGAAACTGTGGCAGGGATCCCTGTCACAGTTTTAGAATGACCACTGAGGTATGATTTTGGCTTCTTATGTCATTTTGGCTTCATATTAGATAATTTTACATTTAAAGGTAAAAATTAGCATTCTTGACAGTATATGTAGCAGTTGACACATTTTTGTAGCAGCCAATGTGTGGTGGGTTGTTTTGTACCCAGAACAACAACCTATCAAAAGCACTTTTACTTACATCAACCATGAACATTATCCCCCGGGCTTGCCATTTTCACCTGACACACAAATGTTAGGTAAAAAATCTTTATAAAAGAAGATATATAAAACAAAATACATAAATTTAACTTTACAAAATATTATAACTTCAATAACTTTAACAAAATAATAATTACTTTAATGACTTAATAGTTTTATACTTTATAAACTTAGTTAATAACTTCATAACTTTAAAAAGATTATCAACCAAACTATCTATTCTCCATGTGTAGCTTTTACATTTTGTTTTTAATAAGTATGGTACTAAATACAATAGTTTTACTATATCTAATCATAATTTTTATAGTTAACTTTTAGTGGGAGAAATTATGTGTTGGTTCACTAACAGGGTACATTTATTTAACTAATTATAAATGCAAATATTATGTAATTTTAATCACTGCAATTACTTTTAATACAAAATATTTTAAACATTTTTTTTAGTTGCAAAACAAATTGTGACCTGAAACCTGATCCGATTCTTCCTGTAAGATTGACTGTTATAGACCGAGCTCATGATGGAAAATCTCCAAAAAACGCTACATATAAAATTATCGATTCGAAGGGATCCGAAATTCCTTTGAAAAATGTCACACTTACAAAAGGTGTCAGGCCAAATGAACTAAGTAAGTATTGTTCTAGTGAGAAAACCCTTATAAAGTCCTGATCATTAGTATCATAAGTTTTGGTTTGTAGTCTTACACATCATAAATACTCAATTCATTTTAGGTTTTGTGAATAATGATAATTTACAATAATATAGATAAAACTTGAAATTAGTTCTATTGTGTGAAAAGTAATCTCACAAAACTGTTGAGAGAGTGCCCAGAAGAGATCAGCTAAGGGTTGGGAAATTTGAAACCAATTTTCTAGAGGCCAAGAATCTATGAAGTGAGGTAAGAATAATAAAATGGCTTGATATATAGGTACTAAGACGTTGCTACGATGTGCCTACAAAATATCAGAAAATGTTGATTTTGAGTTTTCGTAATAGTTACCAATTATTAGCTTTAAAATTTATGTACAGTAGAACAAATAAATGAGAAAGAACGTGTAATTGTATATAACTAAACATGCATGAGTCTAAAAAATATTTTATTATCTTTTAGACTTTTACATTTTTCATTCCTTTTATTTCTGTTTAGTAATTCTGAAATATTTTTCAGAGATAGACCTTTCCAAGCTGAAACCTAAAGAGCATTACACAATTGTAGCGACTGGTAAACATGTCTACAGTATTATATTATAACTAAGATATTAAATAAAGTATTTACGAGTAGTTTAATCATTAAGTACATATTATTCATGTAAACAAAAAATTTGTAATACTAATCTAAGGGTGAAAACACACACAGCGATTGAGTTTGGAGCAGAGCGACAAAATCAAATCCTTATGATCAAATTGCAATGCGCACACAAGCTGTTGTGAGCATAGAGGATCGACACAATTTATTTACTTTGGAACAATCTTGTTTGTTTTTTAGAGCATTTAAGAGTGGGTGACGACATTGTCATGAGTCTGCTCTAGTCACTGAGCAAGTGAACGTTATCGTGCTGTGTGTCACTGCTGCTACTGTTTTCTGCTTCACCAAATCTGTCTTAACATTTGATAGAATGTAATCAAAGGTCAAGGTAGATGTACACATGTATATTGAAATAATCGTGAGTCATGCTTCTAAAGGTCGGGAAACAAATTGTGGTATTCACCATGCACTTAGAGTCGCTCCGCTCCTCTCTCAATCGCTCTATATGTGTTTTACCCTAAGTCAGCGTGGTGCAGAAGACTGGTTCTTACAACGTCTGTAGAGTGTAGAGGTTAGGAGGTACGAGATACTCCCACCTATATAGCAGAGTTTTGACATGGATATTTCTTAGCTCTGTGGAGGGGAGTGTTGGCAATCTGTCAGACCAAATTTTGAAACGGAAGTGATATGGTCCATATGGTCATAAGGACGGCCATTAAGTGGTAATGAAAACATTCACTTTAGACACATCCATGATCTAAGTTATTTCCCAAAGCGAAGTACAGTTGACATGGATATTGGATATGTCTTAGCTCTGGGGGGGCGGGGGGTG
Organism: Nephotettix cincticeps; assembly: GCA_023375725.1. Taxonomy (NCBI): domain Eukaryota; kingdom Metazoa; phylum Arthropoda; class Insecta; order Hemiptera; family Cicadellidae; genus Nephotettix; species Nephotettix cincticeps. Next base: position 53,034,262 of record CM041788.1, read on the forward strand.
TTAGTGATTTTTAACATGGATAATTTGTAACAGGTTTCCATTGTAACTACCAAAGTTATTGTATTGAATTAAAAAAAAAATGATAACAGCTGTTTAGATAAACAGAAACCATTCCCTTTAGACATATCCATGATCTAACCTATTTCCCACTGGGAAGTAAATACAAACATTTTTGTACTGAAATCTCCATTTTATCAATCTGAAATTTTTCTGAGACCTAACTACTTATTAAATTAACAATTTGTTGGACTTTTCCAACGTGTCTTGTGTTTAAAATCTACACAAAGTGTAGATTTTAAACACAAGTTGGTTCAGTTTGTTCTTGAAGTGGTTTGGGTTTGTTATGTCTAGGCAATTTAATTTAATGTGAGTGAGAACTATTGTTGACAAAACAAGAACTTGAAAAGGCACAGGATAATTTTTCAAAGTCCCCAGATACAAAAAACACAAAATTCATTTGTCAGGTTTTATATCCCTGTTATTAAATTAATATATTGGTTTGTTATAACTACATGGAAAGTCCATGTGATGTATCCCAAAGGTGGAGTACAAACTTTTAAATGACCAAAGAGTCAGTAATTTTGGTGAGAATATGTCATCCTAGAGTTTTATTTTTCATTTATTCATAAGCTAAGTAGTAAAGTGTTTCCAGATTTTTTAATATCCAGGTACAGTAGGACTGTTTTTTGGTTGATGGAGACAATAAAACAATTTTAATAATTTAGTAAAAAAAGTAAATTATGTAATGGCATGTTCCATTATCATATGATACCGATTATTAGAGTCCTAAACCAGTACAGATTTTATGAAACAAACTATGTTATGATTTTATCTATAAAAAATTACATGTGTTACTTTCATAAACAATTCATTTATAAAAGTGTTTTGTTTGAAGTACTTTAAAATGACAAAAAATCTCAAGAATAAAAGTTTCAACGGATCCAATTTATTTCTTTCACTGGTAGAACGTTCAATGCTTGAAGCTTTTCCTCCATGACATATGTACTGACCAAGAAGATTATTGGTTCAAGCCTTATTCTTATGTAAAAACCATGAAAATTAACAATGATAATCAGTTCATACTTTATATCTGTTACAGTCGAAAATCCAAAAGGAGGATCACCATATAAAACAGACCCATATGATTTATCTTATGTAAAAATTGGAATACCTAAGGATGGTAACTGTACAATGAATCCAAAAAAAGGCATGAAAGGTTTCACTTTATTTGACTTAGAATGTTTTGGTTGGCAAGCGGAGGGTCCTGTGCTTTATGAATTTTTTGACAAAGGTCCCGAAGATATTAAACATTATGAAGGTTTGTGATGTAACCACCATTGCATACAATATGATTAAAATTTAAAATAGGCAATAAATGTGTGTCAGACAATTTTATTGGTAAGAACACTTGGTTTCATAGGTCTGATTCTTCCAAGAGTGAAACAGGAGTACTCTGCTTTGCTGGTAAATAGAGGTACAGTGATGAAAATTTTAACATGTTCGCTGTGGGCGTACATGATCGTGTATGCGAAAAAAAGTGGATGTTAATGCTTTTTTTTTGTTCGGATGGTGTTTTGTCACTGTTTTCCACCAAAAGAAAAAAATACAATTTATTTTAAAAATAATATAATTATAAAATAATATATGAAAGATTTTTCATCAATAAACATGAGAATTATGATTCTATAAATTTAACATGGAAAGATGTGTTTTTGGTGTGGAACATGAAAATGACATTTTAATAAATAATTTTTATTGATTTAATACCAATTTCATCAATTGATAATAAAATTTTCCTATTCATAAGTTTATGAAAGTATGCAGTTTGTGCCATAAACACATCTTTTTTTAAGATGTTCCTACATAAAGCAAAATTCAAGTTTATCCATTGATTTTGAAAATTAATTTTATCCTTAAGATTAACTTACACAATACAACGTACTGATTTATTTTTATATCTCACCGTTTGTAGAGAAAAATTTAGGAAATTAATTTATTTTTTAGTGTTTTGGTGAAAATAAAATTTGAAATTAAAAATACATGTGAAAAACGCAAAAAAATTTTTACAATTATAAAAATAATTTGTTTTGACCGATATTGGTACAAGTCCAAGCATTGTAGGATACATCTCTACCAAAGGTCTCGATCAATACAGAGTAGGCAATGCGATATATATGTACATATAAAATATTATAATATATAAAAATTTTAACGACATGTTTTTGTTCTGTATAAAGAAGTGTTCCAAATCTTCATGAGACTACTAATATTTTCATTCTTCCCAACGAAAAATAAAATGGTGAGTAAAAATATAAAAAAATGTTAGCGTATACCACTCTCTAGTGAATGCATTTTAGCAGCGTGTTAAGTATGATATGGATGTTTGGAAAGATTGTTTCATCACAAACATTTAGAAAATGAATTGTATTAGATTAGATTATTGAAATTGCAACCATACCACAAGGTAGGTATTTCAAGCCAAGTATGAATGAGGTGTAGGATGATTGTGGCGCGATCTTGTAGTCTTGTTACTGACTAAGGCTGACATTGATTGATGTCAGCTATTCTATAAATTCTATTGATGTAATCTGCGTTGTTTCATGAGAGAAAAGTTTGCCAAACTTCCATTTCTTCTTTTTTTGTAGGGAAATGCAATTCCTACAAAGCAGTATTCAGAATTGGATCCACTATTGATGGATTTAGAAAGAATGTAACTTTTTTCTTTAGGGGGGGTTACAGCCCCTTTAGCCCCAACCCAAAATGATGATTAACTGGGATGGTGGCGTCATCCTGTAATCCAGCTATTTGTGGAGGTCACAAAATGTGGATAGTTATGAGCGATGGTTGGTGGGTGTAGTGTTCTCTTGTGTGGATTAATGTTCACACTATTGAATACTACGTTAATCCGCAGAGACCATCCTCATGATTAGACCAATTCGTAATTCAGAGGCCATGGTTCGGATTCCACATTAAACTGTAGGTCCCTTAGTTGCCATTGGCTGTTGGGCTATTAATTAACAGTTCTGTCTAAGGAGCATATCAGCCTTAGTTGGTAACAAGACTACAAGATCGCTCCAAAATCATCTTACACTCAATCTTCATTCATATTTGGCTTAAAATGCCTACTTTGTAGTATGGTCGCAATTTTAAGAAATCTAATCTAATCTAATCTAACACCCGGTGGGTTTGCCTCTGTATGTTTATTAAACATTAAAGATTTAATGTAATCCAAATCGTTCATAACATAATTTAATTTTCTCCAGGTTTATGGACACATATTATTAAACTATGACTTCAATAGTGACAATCTTCATCTAGGAATATTTTAGTATCTATTTATTATTTTCCTTTATCTTTTTTTTCATTGGTTGCAAGATGGTGTGAATGGGTAATCGGTCTGTGTGGTGAGCGAGCCCGACATTAGAACGTTTGTGTGTGTGGTGGTTGGTGTGGTGTGTGTGTGTGTGCGTGTGTGTGCACGTCTGTTTCTGAGTTGTGTGACTGTTGCATGGATGACATGTGGTATGGGTGGTATGCGAATGGACTGGGTTCTCGGCTGGTATCATTTTACTTATATATTTTCTTTTAATGATATCGCAAAATATACCATTTATTTATATGCATGCATAGGATTTTTCACTTACTAATTTTTTTTTGTTTGTTAACATAAATTAGTCGATTATTTTTAGTTATTAATTATTTATTTTATAGTCTCAGGTTTTGAGAATTGTTATAGGCGGCAGTTTAAGGACTCGTTCCCCACACACAGGCTTAGACCCATGTGGGGAACTAATTTCTAGCATACAGATATTCAAGTTTTTGCTGTTAATATGTAATTGTTTTTGGAAATAAAGAATTATTATTATTATTATTATTATTATTATCTTTATTGCATTTTTAAATTTAATGTTTTATTTTCTCTAGATATAATACATTCATGTTAGTTGAAAAGTACCCTGGTAATAAAATATTGTGAAGGTTGTACTAAATTGTTTTAGTAAGAAATATTGAATTGAAATTAAATAGAAAATTATGAAAATGTTTCCAGGAAGGATGATGGGGTTCTCTTATTCAGGCATCCTATCAAAATTCAGACTCACTCGAGGCATAGTTGTTATATATTTATTGAATGATGATGGTGATGGTCCATCTGTTAACTTGACTGTAGAGGTAAGACAGTATTATTTTTTCTCAATCTTTTACCCGAAAAACAATATTATCTTATCTTAACCGCTCAAACCTAAAAAGATTTTTGGCCCTGCCAACAATTTGCCTCCACTCCTATCGGTCTGACGTTAGGTTGAGGGATGCTCCCATTCGATCGAGGTCTTTCCGCATCTGATCCCTCCATCACACATTTTTTAACATCATCGGAATCAGGTCAATATAGTATATTGACTCTTGTGTCATTCGATTATTGAGATATAGATATTATACACATTACCTTGTCTTTCCAAGCCCCAATGTAAATAACCTTATGGGAAAAAGTACAAATTTTAATATTGCTTATTACTCGAGTGGTACAGCTTAAAATAGATAAGTTCTATGCTAAAAAATCTAAATCCATTTAATTCATTGTGACAGAAACCCTACTCAATTCACATGTTACTGTTACGGAGAACAAGGAAACTGATATAACTTTCTTATTTACAAACATACAGTGATAATATTATTTGGTATATGGTTCAACCTATAAAGAAGATCTGTACTTACACAAATAATTTTGTAATAAATGGACTTCTGCAGAGTACGGTATTCAGATCTGTGGGAGTATTTTTTTAGAACAGTTTTCTATACTGATTTATATTTATATTGTACCGATTCAATCAGAACTTGGTTAATATCTTTATTAGGTTACTTCGGTAATTATTTCTAAGGTGTTTTTGGAAAGAGTTTTTGACTTGTATGTCTCCTTGTCTGGAAGATATCTGAGTCTATGATGAAAAGGTTCTTGCAGCTGAAGTGCTTTAGGTCATTCCGCACCTGTCAGATAAGATAACAAAAACTCACTCGTTGGGTGCGCATGGTGGGGATCCCAGCCATTTCGGAATGTCACCCAGTGTGCGTGGCAGGGATCCCTGCATTCCTTCTATTGCCTTTTTACAGCCTCAGTGTGCCTTCAGCACTATAGCTAAGTCGACCGTGTTGCTACTGCTCCTCAGAATGTATCTCAGTTTTGTATTGTTGTATATGTATTGTTTTTTTTTGTATATTTTTGTGCATTATTGTGAATTAGTGAATTAGAGCCAGACGGCTCAGACGTGGTCTTTGATGACCTTGCCTCGGACAGTGACTGAAGTCAGCAGAGGCTGAAGAACCTGTCTACAACACCAACCTTCCTTAGTCGCATCATTTTATTAAAATTATATTTCTTGTTGTGTGCTTTAGTTCAGTTAGCTATATATAGCCAAAAAATATATTAGCAGTATTATATAAGTGATTCGAAGGCCTAACAACTTGAGTGAGTGCAGATGACTGTCCCTGGGTGTGTGGCAGGTATCCCTGCCATAGTTTCAAAATGGCTTTCTTATGTCATTTTGATACAAAAATTAGCATTCTTGACAGTATATTGTGTGTTTTTTTTAGCAGCCAATGTGTTAAGATGAGGAACTTGTCATCAAAGTTTATGTGTAATGACATTGGCAATCATTTTTCAGCTTACAGAATTTAACAATAACAAGTCCCATATTGAATACCTTTTTAACAAAATTGATAGTTACATGGACTATGACAACTTTCGACGTAAGTATTCTTTCTCTAGATTAAGGACTTTGAGGTTTTGTTGTTAAAAACCAGGATAAAAGTGTTTTATGTGCTGCATTGTCTTGGTGAAGGAGACATGCTTAGTCTAACTCAAGCAATCGTTGCTTTTCGTAAAATGTTTTAAAATTTCTGATTTAAAGTGCTTTGTTCGATATTACTCACGGTTCACTGTTTTGAATTAAAATAACTAAAAATGCATAATTACATTGAGATAGATTTTTCATTGAAATCATCTGACTTAATCAGGGTTGAATTATTTGGTGTGCAGATCATTTGCCGATCCATGGAGTAGATTAAACTTTTTAATGTCGATTCATATTCTATTTGCATAAGTTTGTTTCAAAAGTTTAAATGTTTCTATTTACCTTACAGCAGCCCTAGATTTCATGTCGACAGCAGCAGAAATCCTTTATAAAGATATGGACAATGATTACTACATTAAAAAACTTTTAAGAACAATGAACAAGGTATTCAATACATCTGATATACTGTTAAACTGTTAATCATTTCTCTTTTATAAGATAACAGCCTTATAGCTACACAAACAAGAAATTGAAAGCATTCATAATAAATCAATACAAAATAAGTCTGTAATGTGGGAATCCCAGACCTCCTCTTCCTGCTGACTTGTCAATGCAAGAGCTAGACTTAGAAGTTTTAGTAGTACCTAAGCCCAAAAATATTTCAAGAATAACTTGGTCAAATGATATTTATTATATTTTTTAAATAAAGTAAACATACCAAAGGTAATGCGAGTACTGCCTGCTTCTATGAAACAAGAGAAGTTTTAACAAAATATTATTTCTTAGATTAGTAATGGTATGATAGTTATAGTACAGTTAAGTTGGTTGTTTATTACATTACTTTCTCGTTCCGCTATTGAATAATTTAATTAATAAATAATAATTTTTAAATAATTATCATTGGGATTAATTTTTAAAAGCTTCTATAGATTTTCAGCCGAAGCTGAAAATTTGTTCAAGGGTATTAAAACATAAGTCCTTACAATAAAAATGGAATGTATATACTTTCCCTGTGGGAAATAGGTAAGATCATGGATATGTCTTAAGGGAATGTTTTTAGTTCCTCTAAAACAGCTGTTCTCATAATCATATGACGTCACTTCTCACACTTTATGACCGTTCAAATTGCTAACCCCCTCCTGCGACAGAGGTTAGACATATCCATGTAAAAAATAAAAGAAGATGTTCAGTTTTCACAGAGATTTTCATAATGAATAGTTTATATTTTCTAGAACAATTACCTTATCACTGCAAAATCCTAACTAATTACTAAAGATAGTGCAGAACCTGGACTATCTTATTAATATTCTTATCTTTTCATAAATCAGAATAATTTGACCCCTTGCAGTTTCTGGAGAGAATATTGTTTTGCAACACCCTTAGTTTTTATTAGGGGATAAGAAACATGTTTATTCACTGATTTTAGGTACAGTACCACTCTGCAGAGAGTATGAAGCTTGGGCTGTCAACCATAGAATCTGTGTTGGTCAATGGAACGCTTCACGGGACGTATTTGTTAGACGATATGGATGAAGTGTACACCGGCAAGATTCTCCTGGACTTGGCTCATGCTTTCTTGAAATATTGCACAACACCTGGTCATATTCCAAGATTACGAGCACAGACTATCAATGAACTCTCAAGGTACCAGGGAAGACTCACATGCCGGTCGAAACGACCGGTTTAGTACTATTTTCAGGGAAACTTAGACTAAGTGGGTGTCAACAGTATTGATCGCCACTGTACTTAATGTGCCTCTTTCTAGGAATGGCCTAAATCACTTACCATCCTCCCCCTTTCCTAGAATTAGTGTTATTTACTTCCTCTTAAAGCACCAATCAGTTCAACCGTGTGTGAGTGACGGAGACAGTCTGTTGCCGGTTTGTTCGACCGTGAGTGAGTGACCGCAATAGTCAAATTGTAGTTTTTATGAAACTGTTTTGGTGTTTTAAATATATGTAATTTGTATTCAGTGGTTACTAATATTATAAAAACTATGTCATAAAAATAGCAATACTTTTTTGTTTCAAAATTATAGGTTAATTAGTGGTTTTTGACACTCAAAAACATAAGCAATGGCTGTCAATGCTGAGCCAACTTTCATGCACGCTTAATCATAAATAAGTGTATTAGTACTTAAATAATTAATTTGGTTTAAGAGTTGTGGAGTGTATATAAGATTTTATTTGCTTTTTATCCCCTAACTATTATTGTTTTGCTATTTCTTGGCCTAGCAATAATTAACTTTTTACTGATAGTGTTTTAGAAGACAAAAGTTATGCTGAATCTGTGAAATTGTTTTAACTGATGTTAAATTTATATATTTTATTCTTCTTTATATTTTTAAATAGATTTTTAATAGATTAAATTTAATCCATTTTAAATATTTCAACCCCATGACTTAATTTTTTAGTTTTTTTCACCATTACATTTGCTACTAGCCAAAGTACCCGTTCTTCGCACGGGTAAAAAAGGCTGAGAGGTGTAGGCTCTACAGATACATTTAAGTTATTGATAATTAATTCTTTATTGTTTACAAAATGACAAAACACGCGTCTAAGTATATATCTAAACATGACAAAGTAACATATGTCAAATATTGGGAGAGGATAAGCATTAACGTAATAGAGGCAGGCATCAGGAAAAAATCTACCATTCCACTATTTTGAACTAATAATTCACTAATTTCGATCCAGCAGTTTATGTGTAAAAATTAACTTTATTTCTTTTTGTTCCCGTACTGTCAAAATGTAAAGTAAACGGATGTTGACATTAAAAACTGTAAACATTGAATCCCAGGGTATTTATAGCAACTATGTCTTCTGCTTCTCGAACTGTCAAATTTTAGTGTTCACAGCTGTTGACATTCAAGTAATTTTATGTTTTCATTTTCTAAAACTGTAAACATTGAAACTAAGGACGTTCACAGGGCGTAGCCCGAGAGGATTTTAAGGAAATGAGTATGCCTATGTGTTGCATGAGTTTAAGATCTGTCTTTGTGTAAAATTTCAAACTGTTTGGTTCAGTATTTTTTGCGTTCACTTGCCACAACAAACCCACAAACACACAAACCCACAAACACACAAACACACAAACCCACAAACAAACATACAGAAACCACCTCTTCTTTATAATATTATAGATTGCATACAATAATACAGGGTTCAAATATTTGGTATATTAGTAGAAAAGGAAGTCATTTAAAACTGATGCTATAAAACTATGATTTTAATAGTAAACAATATTTTTACCAGTTTTTACTTTTATTTTTTCAAATGTAAAAGTAACCTCCACAAGCACCTGACTGTGTTTCAAAAACAGTGTGCCTGTTGAAGGGTTAACTTGGGAGCAGAATCATGTGTTGCTCTCATCTGCCATTTGACTTGAGCCATATTTTTGTTAAATTTTCAGTAAATTGGTATTTACCATTAATTAGCAAATAAGTAAATAATTATGTTTCAGGCTCGTTAAATTCATGTAGTTTATTTTTTCACAGTTGTCTTTTCAAACATTTACCATGATAAATGATAACATCATGATTATCATAATATAAAATCGGCAATACCATCAGACAAAAGAACACCATAGATCAGTTTCATAGTTATAAAATAAAAGTATTGTCAATGTTTTGATAAACAAAAACACGAAATAAACACAATTATTTTTTTTTAGAAATATGATGGATTGTGTGGACATGACAATGATTGCACAAAACAAAAACGTATCTAAACTTGATCCTGAAGAAGACATAGACTACAACGTTTTGGATAATGTATGTAACATGCTCTGTTAACACTCACGTATGTCATATGTCATGTGTACATTTTTCAGAGACAATTTTTAAGGACACATGATTCTAGTTTTTTTTTTATGAATAAACAAAATCATATTAGATTGAAACTTCACTATCCGAACACCTCAAATTTTCTCTTTTTGTTAATGATGATGATGGGTGGGCAGTAAAAAATTGTGTATTGTGTAAGTGGGAGTATAAGATTATCTGGCCTAGATGTGTGTAAATTCTTGCAAAGTTCACTATATAAAAAAAAATTATAGTATTTTCCTTGATTCTTGGTGGCCAGACTGAACAATTAATCATTTCCAGTTTTCTGTTGCCTTGCTGTTGACAATTGTGATGGAAACTACACCCACGTTTACCATGCATATCATCCGTGGCTGTTTAAAAACCATCTTTCTAGCAGCACAAAAGCCAATTTTTAAAAATCCATCTTTCATGCCTGGCTTCAAACAGCCTTGGTGGTGCCAAATAATATTCTGATCAAATATGGTGATGGTTCATAACAGGAGAAAGCATTGAGATCATGATTGATGGTGGCTGTGGTCCAAGAGTCTGTGGATACTGTGACCGACTTTGATGAATCAAGGAAATGAGAATAAAAAAATGACAAAGATATTAACTTGTGAATACATGCAGGTGAGCATGGCGCTTACCCTTAATAGTTAACATGACTAAACTCGATTATGGGTGGTTCAAAAAAATAGAGGCGGGGTGTGCCTTCTCAGAAGGGCCAGACGGACCAGTTAACTGAGAGAAAAATTGGAAAACTAAGAGTCCCTGTGCCATTTGTGTAAACTCCGCCTGCGGAGAACATAACGTGACATACCGCATGACCTGCGATAGTAAAGAAAAACAAGGAGAGGAAAAATATGATGATTAAGATGATAAAATTATGATTAGTATGTATATAAACTCAAAATATTATTATTAAGTATAGTCATGATTAATAGGCATACAAATAAAAAAGTAAATAGCTTTTATTTTGATTTTAATACATTTTTTATTCATTTATCTATTCTTTTAATGACCTATTTCTAACTATACTTAGAGGAAACATTTTTATCAATATTAAAAAGGTATTTAAAATCAAATTAGCTTGTTTTAGAGGGGTGAGAGCGGAACTTACCTGCGTGTAGCGGCCAAAGATTCCCCAGCGGGTGTAAAAAGAGTTAAAAGATATGAAAATCTTTATGACTATAGTATATTTTTGTGATGGAATTTTAAAACTTTGGAAACTAAATTTTGATTTAATTTCAGTGGGACGCTGCCTCAAACGATATTTCTGAAGCACTCATTATAGCCACCTACCTGGTAGGAAGGGCTCACATGTATGGAGATCCTGGGATTGAAGTTAACTCTCCCCAAAGTATCACCAATTTGTGGGCATATGTGAGTTTATCAATAAAATTAAAAAAGATTAAATTATGAGTAGATCTATTTTTTAAAAACTAATCAGATGAATCAATCTTTCAGTAACAAGGAATCAATCTAGTTAACAAGGATCTAGTTCTAGTTAGTGTGAAATATTAAGGCTGTGAAGGTTTTTTTGTGTTATACCAAAAAAGCAAAAATGAGAAAAAATGTTTTACTTATAGGTTGTAAATGTTCCTTTAATTATAGTGAATGTTTTTTCTAAAACTGTATTGAATTTTGTGAAGTTGATTTTTTTGTGTCGACCACGTCGTAACGTAGTTTGTAGTACTTCACACTGTTGACACCGGCCGCAAAAGCCTATGTTTGAAGACGTGTAGAATTTTACTCACATTTATACTTTTAATCGTACTCAGTCCTCTCTTACTTTGTTTGATACTTAGTGTTTTATACAGTTTTTCTGGGTAAATAATCGTTCTAACGCGTACTTTAGCTGTTATAATAATAATGTGTTTGTACTGCATGATTTTTTCCAGGTCGATAGTGCAGAAGAGTTAGTCAACGTTGCTGGTTCAAATTTGTCATCCTATGTCAATATATCAGAAGATTTGGCAAACTCATTTGATCCGAATAATGATATTATGCTGCAGGTATTGCAATGTTATATAACCATCATGTTGCTTGCATATAATATTTAGTTAACACATCTGACACAGAGTTCACAAACTCCAAGTTGTCTATATTAGAATAGTGGCAGGATTTGGAGTTCTCTTACTCAGGCCATACTTCTTCTTTATATCGATCTCAACAATATGACTGGGACAGGCGACATCTTGTAATTCAGCTACTTGGAGGTCACGGATAGTTGTGAGCAATGGTCAGTGGGTGTAGTGTTCTCTTTTGTGGATTAACATCCACACTATTGAATATTATGTTAATCCGCAAAGACCAACCCCATAGTTAGACCAGTTCGTAATTCAGAGGTCGTAGTTTGGATTCCACGTTAAACTGTAGGTCCCTTAGTTGCCATCGGCTGTTGGGCTATTAATTAACAGTCCTATCTAAGGAAATGTCAGCCTTAATCAGTAACAAGACTACAAGATCGCGCCACAATCATCTTACATTCAATCCTCATTCATACTTGGCTTAAAATACCTACATTGTAGTATGGTTGCCATTTCAATGATCTTATCTAACAAGCTAATTAGGTTAAACAGCTGGAAGTATAAAACTGTGCAGAGTTGATGTAGGAACAATACCACATTGAAGTAGTGTATCTGCCTTAAGAAATTTTCGCAATTATTGCCAATCTCGCAGACGGATTGTACATATGATACTTTTTAATACCCAATTCAGACTTCGGCTGACACGTCTATCACCAAACTGTCAGTGGAGGAGTGTTACCACGCAACTCTTCAGTTTTCTGTTTGATTTTTTCAAGGTGTTTCACAGGAGAAAATCCTTGACAAGTAGACAAGAGTTGGAGACCTATCTGTCTATATGGACACGTAGCCTCAAGGGAATCAAAAGATATCCGTGAATGTGAATATTTGGTCTAGTACAGTAGAAACCGTCTAATCCGACCTTGGATGGTCCAACATTCCGGTTAGTCCGAACATGCTCGTTGTTTTCGGATTGGTATCGCTTGGTTGCTTTCGCTCTCGTTCGGTCTCTAACATACAGTAATTCGTAAATATCCTAACGCTTAGATACGCATTATAAAATTTTACATTATGTTTGATCTCGGCAACAAGGAAAAAACAACCTGAAAGTGGACCGGATCGACCGGAAGTGTTGAAGCAGATGTCAAAATTATGCAATTCATAACCTATTGGTTTACCTAAGCCAATTTCATGTCTGTTGCATCAGTACCACTTGTTCTCGTCAAACACAAACATTAACTCATCTGTGATTTGTTAAAATTGTTTAATTTTGTCCATTTCGCAACTAAAAATGCCTGTCGTGATTTAGTGTGTGTATTACTCACAGAAGTAACTGCTGGTAAAATCGGATTACTAATATTACAAGACTTATTGTCATAATAAAATCGGTGTCCAGAATTTCATCTTTCAGTTGATGTAAGATACCTACCCATCAGAGTTTAGAATGCTTAAAATGTAATAGAAAAAATTTTACATCAATCAATATTTTATGTCGCCTGCCACTTCCCACAACAACCTGGAATCAACATTTTATGTTGGTCTGCCACTCGAAGGGCTAGTGACCTTAACGTCAAGTCCTTCTGCAGTGAACGTGTTAGGAGAAGTTTTAGATAGAATTTTGACTGCTAGAATGTTTTTTGCTGATAGAATTAGTGTCAGTCATGAATTAGAACAGTAGGCCTATTCAGGTTTACAGGAATGTGTTTTAATAATATTTATACAAATCTGTTTCTAGTTTGCAACAATGAATAAGAATCTTTTCTGGTGGAAAAGGAATAATATTAATACAGAAGTATTATTTGTCGGGTTGGCGGAAAAACTATACAGACCCGGCTACTACTATGTTCCATACGTTCAATCACCGATTCAGATATTCATGAAAGTAAAGAATCTGGAGAAAACTACAGTGACTGGATCAGCAACTCAGTTGGACCCGAGACTCAGCACGGATAACCTGGATCAGATGCTTATTGTGCATCGTTTTATACTGCCACATCTCAGCAAACTTTTCATTAAATTCAACTTCAATAATGGCACTGATTCGTCAGCATCGTCCCTAAGAGTAAGTCTGATAATATGTATACTAAAATAAGTAGTTAAGTTAATGACCGAGATGATTCAATTTATTATTGTTTTTTTTAAGTAGGAATAGTAAAGCTATTTTACTATATTCTTTATGACAAAACCAAAATCCAGGACTAATTTTTGTTTGTTTTAAGGTTCCAAAAATACTATTTAGTAAAATTTGCACCTGTTTAATTATTATTATCAGAAGATAAAAAATTCAAAATAAGCATAGTCTAAAATAATGATGTACATATACATACATACATATACATATCCCGCGTCGTCCCGGTTGACCTTACCAGTCAAACTCATGTGCATTATTGTTTGTTTTCATTAGATGTTCCGATGTTAAAGCCACTACCAAGAGTTAAAAAATGGAACAATAAAGTCTAAAAGTACATATCTCAGAATAAAATGAGGAATCAGTAGTAATATAATAGATTTTTCGAAAGCCTTTGACCACCGTTAACCACTTGAATCTTCTGAAGAAGCTAAATTATTATGGCCTCTCCCTTAATGGTGTCAAGTTTTTTCTTCTTATCTACATAATAGAAAACAGTTTGTCAAGTACTCTGGGTGGTTTTCTAAGGAATTCAATGACCAATCTGGAGTCCCGCAAGGCTCAAACCTGGGACCATTATTGTTTTTGATCTTTATCAATAACATATTGTTGACTGTGTGAGGTCTAGTAAAATCTTACTTTATGCTGATGAAATAAAGCTCTCAATAAACTTCAAGATGACTTGGATCGCTTAGTGTTGTGGAGTCAGTGTGAACTTAAGATTCAATGTCAATAAATGCTATACGTTGAGATATAACGGAGGAGACACGTTATTCAGTATCATTCAATTGGTAATTCTTTATTATCAGTGAAGACACAGATTAAAGATCTTGGCGTAATATTTGATGAGAAGTTTTCATTTTGTTCTCACGTTGCTGATTCTCGCAAATCTGCGTATTGTACCAACGTACGATACGCCCATAAAAATAAAACCAAATAAAACCCAACGGTTTTATTTGCCGATCTGGTCAGTTTTTCAGGCATGTGTTAAGACTTAAACTTTTATATAATTCTCTTGTCTGATCTAAGCTAGATTTTGGTTTTCACATATGAAATCCTTATCAGCGCTTTTTAGTTGATATGGTTGAGAAAATACATGCCAAGTTTCTACGATTTTTATATTTTAATGAGTTTGGTTTTTACCCACTTTTTGTTCCGTAAGCCCTACCTATTCATTTTAAAATTGACAGTCTGTGCAAAAGAAGACATCTGGGTCTTATGATATTTCTGTATAAGTCGGTTAGCGGTTCGGTGGAGAGTTGTTGGAGCGCCTCGACTTCCTTGTGCCAAGACCCGTATCCAAAGTCCGTACGCTGTTTATCCCACACTTTTCTAGTATAAGCCTGGGCAGTCAGAGCCCCGTTAATACTATTTTTGGCTTTATAATGGTCTTTCTGATGTTAAGGATATATTTTTCAACCTTAAAGTCTTACACCACTGAGATAAAACTATCCATCTCAGACATTTTTTATGAATGATTAATTAGTAATTGCTACTGATTATTTTATTGCTGTCCATTTAGAGTCTTATCTCCTTGTCTAGTTTGTAGTTTTTAATGCTTAAAGTCCCAAAGAAATAGTTTTGTACTGTCCTGTATTGTATAAACTTATTTATTTTTACTTATTTGCACGTATAATAATTTATTTGTATAAGAATATTGTTTTGTAAACAGGTTCAATATATTTCATTAAATGTGATTCTTAAAACTTGTTACCCTATATTTTGTAAATTAATTAAGTTACGAGCTATTTCTATAATGTTTATGTAAGTAAGATGTTTTGTAGCATTAATTAAATAAATAAATATAAGATAAAATAATGTTTGTAAGATAAAATATATTAGGCTAAAAAAATAAAATATAATGTTTAAAAATGATATTTTTTCATAATCAATGTAGATAGAGCAAAGAACTTACTTGAAGAACATACATTTTGTATTATATTCTCATGTGATATTATTTCAGGTACAGGTCTTCTACAATGCAAGAACCACCTACGAATCTATGGCAAGTGCAGGAATAGTGACAGCACAAAGTCCTGTGCCTGAAATACCTTACGATGTAGTTGACAGGGAACATTTTTACTACATGTCAATACTACCAGAACAAAATGTAAGTCTCCTCTTGTTCGAATCACCCTTAATGGAATTCTAGATACCTTTTGTCAGCCTATCTAGTTTTGGATACCATCGTACTGGGTTGATACCCAGTATGATAGTATGTACCATACTAGGGAATGTCACAATTGGAAGCAGTTATATAGCTTTACTCAAAGTGAAAACTCTACCTCATTACTGTATCATTTGTTTACTCTATCATTCGTTTACTCCATCATTCGTTTACTTCATCAATCGTTTACTCTATCACTCATACTAGAGGAGGCTAGTGCAGGAGTGTCCAAAGTAGAGTGCTTATAGAGCTCGAGTTCTTGCTGGAGATCGGAAATCAGAAATTTTTACTCACCATAAGACATTTTCTTAACTATATAGATGAAAGTCAGTGAGGGACAATGTGGCAATATCAAACGAGATCGCACGGAGCACGCTGGCGTGAAAGGAGCGAATTTCATAGAACTCATATTATTCCCATCATAGTAATTGAATAGTATCGAGTATGCAGGTTTGCTGCAATAAGGATTGTTTTACATGGTAGTGTGTGGTAATATTAGGACTGTTCACTGACACTGACAACATTTTATCAAATTATGTCAACTCAGCGAGTTATAGCAATTTATCTATTCTCCATAAGAATTCCATGGTCAATGAACAGGTTTGCTGCCACAAGACACATTTATTTTGGGATTATTATGGATGTATTGATCAAACTTAACTAGATGAACTTGCAGATATACCTAAGTCTGGAACTGTTTTGTACATTACTTCGGGCTAGACCTTTTTAAAAATTGCGCCAATAGGGCTTTCCTCATCGGTGATCGCAGTGCTAAAGACGATCGAGATCAATCTTTTTCACCCAAAGTATTGCTTAACGCAGTTCCAGATATCCTCTCCCAGGAGCATAACTGTGACGATGTTGTAAGGATGGATTGCCACGCCAATCTCCTCAGGGAGTGAAACTTGCTGTGCAATCCATCTGTCATACTTGAAAAAAGTGTGCTGTGACGTATTTGCAATTCCAGGACAGTACAGACATGTAAATCTGCATATTTTGTCTTTATTGTGCAGATAAGAGCGAAAGCACCCTTGTCCTGATAGAAATTGCGCTAAGAAGAAATTGACCTTATCGTGCTGCCCTTCCACCAGAGGGCGGATGTCTGGGATCAGTGTATGGGTCCAATGTCCCATCGACTCAGTCACTCACATTCGATTTACTTAGTCTCATATACGATCGATCAAATCCCAGCTTCCATAGTGGGGGAGGCTAAGAAAGGGGGCGTAAGGGCTAGGGGCCTACCTCTCGACTTGGTATGGTCAGCCAACCAAACCCGTTCTCACCCATCTAACCCATTCTTTTCTTCATATCGCACTCCTATTATCGTAAGCCCACTAGATGCAGAGTGATAATGGGCTTACTTTCTTTCTGGTGACTAGCACAATAAGTCTTGGTTGACATACACTTGCAGGATTTTCATGTGGGTTGGGATAGAATCCCAGCCTCCAAATTGCCCTAATGAACAAAATCAACTCAAGTTTGTATAATCTCAATGTTAATTTAAAGGTTTTAAATTCAATAATTTTGTTTTATATTACAAATTTGAAATGTTAATTTTTCAATTAGTGGTAATTTCAACGTTTTTTGTAATTATAATATTTATTTTAAGAGTTTTAAATTCCACTATAATATTTCAATGAAGAACAGATAAGTTTATATATTTTTTTGTACAAAATAAAATTTAATATTTGGTATTTCACTTTTCATCTACAGTGCAGTTAGCTTATCTTTACTGTGAATCCAAAAATGTTGCATTACATTATTCATCTCATATAGCTTTTCAGGTATTTGTCAAAAATATCTAAGTTTATTATATAAAGTTAGTTTGTGTTAGTTGAGGTTTTTTGGGAAAGAGGTAGGGTATAAACTATCCTTTGCCACTTCAACATCAAGGATCTTTTGGGGCAATTAGTTTGTTATTGTCTACAGCCATAGTCTCTGATTGGTTTTATTTGGTTAAGGTATTGAAATTGGATTCAATTAAGAATTTGCCTAATTAATGTAAAATCCATAGATTATCCAATGTGACAGACTTCCCTAATGCCTGGTTCCTTCCTCTCTCTCTCCAGGGGCCTCATTGACCGACTAAGCCTGACTGTTCAGAATTCTTGGAGAATGGTGGGTGGCAAGGAGATTTCCTTACAGTCCACCTAGGAGGGGTGCTCTGGAGAAGGGATGTTTAACACGATCACGGCTAAGCCTATTTTCTCTATTTTCTATTTTCCCTGTTCCATCCTGAAATATAATACCCCCGTCACAGCAGACCTGCGTACTCAGCGAATTTCCAAATCAGCAATATAATAATAATAATATTTGACAAGTTTTATAAAAATCTGTCCATAAACATGAGAATTATTTGCCTATTCTCCATAAGATTAACATGGGAAAGAGTGTGCAGGTTTGCTGCTGTGAGGAACACTGAGAGTAGTCATTTATACCATCAAAAATTTTTATTTTTAACATTTATATAAACTTTCATCAACATCTGTTCATAAATAAAGGGGTTTGCCTATTCCCCATATGATTAACATGGGAAAAGAGTATGCAGGTTTGCTGCCATGATAAACACATAAACTATGATTTTTCAGCATAAATGGATGAACCTGAACTACATGAAGCTAAATATAAAGTTTTATCCAAAAGTATTGGTTAATAAGTGAAATATTAATTTTTCCTTATCCTCCATAAGATTAACATTAGAGCCCTAAAATACAACGTACTGTGTTTAGATTTTTTAATATCTCTGTAACCGTTGGAGATAGAGAAAAACTTTAAGGAACTTAATTGTGCAGTTTTTTAAGCTGATTCTAATGGTGTAAGATAAAATTTAAAATTTTAAAAAATTACATGTGAAAAACGCAAAAAACCCCATTTTGGGGTACAAAACCCCCCCAAACTACCCGTTCCCATTGACCGATATGTCTGGTGTTGAAACTTTATAGCCAGCAATGGTTTTGTTCCACCGTACAAAATAAGGGAACCGATCAATAACTTAAACTTTATGGTGTGCCCGGTAACTAACAGAACCAGAGGTTTATTGATAGAAATTAAGTAGATTCCCGTTCAACATTATTTTACAGACTGGTAAGGTGGCGTGTTATGTAATCCAGCTACTTGGAGGTCACGAATTGTGGATAGTTATGAGCGATGGTCGGTGGGTGTAGTGTCCTCTTGTGTGGATTAACGTCCACATGTTTAATTACTACATTAATCCGCAAATACCATACTCAAAATTGACCAGATCCAGATTCAGGGGCAGTGATTCGGTCTATACGTTAAAATTCAGGTCCCTAAGATATGCCATTGACAATTATGAATTAACAGTCCTGTCTAAGGAACAAGTCAGTAACAAGACTACAAGATCGCGCCACATTCATCTTACACTCATGTCTCATTCATACTTGGCTTAATCTGGATAGGTTACCACTTCAGTCTAACTGATCCACCAAGAGCCGCAGAATAACACCATTATTGCATACTTTTATGAGATTATGTGAGGCATTTGCTTCTATCAAACCAGAACTGTTGAGACTGAACCAGAACACTGACTCATTTTTTCCATGGATGGTTGCAATCTATTCGTCTACGCCGCGCTCAGCAACGTCATAGAATATAACAGTGAAATGATAATAGAAACTGACGGTCAATCAAATTTCTACTGTAACAATAATTTTAGAGGACTTTGCTGAAAGAAGGGCATATGGCTCGGTGAACACTTTGTGAAAAGTATTTTTTTTCCATAAAATTGTTTATATTATTGATATATTTATTATAATTCTTGGTTTAAACAATTTAACAAAGATACCTTAATTACATTAAACTGTCTACGATTTACGACAATAAAAATCCATCTTAAGTGCTCTTCTTCACGCAATCGACATTAAATGTTGATTGACTTTATAAATAAAAAGTTTTCATGAAGACTCTGGTTTATTTGAAGAAATAATATTTACAATTAAACTTAATTTAGGTTTATATTGACTTAATTTACCGACACGGTAGCTCATAGCTAACGTGCTTGCAGAGTAAGTCAGTAGTAAGGTTGCTGGATCGAAACCAGTGGCCGGCGACTCCTGTCAGATTTTGTACGGTCACCTCGGGCTAGCTGAGGTGAATTAATGTCTTAAATTCACTGAAAGGCCATACATATATTGAAAGTGGGCAGCTTAAGTTATAAAAACATTTTTGCTTCATTAATAGCGGTATCTTTATCGTTTGAAGAGAGTTGATTCATGAGATTTATCACGTGCTATTTTAGCGTCAAAGACATGGGAAAAATCACGTTTGCTGGTTCAGTAGCATCAGATATAGCATCAGATAAGACTTGTCGATCTATGGTAAAAACTTAACCCATCCCGAGGGTTTGAGGTCGACCTTAGGTAGCAACAAGACAGGGGTTTAGACCGTTCTCCATCAAAACGTGAAAATATACCGACAGGCAGTTGTCACTCAAAAGTTTTTAAAGATAAGAAAATTGAGTGCAAAGTGTGACTTTGTTACTAACAGTTTAAATTAAAATTTTAAACCCGCTTGAGCTTTAAATTTATTAACTGTTGACAGTTCATGCCTATGACGAAAGAGAAAACATCTGCAAAAATTAAAATAAAAGGGAAAAGAACAGGGCATCTCATTCTTTAGACTTCTCTTATGATCATAATTTTTTATTTTAATACTTTCTTTTTTTGTTTTGTTGAGTTTTAGCAGGTTATATGTGCTTATATCATGAACAGCCCAACTTTGTTCTTATAAGTAGGCCTAATTTGTTAATTCAAATCATGTAAATGAAAAAATTTCTTTAATTTAAATATTAACTAAAAATTCAACTCTCATTGAAAAATATGTCAATGTTTGATTCCACATTACAGATTTCTATAAAATTTTTTAGAATGTCCAAAACAATTATACAGTTCAGAATTCTCGTAGTTTCTTTCATCGCTAAACTTGCCATTTCCAGCCATCTTTGTACACGCCACTCCTCGCCATCTTCGCAGCAGCACTTCCTCTTTAGAGCATTTAAAGAATTCCATATGATAGGTTTTCGAATATCCACTCCTCTGACCATGAAGGGTTGGAAGGATGTCATCTCCATTCGGGGTCACAATGAGACAGTTATATATAATCAAAACATAAATCATATAATCATCATAATCATAAATTTGTTTTGTTCAAAATATTTGTTTATAATTCAACTACTAGTATTTTCTTCTAGGATTGTGTTCAAAGCAAAATTTTGCCAATTAAAAATCTACAAGGTTTCTACGATATGTTCCATCAAGGAGTTGAGTCGAATATGTGACTCGAAAAAATTTATGCCTGGTAAACGAAATGTTGCTCTTCCTCTTGGCTCAATGGGGGATTAATGTCTTGATATTTAAAGTAAATTTAATCTTAATTGAATTTAAAATGTTTAGCTAGTTTTGACAAATATTTGAATCCTCGCCCAGTTTGCCAGTGCCTAGACTTCCTTGGGAGAAACTGGAAACATTTTTCTCCCTTTCACATTGGCAACACGTGGCTAGGTGGTTATATAGTGCCTGCCTTCAAAATTGTAGGTCGCTGTACCGAATCCCGCATTGGTTGAATCCGGACCCAGTTGCCATTCCGTCATTAATGGTTCTTCCTAACAACAGGTCGAAGTAAGGTAGTATCAAGGCCAGGGTTTGGACCGTTCCCCATCAAAACGTAAAAAAATGAGAGGCGTAGAAAGACACAAAGACACAAATACAAATCATATACTGGTTGTCATTAAAATCACTCAAAAGTAAAGATTGAAAAATTAAGCAGTGTAAAGTGTGAAGGTGTTACTAACAGTTTAAATAAAATTTTTAGAACCCAATTAAGCTTTAAACTTATTAAAACTGTCGACATGCCTACGTCGAAACAGAAAACATCTGCAACCAAAAAAATAAAAGGGAAAAATAACAGGGCATGTCATATGCTGTAGACTTCTCATATGATCGTAATTTATTTGTTTTGCCAATTCACTGTTTTTGCAGGTTATGTGTTTATAAAGATAACTGATAAAGTTAAATATCATCATGAACAGCCCAACTTTGTTCTTGTAAGTAGGCCTAATTAACATATAAATGAAAACACCACATTCATTCAAATATTAACTAAAAATTCAAATGTTATTGAAAACTATCTAAATTTTTTATTCCAAATTACAGATTTCTATAAAATTTTATTTGAATATCCAAAACAATTACAGAGTTCAGAATTCTCGTGGTTTCTTTCATCGCTAAACTTGCCATTTCCAGCCATCTTTGTACACGTCACTCCTCGCCATCTTTGCACAGCACTTCCTCTTTTAGAGCATTTATAGAATTCCACATAATAGGTTTTCGAATATCCACTTCTCTGTCCATGAAGGGTTGAAAGGATGTCATCTCCATTCGGGGTCACAATGAGACAGTTTTAATATCATCATAACTGGGGTGGGTCATTTCAAGGTTATAGAAGTAGACCAATAAAATAAAAGAAAATGAAGTACTGTACAAGTACAATAAGAATATCAGATAATAGAATATAATAGAAGAATATCAGATTCAGTCTTCTTTCTGGGAGTGTTTTGTTTTACAGCTAGAATGTTACACCAATACTGATAAAGGAACACAATGATATGTCACATATGACAGTAAGAAGGTAAAGGTAAAATGACTGAACATAACTGACAAAGGTAAAATGATACGATACAAAGTGAAGAAGAAGTGCACTGAAAGGTAACATGAATAACTTCACTGAAAGTTGACATGAAAAACTTCACTGAAAGGTGACATGAAAAACTTCACTGAAAGGTGACATGAAAATCATCACTGAAAGGTGACATGAAAAACTTCACTGAAAGGTGACATGAAAAACTTCACTGAAAGGTGACATGAAGAAATGCACTGAAAGGTGACATAAAAAAGTTCACTGAAAGATGACATGAAGCAGTTCACTGAAAGAATGAAAGTAAGATAAAATCAAAATATGTACTAGATGAAAAAAGATAACTGCAGACGCTTATGGCTACATAAGACATAACGTACTTTTTAGTGGTTTTAAAGAAAATATCGGGATTCCATGGTCGGAGCGAATGGAGCCATGGATAAATATGTGAAATATAATTAGGGGTTGATAAATACATTGTAGGGGGAGATTGAAATGACATGATTGGGAAATAAACCCCGAATGGAGATTTCTTTGAAGATGTTACCAACTGTAAAACTTCTGTAGAACTCCACACGACCCAAGTCCATCACACTCTCTAGTTCTCCATCTCAGCATCGCTTCTTCAGTTTTCCTATCCATTTTTGCATCACTTTGCATAACGTCGCCTCCAAAGATTGTTCTGCTTGATGGATTTATCCGTTCTAATAATATATTATATTCATTTTAAATAGAAACGTTTGATTTTCTTTTTAGTTTGTTGAATTTAGCTTTAACACTGAAACTTTTATACTATCTATACATTTTTATATAATATTTAAAATTTAGTTGTTATTCGTGAACTTAAAATTTTACTTTGCTAATTCAGTTGCTATGGTAATTAAAAAGAATAGTTTTAACAATACCTTATAAAATCAAGATGCTTATTTAGATTTAACTAGGAATGTAAAACCCCGTGACGGAGTCTAATACGGCCCTAAGTGAATAGACGGTTATCATAAATGTTTATAAGAACAGCTGTTCAGAGGAATTGAAAACATTCCCTTGATATATCTTTATCTATCTTATCTCTATTACCTAAGAAATTTCCCGAAGGGAAATAACTAAATTTTTTTTTTATTCTCCTATCAATGGCCTAAATTTTAGTTTTGGCAATACAAGTTTTGCAAACTTTGTTAAATATAAAACTCAATAATGTCAATTTAATCAACTTAAAATAGAATAACATCTTTTTATAAGAGTTAAAAACATTCCCTTTAGACGTATCCATGAGCTAACCTTTTTCTCACAGGGAAGTAAATACAAACGGTTTTAAATTACAGGCCAGCATTAACGTATAATACAACGGTAACCCCGAGATGTCCGCAAATAGTAATAAAAAACTGAAATAACCTCATATTTTAAAATATTCAACTTCTACCTTTTAGCGAATTTCCCATAGGGAAGAAGCTATTACCGTAGGTCTCATGGTGAGACTTAAGCCCGGGACCATGTTATTTTTTCTTCTTTAGGTGCCCAGAGTCCAAAAACAATAGTCGTTAAAATTTATATATATATATATATGTATATATGTATATATGTATGTGTCTGTTAGCACGATAACTCTCGTAAAAATGGTCCGATCGAGACAAAATTTGGTAGAGACGTGTATTCCTACACATGCTCGGACGAGTTCGTAAACCAGACATATCGGTCAATGGGAACGGGTAGTTTGGGGGGGTTTTGTACCCCAAAATGGGGTTTTTTGCGTTTTTTACATGTAGTTTTTAAAAATTTCCAATTTTATATTTCACCATTAGAATCAGCTTAAAAAACTACACAATTAAGCTCCTTAAAGTTTTTCTCTATCTCCAACGGTTACCGAGATATTAAAAAATCTAAACACAGTACGTTGTATTGTGGGGCTCCAATGTTAATCTTATGGAGGATAGGGAAAAAATAATATTTCCCATATTAATGAATATTTTTGGATAAAACTTGATATTTAGCTTCATGTGGTTGAGATCTATCCATTTATGCTCAAAAATCATAGTTTATGTGTTTATCATGGCAGCAAACCTGCATACTGTACTCTTTTCCCATAATAATCATAAAGGGAATAGGCAAACTCCTTTATTTATGGACAGATGTTGATGAAAGATGGTATAAATGTTAAGATAAAAATTATTTATGGTAGAAATGCCTAATTTCAGTGTTCCTCATAGCAGCAAACCTGCACACTCTTTGCCATGTTAATCTTATGGAGAATAAGCAAATAATTCCCATGTTTATGGACAGATGTTTATAAAACTTGCCATATATTATTATTATTATTATTATTATATTATTGATTTGGAAATACGCTGAGTACGCAGGTCTGCTGCGACGGGGGTATTTTTTGGTGTTGGAGCTTTCTAGCCAGCAATGGTTATATTCCACCGTACAAAATGGGGGAACCGAACAATAACAAAAGGTTAATGGGAATTCATGTAATCTAACAGTTAACTTCCGTATCTCGGTAAGTGGTACCGTAAAACTTTATGGTGTGCCCGGTAACTAACAGAACCAGAGGTTTATTGATAGAAATTAAGTAGATTCCCGTTCAACATTATTTTACAGACTGGTAAGGTGGCGTGTTATGTAATCCAGCTACTTGGAGGTCACGAATTGTGGATAGTGATGAGTGATGGTCGGTGGATGTAGTGTTCTCTTGTGTGGACTGACGTCCACGCGTTTAAATAATACATTAATCCGCAAAGACCATCCTCAAAATTGACCATATCCAGATTCAGGGGCAGTGATTCGGTCTATACGTTAAACTTCAGGTCCCTAAGATATTCCATTGACTATTATGAATTAACAGTCCTATCTAAGGAACAAGTCAGTAACAAGACTTCAAGATCGCGCCACATTCATCTTACACTCAATCCTCATTCATACTTGGCTCAACCTGAATAGGTTACTACTTCAATAACTAATTGATCCACCAAGAACCGCAGAATAACACCATTAATGCTTACTTTTATGAGATTATGTGAGGCATTTGCTTCTAGCTCCTCAAACCAGAAGATGCACTAACTCATTTCTTCCATGGATAGTTGCAATCTATTCGTGTACGCCGCGCACACCAACGTCATAGAAAATAGCAGTGAAAGGATAATAGAAAGTGACGGTTAGTCAAATTTCTACTACAACAATAATTTTAGAGGACTTCTGAAAGAAGGGCATATAGATCGGTAAACACTTTGTGAAAAGTGATTTTTTCGTTGATACATATTTTGGTTTAAACAATTTAACGAAGAAACCTTAATTAAATTATAAATAAAAAGCTTTCATGAAGACTCTGGTTTATTTGAAGAAATAATATTTACAATTAAACTAAATTTAGGTTTATATTGGCTTAATTTACCGACACGGTAGCTCATAGCTAACGTGCTTGCAGAGTAAGTAAAAGGTTGCTAGATCGAAACCAGTGGCCGACGACTACTATCACATTATGAGCGGTCACCTCTGGCTAGCTGAGATGACTCGCTGTCTCAAATTCAGGTGCGATTTTAGCGACAAAGACTTTGGGAAAGAGCACGTTTGCTGGTTGAGCAGCATCAGATATAGCATCAGAGAATAGCATCAGATAAGACTTGTCGATCTATGGTAAAAACTTAACCCATCCCGAGGGTTTGAGGTCGACCTTAGGTAGCAACACGACAGGGGTTTAGACCGTTCTCCATCAAAGCGTGAAAATATACCGACAGACAGTTGTCACTCAAAAGTTTTTAAAGATAAGAAAATTGAGTGCAAAGTGTAACTATGTTACTAACAGTTTAAATTAAAATTTTAAACCCGCTTGAGCTTTAAATTTATTAACTGTTGACGGTTCATGCCTATGCTGAAACAGAAAATATCTGCAAAAATGAAAATAAAAGGAAAAAGAACAGGGCATGTCATGTGATGTCATGTCATGTGCATGTGTTCTTTAGACTTTTTATGATCGAAATTTTTAATTTTAATATTTTCCTTTATTGTTTTGTTGAGTTTTAGAAGGCTTATAACGATAGTTGATAAAGTTTTATATCATCAAAAACGGCCCAACTTTGTTCTTGTAAGTAGGCCTAATTAGTAAATTCAAATCTGAAAATACCACATTTATGTAAATATTAACTAAAAATACAACTCTTATTAAAAACTATCGAAATGTTTGATTCCAAATTACAGATTTCTATAAAATTTTATTCGAATATCCAAAACAATTACAGAGTTCAGAATTCTCGTGGTTTCTTTCATCGCTAAACTTGCCATTTCCAGCCATCTTTGTACACGTCACTCCTCGCCATCTTTGCACAGCACTTCCTCTTTTAGAGCATTTATAGAATTCCACATAATAGGTTTTCGAATATCCACTTCTCTGTCCATGAAGGGTTGGAAGGATGTCATCTCCATTCGGGGTCACAATGAGACAGTTATATCATCATAACTGGGGTGGGTCATTTCAAGGTTATAGAAGTAGACCAATAAAATAAAAGAAAATGAAGTACTGTACAAGTACAATAAGAATATCAGATAATAGAATATAATAGAAGAATATCAGATTCAGTCTTCTTTCTGGGAGTGTTTTGTTTTACAGCTAGAATGTTACACCAATACTGATAAAGGAACACAATGATATGTCACATATGACAGTAAGAAGGTAAAGGTAAAATGACTGAACATAACTGACAAAGGTAAAATGATACGATACAAAGTGAAGAAGAAGTGCACTGAAAGGTAACATGAATAACTTCACTGAAAGTTGACATGAAAAACTTCACTGAAAGGTGACATGAAAAACTTCACTGAAAGGTGACATGAAAAACATCACTGAAAGGTGACATGAAAAACTTCACTGAAAGGTGACATGAAAAACTTTACTGAAAGGTGACATGAAGAAATGCACTGAAAGGTGACATAAATAAGTTCACTGAAAGATGACATGAAGCAGTTCACTGAAAGAATGAAAGTAAGATAAAATCAAAATATGTACTAGATGAAAAAAGATAACTGCAGACGCTTATGGCTACATAAAACATAACGTACTTTTTAGTGGTTTTAAAGAAAATATCGGGATTCCATGGTCCAAAGACATTGTAGGGGGAGATTGAAATGACATGATTGGGAAATAAACCCCGAATGGAGATTGCTTCAAAGATGTTACCAACTGTAGATCTGATGTAGATCTCCGCACGACCCAAGTCCTTCACACTCTCTCGTATTCCAACTCAGCATCGCTTCTCCAGTTTTCGTATCCATTTTTGCATCACTTAACATAACGTCGCCTCCAAAGATTGTTCTGCTTGATAGATTTATCCGTTCTTGTAATATATTATATCCATTTTAAATAGAAACGTTTGATTTTCTTTTTAGTTTGTTGAATTTAGCTTAAACACTGAAACTTTTATACTATCTATAAAATTTTATATAATATTTAAAATTTGGTTGTTATTCGTGAACTTAAAATTTTACTTTGCTAATTCAGTTTCTATGGTAATTAAAAAGAATAGTTTTAACAATACCTTATAAAATCAAGATGCTTATTTAGATTCAACAAGCCATAAGCCCTGTGTACCCCATTCTAAATGTGTTTTATGACCGGGTCATCACAGGCAAGATAATTATTATTATGACAAAATATTAATCTTAAAGAAAATTAAAAATTAAATTTTGAAAATTTTAAGTACAACAATTAAAAAACTTTTTCCATAAAAAATATCTCCCCCCCCTCTCCTATAGTTTTATGTATGACCAAAAAGCCCCAACTTAATTGTGGAACTTAACTTAATTAAACTTAATTGAACTTAATTAAAGGAACTTAATTGTGTAGTTTTTTAAGCTGATTCCAATGGTGAAATATAAAATTAGAAATTTTTAAAAATTACATGTAAAAAACGCAAAAAAACCCATTTTGGGGTACAAAACCCCCCCAAACTACCTGTTCCTATTGACCGATATGTCTGGTTTACGAACTCGAGCATTTGTAGGAATACACGTCTCTACCAAATTTGGTCTCGATCGGACCATTTTTACGAGAGTTATCGTGCTAACAGACACATATATACATATATATATATATACCCCCGTCGCAGTAGATCTGCGTACTCAGTGAATTTCCAAATCAATTATAAATAATAATATATGACAAGTTTTATAAAAATCTGTCCATAAACATGAGAATTATTTGCCTATTCTCCATAAGATTAACATTTAAAAGAGTGTGCAGGTTTGCTGCTGTGAGGAATACTAAAATTAGGCATTTCTACCATAAATAATTTTTATCTTAACATTTTACCAACTTTCATCAACATCTGTCCATAAATAAAGGAGTTTGCCTATTCCCTATATGATTAATATGGGAAAAGAGTATGCAGGTTTGCTGCCATGATAAACACAAATACCCCCGTCGCAGCAGACCTGCGTACTCAGCGAATTTCCAAATCAACAATATAATAATAATAATATTTGACAAGTTTTATAAAAATCTGTCCATAAACATGAGAATTATTTGCCTATTCTCCATAAGATTAACATGGGAAAGAGTGTGCAGGTTTGCTGCTGTAAGGAACACTGAGAGTAGGCATTTATACCATCAAAAATTTTTATTTTTAACATTTATACAAACTTTCATCAATATCTGTTCATAAATAAAGGGGTTTGCCTATTCTCCATATGATTAACATGGGAAAAGAGTATGCAGGTTTGCTGCCATGATAAACACATAAACTATGATTTTTAAGCATAAATGGATGAACCTCAACCACATGAAGCTAAATATTAAGTTTTATCCAAAAGTATTGGTTAATAAGTGAAATATTAATTTTTCCTTATCCTCCATAAGATTAACATTAGAGCCCCAAAATACAACGTACTGTGTTTAGATTTTTTAATATCTCGGTAACCGTTGGAGATAGAGAAAAACTTTAAGGAACTTAATTATGCAGTTTTTTAAGCTGATTCTAATGGTGAAAGATAAAATTTGAAATTTTAAAAAATTACATGTGAAAAACGCAAAAAACCCCATTTTGGGGTACAAAACCCCCCCAAACTACCCGTTCCCATTGACCGATATGTCTGGTTTACGAACTCGTCCAAGCATTTGTAGGAATACACGTCTCTACCAAATTTGGTCTTGATTGGACCATTTTTACGAGAGTTATCGTGTTCACAGACACATATATATATACATATATATACATATATATATATATATATATATATATATATAAATTTTAACGACTATTGTTTTGGGTCTCTGGGCACCTAAAGAAGAAAAAATAACATGGTCCCGGGCTTAAGTCTCGCCATGAGACCTACGGTAATAGCTTCTTCCCTATGGGAAATTCGCTAAAACTATGATTTTTAAGCATAAATGAAATACATCAAAAATTTTTATTTTTAACATTTATACAAACTTTCATCAACATCTGTTCATAAATAAAGGGGTTTGCCTATTCTCCATATGATTAACATGGGAAAAGAGTATGCAGGTTTGCTGCCATGATAAACACATAAACTATGATTTTTAAGCATAAATGGATGAACCTCAACCACATGAAGCTAAATATCAAGTTTTATCCAAAAATATTCATTAATATGGGAAATATTAATTTTTCCTATCCTCCATAAGATTAACATTGGAGCCCCAAAATACAACGTACTGTGTTTAGAGTGTTTAATATCTCGGTAACCGTTTGGATTATAGAGAAAAACTTTTTAAAATTATTATGAGTTTTTTAAGCTGATAATGGTGAAATTATTTGAAATTTATTCATGTTCGGTAGTTTTGGGCTCCATACTAAAATTATCAATTATTATTGTTTGGTTTTATAACTGTCATGTACTCTGTGCTCTCTTACATATGTCTGTCTCTTTGATTAATTTTGTTACGAGATTTACGTTTACAGTTTTTCTTACGACTCGTATTAAACATATATATATAATAGGTCTTTATTATTGTTATAAATGTTCGGCTGAGACATTTTGGGTGTCTTAAAAACCATGAAGTTTGCAGGTTTCTCCTGTTTCGCTATTCTATAATTTAATATTTGATTTATTTTGTACATGATTATCTGCCTTTTCCTTATTAGGTGTTTTGTTTATAAAGTGTTTACCATTTTTATTTTCCGATTTATTTTTTTATCATCTGTATACTTGTTTTTTCTTATATCATGAGTTGGAAAAATTGTTTGTGTTGCTTTTTTACATATGATTGTTGTATGTTATCCGAAATTTTATGATTTATGTATGTTTATTTCTTATTGCTGTGGTTTTTTTTTGTTTATTGGATAATGCTCGTTAGCCCTTGCTTTAATATTTAATCCTGTGTTAATAATATTTTCTAATTATTGTTTTTATTTGAACTATTTTTTATTTATGTTTATCCGGTTCTATTTGTTTAAATTTGTTTTTTTACTGATTCTGCATTTTTTAATTTTTTTTAGACCTATTTTGTTTCCCGTCGTTTTTGTTCCAGCTTTTGTATTTTGTCTCTATTGTGTTTGGTTTTGTACCCTGTTTTTTACCCTTGTGGTTATTGACTATGATTAAATATATGTTATATATAATTATATATATTATATATTATGTTTTGGTGTCCTCTTTTAACTGCCGGGTGTTTTGTCTTTTATCATTTAGTCTCTGAGCTTTAATTTTTGGTGTTTTTTTGTTTCTTATTATGTGATCTGCTTGATCTCTTTTTTTTATAAATATGATTATATTTCTATTTTTTCCTTATGATATAGATTAACATTGGAGTTTGTCTTTATTGTGTTTTATTTAAATTTTGTGTGATTTTTGGTCTTTAAGGAACTTAATTTGTGTAGTTTTTGTTGATTCTAATGGTGAAATAAAATTAGAAATTTCTAAAAATTTCATGTGAAAAAACGCAAAAACCCCATTTTGGGGTACAAAACCCCCCCAAACTACCCGTTCCCATGGATCGATATGTTGGTTTACAAACTCGTCCGAGCATTTGTAGGAATACACGTCTCTACCAAATTTGGTCTTGATCGGACCATTTTTTACGCGAGTTATCGTGCTAACAGACAACATATATATATACATATATATATTTATTCATATATATAATATATATATATATAAAAATTTTAACGACTATTGTTTTTTGTCTCTGGGCACCTAAATAAGAAAAAATAACATGGTCCCGGGCTTAACTTTTGCCATGAGACCAACGGTAATAGCTACTTCCCTATGGGAAATTCGCTAAAACTATACGAAATTCTTAATTTATACTTTAGTTATCCTAGTAAAGATCTCTTTTTAACTCCCTCAGCTTTTAAAGGTGTGAAAATGGCCGCCAACTTACGTGGACACATTGCTGCCGCCAGCACCTAGGATTAGGTTTGCACTGTCGAAAAGTGAAGTTGTGTATGCTTATATTTTTGAAGTGCTTGTTTGTGTTCCTGTTATTGTTTTTTACACTATCATGAAGGAAGAAATACAAAAATCACATGAATGCTACCACAAGTTGATAAAACATTGTTTTCCTACAACAAAAGTCATAAAAACAAATTTTGTACAGTACAGGTGTGAAATATTAAATTCATCTATATATACACTCTTTACAATGTGTTTTAGGCTTTTTTTGGCAGGTTGTCTGACTCACTGACGAGCAGTTCGCGGGGCTGATGCTGCCGCGTCCATAGTTGCACCGTCCAAGACAGCCTATGCTAACATGATATACAATGTACTATTGACTAGTGATGGCACAAGTTTCAAAGTTTACTCAACATGTATTTTGCATTGAATTTCAGGTTGAAGTGAATGACAGTGTTGACTACTCTTTTGATGTATATTATATTAACTGCCACATTTGGGAGAACCAGTGGGTAAACCATTATTGTCGGGTTAGTATATCCACTTTTTTCTATATTGAATATATATATATATATTCTATATTCTATATTGAAACCTATTATATAACGCTAATAAAATAGCTAGACCAAACATCATATTATATATTACTACTAATCAGTAATCACCAATAAAATCTCTGAGAATTTTATTTCTCCTCTTTCAACCAAGAATCCAGAAGTGTATACCTCACCAGTAGCCTAATTTTTTCTTGGATAACTTTCAAGGATCAAAGTGTACTATTTTATGTAAAATCATTTATATTTGTTACATGATCACTTGGATCAAAACTTGGATCAATTTGGATTTGATCTTTTGGATCTGTTCCCCATCAAAATGTTAAAAATGCCAAGAGGCGTGAAAACTAAAAAGACATAAAAATAAAAACCAAAAAATAAACAAGTATCAATATAATGCCAGCAACAGATTCCATATAGTTTTAATCAAGAAACACAATAAACAAATAAATTGGCTACTCTAGAGTATGACAATAATATTGAGGCTTAAACCAAAACTCTACTGAAGGCTCTCTCTTCTACTGAATAGAAATCTCAGACAACTACCTTCCTTCGTGGGTGAAATGTTCTCTTGTGTGGATTAACGTCCGCACTATTGAGTAGCCTGTTAATCCGCAAAGACCATCCTCATAATTAATTAGACCAGTATGTAATTCAGAGGTTCGGATTCCACGTTAAACTGTGGGTCCCTTAGATTTGCTATTGACTGTTGGGCTATTAATTAATTAACAGTCCTGCATAAGGAACATGCCAGCCTTAGTAGGTAACAAGATCACCCCACAATCATCTTACACTCATTTCTCATTCATATTTGGCTTAAAATACCTACCTGAGTAGGTTGCTATTTCACTAACTATTTAAAGTATAAAGTAAAGGACTCCATGCTCCTTTTTGGACAGCACTTTCAAGACAGGTGATTCAGACCACTAATTGACATCCCAAATGTTGAAATCAGTTTATGATATGAAGGGAGAGTAGTGTTTATTACAAATAAGTCTTAAAGTTATAAACAAAAAACAATTATGAAATCTGGGAATTAAAATAGTTTTTTAATTAATTGTAATGAGAATCATGGAAAACACAAAATGTCAATTTATATTCATTATTTTTTAGGTCGGTCCGAATACAACACCGGAGACTGTGGAATGCCAGTGCACTCACTTGTCAATATTTTCAAGCAGCATTTTCATCCCTCCAAATGATGTGAACCCCATTTTAGATGCTCCTTTGTTTTTGACTGTATTTGAAAACCCATGGGTCGTTGTTCTTGTACTCGTGACTCTTTTAATTTTCTTGTTACTGCTTCTCTGGGCGTACAGAAGAGATAAAAAAGACGCTCTTTGTGTGAGTAATTTTACTTTTTTACATATTTATGCAGTACTCTAGTTATAACAAGAGTGCTATAGTATGTCCAATGATTTTCTAGTTTACAACCTGACTGTAACTGAAAAATCCCTTTGATAAAGGTTTTCATCAAATGAAATAAAATCACATTATTCTCTTCCTTATGCTTATTTGACACTTTCAACTTTCATTTACGCTCTCTGCTTACTTATTAAGCATACACATCACAGTTAGATTAGCACAGGCTCTTGTTTATAAACAACCAATAATAGTGGATGTATTATTAGTTTGTTTCATATTTGTATTAAATGTTAATGTTTGTTGTCAATGTTAGTTAACTCTCTGACTGATTTTTGCTTCAGTCATTTGGGTACAATTTAAAGTTAGTCTATCATATTAACATATTGGGAATCCTTTATTTGTTATTGTTGTGTCAATGAACAGTCTAATAAAGTTGTTGTAACCGTCAAATTATCGTTTGAAGGTTACACAACTCGTCATGGGAAGTTCGAAATAAAAAGTCAACTAACCTTCAGTTTGTCTTGTTTGTTGAAGAGCGAAGTAATTGTGCTTCAGGACAACTACCCTGGCGATAATCACGCTTACCTGATCGCAATATTCACTGGGTCTCGTTTGACATCAGGGACATCAGCGGTGGTAGGCCTTCGTCTTTATGGAGAAAATTTTGCCAGTCGGGTATGAAATAAATTACACTATCTTAATGAGAAATCTAAATTGCTCAAAAACAATCAAAAATTTAGCTTTAAATAAATATTTACTTAGATGTTGCTAAAGGGGCTTTTCCTATCTCTGTGATTAAGTTAACTGCACTGCGTGCTCTTTTCTTTGCAATTGCGGAGAATACTGATTGCATTGAGATCAAATGAGACCATCTTCCTACCTCCATAGTGTGTGACCAGCCGCTAACCGTGTTGCGTGATTTGCACTTTGTGATTGGTCTTGCTGCGCGACCAACTGACTAAACCGCCTCTCTATCACTATCTGTGTTTATTGTTTGTTTATTAATTCTATACCATTATACCATGGGTTCCATCTAAATGCCAAACTAACATGTTCGCTGCTAAAATGCAAGAAATAGAGAGTGGTTTATACTAAAAATTTTATTATGTTTTTAACCACCATTTGAAGTCTTTTGGTGGAAAACAATGATCAAACGTCAAACCCAAAAAACCATCTTGGGTTTACATGGCCACAGGAGTAAGTAAGTAAGTATGATTATGTAGGCCCACCACTGGGGACGTTCTTTTACCAAACTGCACACTTTCATTGTTCTAACATTATTTAAAAACTCACTGTTATAAATCTTAAACACATTTATTTTATTTTAAATTATGAAAATACTACACTAACATAAAATTATATAATTTACAACCCCACCAGCTCACCCTGATGTGTTACCTTCACTAAAGTGCATGGGGACGCACAATCCCAGCTGGTACTCACACTAGATGCAATGCCAAACAACCCTTTTATTGATATTTCTCTTGCTGCATTCGCGGCATCTTTTATTTTTTACCATTTTGGCGCGACTTTCTTTCTCAGACATATGTCTGACATATGTTCTCAAACATATGTTTCCATAAAAAATTAATCATAAAATGTAAACCCCCAAAAATGAGAGAAATGTACCTCTCCACAAACGCAATAACAAACACACGCACCGGAGAGGTGCTAGCAGCTCACTGACATATACGATCACAATAATGAAAAACGTTATATTACTGATTGTAATTATATATTGTGATTAGAAGACGTAATCTGGTGTAGGCCTATATCACACAGTACAGAGTTTAAACAGCTTTGGTAGGAAAATACTTTTGCATTGCGTTGGAATACTATCATGGTGATCATTGTTGTGGCGACACAGTAAGCTGAATCTATGAGCACGCAGCGCAACCACGGAGGTATAAAAACCCTCTTGGTCCATGACTGGTCCAACTTGTTTGAAACTCATGATTTAAATTTAGCTATCAACCAATGTTATGAATAAAACATAAAGCAATTTTAATAAAAATGTCCCATCTTAAATAAATTTTGTAAACACAAGTGCATTATTTGGATTTCTTTTGAATTAAAAAACAATTTAAGGGAAGAGGAATTCCATAGTCACTAGAAAAATTTAAAAAAAGACTCACCTTTCTGTACAGTTTAAATAAACAAGATCTAAATATAAAATTAAAATTAAAGAGGATTTTGGTATTTATATTTTGGTATATTTTGGTTTATTTTAGTATATATATTTAGCCCAAAACTACCTTGGGGAGTGATGAAAATATTTAGAGGGAATCTAAGACCCATGAACTGTAGACTAGGGTAATAAAGTATTTACAGGGAATAACAAGATTAT
Organism: Nephotettix cincticeps; assembly: GCA_023375725.1. Classification (NCBI taxonomy): domain Eukaryota; kingdom Metazoa; phylum Arthropoda; class Insecta; order Hemiptera; family Cicadellidae; genus Nephotettix; species Nephotettix cincticeps. The sequence continues at coordinate 53,070,434 of CM041788.1, forward strand.
GGACTCAGCTGCTGATTATTTCTATTTAGTTCTTTAAACAAACCCACAAACACTAAAAATTTAAAAATTGGACACATGTGGAAGAATTGGACAATGCCTTGTGAAAGTTTGAATTTTAATGTGAATAAAAATCTTCATGTGAAATGATTGAAATGCATCCTCGTCTCGCTTGTTGATAGCTCAATTGAGCTGAAACTCGTCGTATTCAACGATAACAAATTTCCACTAAATGTCTGTGGAAGACTACGTCTATTATATTTTGGGAAACCAGTACCCCAGACAAAATTTTCATCACACCACTGCATCCAACCATTCTGTTAAAGCAGGTTTTAAGTTGGATAGAATGTGAATTTACGGTAGCGAAACTAGGAAGTAAGATTGGGAAAGCAGAACCCCAAGTACCTGTTGCTTGCTTCTTCTAGGTAAGCAGGCCAGTACATGGTCTACTCATCTTTCATTTTTCCTGAGTTGAAGTGGGATATGGCGGGAGATTTAGAATAGGTAAATGATCAGATTTGGATGGTTTGTAAGGGATATTTGAAATAAGTCATGTTGGTAGATAGAGGGAATGTGGTATAGGAAGGAATAAATATAAAAATTAAATAACATTATCTGGCTTTAATACAGTCATTAGTTAGGTTATCTGGGAGCTGAACATTCCTTGCTAAATAATTAAATGTCAATAAAATTAAAACTCTGATTTAAATGTGTTATTACAGCCAACTGTATTGAGATGTAAAAAAAGGAAAGTTCTGCAGAGGGACAACGACGACTGGTTCCTGCTGACTTATCCAGTGTCGCTTGGAGTCCTCAATGCGGTCCAGCTGTGGCACAACAATGCGGGGAGGCAACCGGATTGGTGAGATGATAAGATACAGTTGTCTAATTACAAACTCGAAATGTTATCGATTTGGCCTCACCCACAAGCTGCTTCCTAAGAAAGCCGGTCTGCTGCTGTGTTCAGGGATGCTCCCATTCTTTGTATATCTCTTCCCACTTGGTATTTTCACTCTAATTTTGCTCTACCCAAGGTGCTCAAAGCCTGAGGTTGCCCTTATGCGACCCAATAGACTACCCTCTTCTCTTCCACATCTTGCCAACCTTAATATCACGTTTTTGAAAACCATAAGTTTATTTTAATTTTTCTTTGCCAACATCCATGTCTCCGACCCCCATAGGAGAACTGGTTGTATTACAGTTTATATATTCTTATTTTTGTGTTTTTGATAAGACTTATAGTTTTTTTATTTTTTTTATGAGTTCCAGAACCATCCTTAGATCATGATGCATTGTATTTTAATTGTAGAATACTTAGAGAAAAAAGCTTTTCAGTACTATAAATAAAATAATCTTCGACCAAGAGTATATGTGTAATTTTTTACTGATTTATGAAATAAATTAGGGAACAAAACTTAACTATGAACGGTTTGCTTCTGAATGCTTTAGTATAATATTTAGAATGTTAATCAATAATAATAATTTAAAATAATTTTGAAATAATCTACGGTCTAAATCGCTAATCTACAATCTACTTGAGGCTGTCCGTTCAAACCCCACCTGTGCCAGTTAGTAACAAAAATGCTATTTCAAATTCCCCGAGGTTCACCTAACTCTGTGAGGCAATGGGGAAGGTCAGTAGGTACCTCAGTAGCGAAAAAGAACGTAGTGAAGTATCATTATTATAGTGTATTCTGTAAGGGTTTACGTTGCCGGTGATCTGTTAGTTAGAGTTAGGAAAATATAATTTGTTAGCGAATATGCCACAGAGGCACTTTACACAACGATTCCTCAGGCCCGAAAGCCATTTTCATGAGCTAGATTAATATATTTATTACTGAGGGACAGATAGACCTAAATTACTTATTAATTTAACCTCATGCTGAAAACCAAAGACACACATCATGACTAATATCCAAAGGGCCCAAAGGGTTTAAGAGTTAGTATTGCATAATTTAATAGTGGAGTCGAAAATTAAAGATTATAATTACTGAGGAGAATATGATACTTTAATAAAATGAAAGACAGACCTACCTCACCGGGGGTTACCCCTATGTGCGATGCCACTACTCCTTGCACATTTTTACTGGTTCCCGGCGGGCGACAGATAGAGCTGCCTCGCTTACCTGAGAGTTAGCTGGTCATCACTGATGTCACACACAGCTGACATCGCTGGGTCATTGGGTCAGTGGTTCCCTCGAGAGCGCAGGGAGTTGGAATTGCACAATTATTTGATTTTTTAATCCATACTACTTCAGTATTCCAAACAAGTGATCATCAATCAGAATTGGAAGGGGATCTGCATGGACATGGGTATAATCTTTAAATGTGCAGCAGCAGGACCTGGGTACCCCTTTTCCAGTGGCTCTGTGTTGACATATCTATGTTATGACTCATTAATAATAAATAATTTTCTATCTACTTATCTATCTACTACTATTTCAGGTTTTGTTCAAAGATCGTAGTGTACGATATACCAGCCAAGGTCCAGTACCTATTCATTGTGGATCAGTGGGTTGCGTTGGAGGCTGAAGAGTTCCCGGAGGTCATGGTCCGGCCGGCCACCAGCGACGAGGTCTTCAGCATCAAACGGGTTCTCTTGGACAACTCTATCCTGGGCTTCAGAGAAACTCACAGACACCTCAGTGTTTTAGTGAGGTAACCGTTGTTTTATCTAACTACATCTGACTACATTTTTAGCAAATTTCCCACAGGGAAAGAGCTATTATCGTAGGTCTAATTGCAAGACCTAACCCCGGGAGCATGTTACTTTTTTGTATTGAGGTGCCTAAAAACAATAGTCATTAAACTTTTATGTATATATATATATATATATATATATATATATATATATATATATATATATATATATTCACTATTTAGTTCATCAAATAGGGCTACTAATATTATTATCTTTAAATAAGTCAACCGAGTACCCTTAGAAAAAAAATTTAAATTATCAAAAAATTGAAATTTAATTTTCAATTTTAAATCATGTGAAATTTAAATTATCATATGACATTTATTTACATTTATAAATTAAGATTATCAAATTAGGTTAAATATTTGTACTTCTTGAAGATGGGATGATTCCCGAAACATGTCAAAGTAATAATTAAAATGTTTTCTAAGGGTACTCGGTTGACTTATTTAAAGATATATATATATATATGTGTGTGTGTGTGTGTGTGTGTGTGTGTGTGACTGTTAACACGATAACTCTTGTAAAAATGGTCCGATCTAACAAATTTGGTAGAGACATGCTTTCCTACATGTACTCAGATGGGTTTGTAATCCAGATATATTGGTCAATCAAAGCGGGTAGTTTGGGGATTTTTTATACTCTATAAATGGGTTTCTTGCGTTTTCATATGTAATTTTTAAATATTTTAAATTTTTTCTTTCACCATTAGAATCAGCTAAAAAAATTCACAATTTTGTAGTTTAAAGTTTTCCTCTTCAATGGTTACTGATTGAAAAATCTAAAAACATAATCTACTCCTGTTATAATTTATTATAAACACAGTACGTTGTATTTTGAGGCTCCAGTGTGTTCTTATGGAGGGTTAGGAAAAATTAATATTTCACTTATTAACCAATATTATTAGATGAAACTTGGTATTTACCTTCATGTGGTTGATATTCATTCATTTATGCTTAAAATCGTGGTTTATGTGTTTACCGTGTCAGCTAACCTGCATACTATTTTCCCATGTTAATCTTATAAAGAATAGCCAAACTTCTTTATTTATGGACAGATGTTGATAAAACTTGGTACATAGTCAAAATAAAAATTGTTTATGGTAAAAATGCCTACATTAATTCTGTGTTTGACACAGCAGCAAACCTGTATACTCTTTCCCATGTAAATCTTTTGGAGAATAGGCAAACGTGCTTATTTATGGATGGACATTGATCAAACATCTCATACTAGTATGTTATTATTGTCATATTTTTGATTTGGAAATTCGATGAGTACGGTACACAGGTCTGCTGTAACGGGGGTATTGTTCTTTGTAATTTTATTGAATGTCCTCTTCTAAATATCAAACAATTGCTATTACTGTAGTCTCATAACAATACCTTGACCCCTTGACAATACCCCATTGAAATATATTATGGTCAATGAAGATAAATTAGCAATTTTGAATACTATCATTGAACATATTTTTAACCCAGAGTTGTATGTTGGAGCCAAAGTCTTAGGATAAGAATTAGAATCAAAATTGATGCATCACCAATTGACCTTCAAATCAAACAATTATGGCTATAAAAGAAATAAAGTTACGAATTATAAGTATCATGAGGAAGAAGAAACAAAATTAAAATATACATTGGAGGGAGAAATAGGTTTATAATTTTCTCCTTACTTGGTCAGGCCAATTGAATATAAATTTAAATAGTGCAATAAATGTTTTTCTTCATTCATTTGTATTTGCTTTAATTTTACCAAGTAGCTATAGTTAAAATTTAAAATCCAGCAAAATCAATTAATTAATTTTTATTGCCTGAGACACAAGGGCCTGAATTATTACACCGATTAAAAAATCAAACTGTACTTACAAAATCTCCCCTGCAAACCTCTAATAATGATAGGTGTTTTAATTAAATAATGACACTTCTGCTATAAGTAATATTTAATAACTTTTTTCTCCTGGTTAAAATTTAACTACCCTAGACTTACTTAAACAAAGTTCTTAAGCCAGTGAATTTTAGTCAGTTGAATAGATACAACAACATGTTATGTGCGATGACAGTGTAGCTCTCTTTTTATTGTTTTTTATGTACTAAGTTTATAGTGGTATATGTGTCAACTTTATGAAATATTTTTATCTGGCTTTCAGACATCCCCGTAGCCCTGTTGCCAGGAAACAGCGTCTGGTTGTTTTGATGGTGTTAGTTATGTCATCGATGTTAACCAGCATTATGTTCTACAAAGCTGCAGATAACTTTGGTACTCCCTAATTTTTAATTCTGATAAATATGTGGTTAATGTTGTATAGAAATTATACATAAAATACTTTATTTGTACAGTCGACTCCCTCTAATCCGGACACCTCGAGACCGGACCCCTGTCCTGATTTAAAAAATTTCGGACCATCCGGCGGTTTTATAAATGTATAAACTACAACCGGTATTAGCGTACAGTATCTACATAAATCACATTTTAAGACGATTCTAAAGCGTAGTTTCTCAAACATTACAGGTTTTTGTTTCCAACTCGCTGGATCAGAGTTTTCGACGTAGAGCAATTAACTAAAAGTGTGTAGAACAACTGGCGACGTTGTTACCAGTTCCAGTGCTGCCCTCCCATTTGCATGGATCAAAATTCCCACACCGACGTCGCCATTTCCCGTTTCACTGAAGATCTATATCGAACGCAATTGTAAACTGTACTAATGATTGTGAAGTTATTTTTTTATATTTAGACCGGAAATAAACAAACACGTCCAATCCTGTCGATTTATATCATGAGAAATTAGACCACACGCTGATGACTCATTTCCAAGAAGTAATCTGGACCATCCAGCATCCGAAACATCCAAGTCCGGATTTGGGGGAGCCGACTTTATGATCAACTGCTTGCTTTTGCAATGTTATTTAGTTTAAATGTTAATATCATTAAGTCCTATTGTATTCCACTGTAAATCGCATATGCCGTTACAGTATGTCTTTGTAGTACTAACCCATTAGCAAATAATGTTTAATGAGACTGTTTTCATTATTTTAAATTAGGTGTAAATAAAATTTAATCTCATTCCGAAAAATTAATTAATTCCAATAATATTGTTTGTTTCAGACTCCACAGTCGATGACTACAAAATCAGCTTCAGTAACAAAGAACTAATAATCAGTATCCAGGCATTCGTTATTTCCACAATTGTTTCTTTTATATCAATGTTTTTATTTAGGTAAGTAAGAAACAATATTTTAAAACATATTTTTTATGTTATTTTTTAAGAAACAGTCTGATATTTAATACTGTAACTCATTTGTTGAACAGCTGTAGAGTTTTAGGTGGGCTACACTTTTTTAGACCCTTAGTGTCTGAGCTGACTGCTACCTTGTTGTGCTGCTCGATTGCCCAAGTTTATACCTCTGCTAAAGTACTACTTACCTTTGTTGATATATAACTAATGTCAAGGAATTTAGATAAATCAATTTCAGATGTCGCATAGACTCAAAAAAAGTAATTTTTTGATACATATTTTAATTTTAAATAGTCTTAAAATCTTAAATAATTAAAAAAGTGGCAGTCATAGCTGAGTGGGTAGAGTATTGGCCAACCCAAAACCACCAAAAAAACCTGGGTTCAATTTCCGGTCATGACACATGAAATTTAATTTCTCAGACTGCCACCGTGCTTCGGAAGGCACGTTAAGCCGTTGGTCCCGGCTACATAAGTAGTCGTTAGATCAGGTTAGAGGCACTAGTGCGACCTGAAAACTCTAACATTATACCTTGGCCAGAAGGTTACACGAAACTTTACTTTTTTTTATAACAAAAAAGAAGCAAATTTCTGATTTTTTCTTCATTTCAGCTACCCAAATCCAAAAAGAACATTGGGAAAATAATATTTTGATTTTTTTACACTAAATGAGCAGTGACCGTGATTTTCAGTAGAGCTTTAAGGATTAAAAATGGCTTCAAGGACTGGGTTAAAATGAGAAATTTACATTCTTCAACCCGGGTAACAGTTTAACCCTACAATTAGAAATTATTTGTTGACCTGTTTTTTTATAAATTATTGTGTTATGGAGTTAACCTATGAGGTAAAGACACTTTATCATGGTAGGAGGTAATCCCGGAACCCTGATAAGTGTTTTCATTAATTTTTTTAGTCAAATTTGGAATATTTAACTGGTTTCCTCATATGCCTATCTATACTATATTATTTAACAGCAATCCAGAAGCTAAAAATAACTAATATAAAGCATATCATTAGTAATCCTTTAGTTTGTAGTTTAAACACTGTCAATTTTATTTCAGGAAAAGTTATAAACAAAAAGATGTACCTAGACATCAAAGTACACTGTTCATGCCTAGGAAACGTTCAGAAGAAACAGACAAGTATTGGCTTTCTCTCAAACCTGATTACGTTGATTTATCAACATTCATAGCTTATGAAGAAAAGAAACCCAAACTTCATAGAGGTAAAAAACTATTAAAAAAATTTTCATCCTTTTCAAAAGTGTGTCAACTCATGTTTTCCTTCAAATCATGCAGATGTTTCTCAATCAACACTGGCATTCCTCCGGGCCACTGTTTTTTTTTAAATTTACAAATATGAAGTATACTATCTGTGAAATTCTAGGGTGTTCAAAATTAAAAGTAAAAATCGTAATCCTAAGCGTTATTTGATTTGAAAAAAGTTAAAATCACTACAATAGTGCACACTAACTGTAGTGAGTTTATAATCCAAAAATAAGATATGCATTTTTAATATAATTTTTTGGAAATATTATTGTATTTTCAAATAAATAACATTTTATAAAAACTCCCAGCTTCAACCCTTCACTAGCCTGGTGTGTAACTGGATAAAATGACATACAGTACAGACGATTACTGTATTACCAAACTCATATTGTTGAAAGATTTTTATGCAAAAACTTATGTGGTTTTGTTATTTTAAAATCTTCTTAATTGTTTTAGAAATTATTTACTGTTCAATATTCAATTTTAAGTTAATTTGGTAATTTTTTACATGAGACATGTCGATGTACGAGTCATTCATCACAGCTTTAAAAAGGTGCACTCACCACAACTGTCTGCTCCCCGTAGAGCTCGGCTCCGAAGGTCCAGAGATAGTTGTGAATAGAAAATGGTTGATTTCTGCCTGGTGAGTAATTCAAGCTACACAAATCTAACAGTTTTGTTTGATTAGAAACCATTACATGGACAGATTAACTGGGACAGGATCCTTCTCGCACATTCTAGGCCAGAGTTTAGTCCGCGGACCCCTAGGTCCGCAAGCAGTTTTTGGAGGTCCGCAAAAAACATTCTAATCAAATTTATTTTTAATCACTCACATTAAAAGCCCCTATTTCTGAAAATAACAGTTTTGGTTTGTATTACAAAATTCATATGTAGCAATCTCAACACATGTTTGTGAGTGGGGAATAGGGAAGCCCTAAGCCCAGAAGTTTTCGCTATAGCGAATCCGGGGGTGGGGTAGGTGGAGGTAAGGTGAAATACGGTCACGGCGGCTAAGGCAGAACACAAACCTGATGGCGCTGTTCTCAACCTTCTGTATCCTCTCCATATTCTCCTTCAAGATGCAATTCCCATATGTAATATATTACCATGTTTGAGTTTCAATACTGCCATATTGCAGTATTGATATACTGATAGAATCAGTGACTGCACAAGCTGAACTTTTGCTACCTCTAGCGACAACTTTTTAAATAGGGCAACAACAATTGGAAACAACTTTCTTAATAATATAATCAATGTATAGTATTTATTAATGTACTGTACTCATATTGTGTTCTACACATTAACCAACAACTGTTCTAAAGGAATGGTTAGATCGGTAGTAACTAATAGATTGGTCATTGTTGTTTTAAAACCCATTGAAAAAATTGTATGTGCTCAATGATGAGCCTTTAAATTTATCCCTGAAGTAAGATAATTAAACCTCAATTATCTTTTTAAACTTTTTTATAAACTGTACTTTTAATTCAAGTTTTCTTATGATACTTATAGTAAAACTTTAATTTGAGTTTTCATTAGTGATTTGCCAATTCGAAAATTTCCTAGTTCAGATTTTTAAATTTGGGTTTTCGTTCTTGATTTCACGTTTGGTACCAAAAAAGTTTAACATTGTGTTCGGTAACTAACTGTAACAACAATAACATTACGATAACATTTTTCACTTATCGGTGCTACAGATAAGTGTGGCTGAATAACACCATCGTAACTTATTTATTTATTTATTTGACGGAAAACCCTTTTTATACAAAGACAAAGCCAATTATGAATAAAAATAAAAATATAAGAATAAATATATAAATATGTAACTTCATTATATTAAGTACACCCAGAAGGTAATTTTTTGTTACCGTAGTTTTAATTTTATACTTTTATTCCAATACATGTACGATTATGTATTTTTCAGTTTGTAGGATGAGTCAAGCAAATAATTCTCTCTTGTTCCAGGGTTTTTTCTAGTGTAGTGATCATAGTTAGTGCATTTTTCGTAATGCTCTACAGTTTAAAATTTGGCCAAAACAAAAGTATAAACTGGCTAAGCAGCCTACTGGCTTCTCAAGCTCAAGATATTTTTTTATTTACTCCTCTGAAAATACTTATTGTGGCATTATTGCTTTCAGCAGCATTTGATGTAAGTATCTTTTCAGAGGTATAACAACTGATCAAATGTTTTTATACAAATAGTTTTAAAAAATACACACAGACACGGAATACGTTTATCAGTAGAACCTCGATTAACTGTCACCCTCGGGACTGTGACCATGACCAATAACCGAATAGACATATAATAGAAATAATAATAGGGCCTCTACAGATTAGCACCTAGACAAGTGTTAGGCGTTGCAATTCACTACCTTGCATGTTATAATGGCGCCATTGTAAAACCACATTATCATGATTGCTGTGCAGTACTTAATGTGAGATGATTTTAAAAGAGAAAAAACAAAACTACGCCAGTTCAAGTGAAAAATACTTTATTAACAAGTTCGTGACGGAAGTGAAAATGCTGACTTTTTACTTGGCGGAGCCAATACATATAAAAAATTATATATATATATATTAATTATTATTATTTTAAATATATATTAGTTCAATAACTTTATTTATTTTTTAGAGAACGACAGATGTTTCAACTTTCAAGCTTAATATGGCCGAGGCAATCAGATATGATCTTGTAGGGAAAACACATTACCTTGATTATCTGGTTGAGTTGAGAAAAGATAGTATATATTATCCTCTGACAGATGAAGGCAAAGCAGTAAGTTATAAATTATTATACATTACTACCTTTGTAAATTTGTCTTTCAATCTTAATTTTTATATAGGGGAATTTTATATTACAATTTTATAGTGTTTATTTGAAATGTAAGTCGTCCTGTTGATAAATACATCTGTACCGTCACCAGGAAACTTTCATTGGATTCCTTTTTCTTCTATAACGTTAATAGTGAATTACTAGGCTTGTCCAGAAAGTAGGTACCGTTTTAGAAATAAATACATTCAAACAAAATGGTTTTTACAAGAAAGAGGACATCTTAAACTACTTACATAGTTTCCACCATTGTTTAGACATTTGTCGTAGCAAGAAACCAACTTTTCTATATCCTCTTCATAGAAAAATGCCACCATTGACGATTGCCATCGCCGGACTCTGTTTTCAATGCCATCATCGCTGTCAAAGCGGCGCCCTCCCAAATCCCACTTCATGTGCAAAAATAAGTAAGTGGTGGAAGGAGTAAGATCAGGTCTGTAGGGTGAATGGTCAAACTGCTCCAAACCAAATTCTTTAAGAAGGTTTTGAATGACACCAGCGGCATGGGGTCGAGTGTTGTAGTGGGTCAACTCAATGCCTTCACTAAACATTCCATGCCTTTTGTTCTGAAACACACGCCAAAGTTTTCTCAGTGTTTCACAATATCGTTCCACATTTATTGATGATGGCATTTTGCTGGTCTAGGGGTAGAGTGCGGGACTTTGGTGCCCAAGGTACTGGGTTCAAACTCCGCCAATCACCAATGGCTTTTCGCCAGGTGATAATGTAGCAGCCCACTAGGTATAGCCTAAAGTAATGTGTAATACATTCTGGGCGATGGCCTAGACAGTCCTGGGATGAGAAGGTGGGACAGTAAAAAAACTCATATTGAATATGTTTATATGAATAGATTCTATTTTATTTCAGATATTTATAAACTGAATTCAAGAACTAAAAACTGGAAAATTAAATATTTATAAATAACTGGAATATTTAAAAAAAGCTGCTGTTTATACCTTAAGACAACATATGTTGGAATACAAAACAAAAATTATTTCCCCATAATATTAATATGGGAACTTTGAAGGCGTATAGGGCATAAATGTATGGGAAAACCATCACAAAAACTATTAGACTTTCGTATTTTAGTCCTAAAGAACCAGTATACCAAATAATTAATTGGGAAGTGGGAGAATTAGTGATGGTGAGTGAGGGAGGGCTTTGACGTTTAAATGTACAGACAATTAAGATTCAATTATAAACTGTAATATATAATAATTTCCCTCCATCGTGGAATTTCAAGGATTGAAATATGTTACACTGTAGAAAAGACGAAAACGAGCGATGAGGAAAATGAAGTGGAGAATAGTTTGTGATTTCTTCGCTGTGTTGACGTTTATCTTGGTCCTGTGCTACATCATGAGGCTGCTCTGGAGTGGGTCCCATTTTTACCCAAACACTCATGCCAACGACATACTCATGACTGAATATGAAGGACGTTTCATTGCCTTACGAGATGTGTTCAATCGAACTCAGTGAGTTAGTTTTGTTTTTAAGCATGAATTTTATTTCAAAATAAAATTTTTAGGTAACTTTATGTTAAGTTAAAAATTTTAATAAAATTAAAATCCAGTTTGAATATCTAAAAATCATATTTACTGATTAAAATGATCCTATACATAATAATTATAACAAGTCTATCATAGATTAGTTCTGTTACCAAGAGAGCAGTATAGACTTAGTATTAATGATGCATTCCCATTTTTGCTCATATATATAATTTTTTAAGTTTATTCGGTCAAGTTTAAAAACCAGGTAGTGTATGTCAGAAAACATATTTTGAGGAATTTTTACAACAAAATTGGACTTTTTTTACTCTTAATATTTTTTAAAATCGATTTATAACTAGCATATCGATATCAGCTCTTAAACAAAAAAAAGATGAAACCAGTATTTTTTTTGTTTTCCCCACAGTAAAGTATTAAAGCCTTTATGTCATACTTTTAAAATGCACAATCATGATTTCTATTTCTTCTGTTCACAGATTCTTTTCCTATTTAGAAAATACTTTTGTGAGGTCACTATTTGTATTTAGATGGTTCAACGATCTGAATTTCAAAATACTAAGTCCTCCAGGTTGTATATTCTTTAATTTCTTGGTAAAATAGGATTTATGGGATATAATATGACTAATTACATGACGTCTGCATTTTTTTAATTTTAATAAAATAACAACTTAATACCTATATATTTCTATTTAGTTTTTAAACCAAAAACTATTCATTTAATCTATTGAACTAATCATCATAAGCAACCAAAATTCACCTCCAAAATAGTTACATCCTATGAGTTTATCCAACAAATCATATTAGTTTTGCCATGATGAGCTTTTACTTGACATGACAATGACAATGATTATGTTATTTAGATTTTTATGCAGACATTTTTCATCACGATTTTATGTAAAACAATGTTTTACGTTGTTTTGGGATCTGGAATCTGATCCTGTCCTCAGGTGAATTTATGTCTAAAACATAAATAACATAAATCCACCATCACCAATAATGAATTTCAAACAAAGGACAATGATTAGATAGAAGGTGTCCAGGTAATGGATCTTTATCTACCAAGTGAACAGTGAACGTGAGAGGAATATATTTAGTCTTAATGTTACAAATTTATTTCATGTTGTTTGCCAAACCATTAGAAAAAACCCAAACTGTTGTTTTTGAGTTCAATTTCCTGGCTAAGTATAAATTTGAATGATTTGTTATTTTCACCTAATGGCGCTAAAGAAGTGTTATATTTTTTTATTAAGTAAAGCGAGGTTTACACTAGCATGTAGCAGTGGCGCCACTAAATCACGCCAGTTTTAGTGTCATGCCACTGTAGGTTTACACAAAACTGTGAGGTAAACCTACTGTGGCATAACACTAAAAGTGACGTATCACTTTAACCATGCCTCTGTTAATGGCGTAGTTTTACTGGAGTGACTTGATTTGTTGCACAGAAATTATTATTTTTTTCTTTTTAGTTTTGTGACTACCTTTAATATGTATGATTATATTGAAAGTGTTCGGAATGTGTTAGGAACAGTGATTGATGAGGTTAATGAAGAGTTACTAGAAAAAGTGTGTGACAAGGTGAGGTGGATTAAACCAAGAAAACCTAGATGCTGTTGGGAAAGGAAATGGGTATTTATAAAACAATTACAGGCTAGGTACAATTCTGTCACTAGCACTGGCGCAGTTGTTTACACAGGCAACAGGAAGTGACACGTCAGTACAGGTGGTGCGTTACCGCCACCTATAATATAATAATATGTGTCAAAACATATATTGGTGGTGTCACTCCCGCTGGCACGCCACTGCACCTCTCCACTAAAAATGGTACAATATTTATGGTTTACACAGTGCATTTATTGTGCTACTTTGAAGCCAGTAAAGTAACACCGTTGCTACATCTTAGTGTAAAACTAGATTTAATGGTGTGTAATGGTGATAGTTATTGGTTGTTTGTTCAATGCTAGATGCTGTTGATAGGAAAGACTGGGCCAAAGACTATGTATCAAAAATAGTTGGAGCCCCTCGCTTGAGGCAGCTACGAGTTATAAAAAGTAAGCTCAGGTTTTATTTTATGGGGGGGGGGATTGGTAGAAGATATAGCTACCCTCAGTGACATGATCTGTAGGATCGTTGGTACCACCATTGTTCATCTCTCTAGCTTAAGAAAATTCTTAAGCCTTTCAGCGGGAAAATGTCTAGCTCCTTGAACTAATTTTTGCTCTTTTGCTCAAGTAATATTACAAATTAATATGCTTTCAAAACGTATGATACTGCCAGGGTGTATTGTTGTTTGGTCTAGCATATTCTTGTGACTCGCAGGCAGTAAAATATTTAAAGAAAACATTATATCTCAAAATTTGTATTAATTTTGTGGTTTTTAAATTTCCTTTCTACTTGAAATGGTTTGAAGTTAGAATTTCAGAGTGGTATAACATTGAATACTTCTTAGTGTTAGTAAATTTAATTTTAGTTAATTTAAGTTCTTGAATATTAACCAAAGTTTTCCACCTGCCATAAGACTTCAGTTCACTAACCAATCAACTCACAACTCATGATAGTTTATTTATCAAACTATCACAGCGATTCTGCATCTGAGTAACCAAGCTCTTTCCAATTGCCAGGTTTCTGAGCTCCTGTATACTGCTTAAATTTGTGAATTCCATTTAAACTCCTATTTTAGCTGGGAAGTCTTGAGTTTCTCAGTGTGTGTTTAGAGTTTTGTAGTATAGTCATGTAAATTACTATGATAGAGGTAGATAAAAATTAGAGTGAAAGTGAATTTGTTGATTAAAACTAATAATCCTTTTTAAAGTTTTAAAAAGAATAAATTAATTTTAATTTATACTTTTAAATATTTTTAATCATAAGCTTTAAAAACCCTTATGATAAAAAAGAGTAAATTTTGATGATTTTTTAAAATTCAATCACATTCTGTTCTTACAACAGCAATCTGCACGGAACAACAGATGACTCTGATTGGAGTAAAGGATTGCATCAAACCATGGAGTACACATTACATGGACGAGGATATTTACTCTGTGGACTGGAAGAAGGCAGAAATACGTGATGTGATAGCGTACTCCTGGGGCTACAGGACTTACTGGACCTACCAACAACCAGAAAATACTTCAGTATTTCCAATACCTGGTGAGTAACAGTAGGTTATTTCTGTTATAAATTAGCTGTTTGATTAGTCCATAGTAAGTATGAGAAGTAAGTGGATAGTAAGTGGGAAGTTAGTGGAAGTAAGTAAGTGGAGAAGTACACCAAAGTCGCAGAAATCCGAACGTCCGGCTAATCTGAACTACCTGATAGGGTAAACGGATACTGGATTGAAATGCTATGTAATCTCAATTATAACACATTAATCTACAGCACATTATCACTAATTATACATTATTACGTACACAATGTTGATGATTGTATTTACTACTAGCTGACCCGGCGTACTTCGTAACGCCTAACAGTAAATACATATTAACTTTAAGATTGGCCATGTCCTGAAGTCAATTAGCATTGTGGCTTCGTTGTGAAAGTTTTAATATACAACAGCTGATCATTATAATAAACTCAATATGTATAAACATTGTAATTATTTTTATTTAGCAAACATACAAACACGTGACTTTTAATCATGCAGAAAATATAGAAATATAAATACAGTGCATAATTCCCAAAAACCGTAAACTATTAACGTGGCGAATAATGCTGTTCATTTTGTACAGCACATATTTACTTCATAGTTTTACATTAATGAATGATTCAGATGGCATTGGTTAGTAAAGCATATTGCTAACGGACAGTAAATGAACAGCTGGTTTAAGAAATCAAATGTTTTGATTGTAGATAATTTGTAAACAAACTTAGTCCCCATAAGGTTAACATTAGAAATTTAAAATGCTATAAAATGGAAACTAATGGAATTTATGGAAACTGAATACGCCTAAAGCATGACCGGAGCAGAGACAAATCCAAAAAATCAAAGATCATTAAAATCCGAGAACGGTCCAGCCGTTCTCGAGTTATAATGCGTGTAACTAACACAACTTTGTTTTATATATTTAGATTACTTACTTTTTAGAACATAAGAGTTCAGTTATCGTTTTTTGACGGAACAAAAATATCCTGTTTGCCAATGTAAAGTTGCACCATCGTCTCATAAACATCAAGCATACGGATGTAGCAGTACACTGTTGATCAAGGAGGTAGGGTAGGGAGATGTCTAACTACACTCACAGTACATCACAATAGATTCAATTCTCACAGTCCAACTCTTTGTCATTGTTATTTTGGCGAACTACTTTTCAAACATTTGAGTTCATCTCCAGCAATGTTAATGAGTCCATCACATCGTGATCGCCTAAAAAGTAGGCCTACAGACAGCACTGATTTATCATTGTTTGTTTTCACGTGTCAATGTATGTGTCATGGTTTATATTTCTACTAATTAGTCCGTAACAGATAGAACGGTCTCTGCAGGAACACTTGATGTCGTTCAGGCTAAACATGTAGTGGACAACCTATATTTGAACTGTGATAAGACGTCAGTTAATTGGTCTAAATACACGGTTTGGGTCTAAAATAATGGATTTTATTAGTACTTTTTCAACTATAAAAAACTTTTAATGCGACCTTACCATACTTACATTATTGGATAATCCAAACAGTTTGGTCTCAGTTAGTTTGGATTACTGGGACTCTGGTGTGATTCTATTTTGTTTTATTTTTTCTTTCAACTAATTAAATTTTTTTTGGATTTTTATCCTAAAACTCTTATTTAGTCTTTTTCAAATACCAAAAATTGTTTCACTATTATTTTCTAGCAAAAAACCAACATAAGTGAAAACGTAAAGTGCTAGTGAATCATAGTCAGAAAGTTTAAAGGAAAATTTCTTATTCCTGGGGTTAGTAATAAGTAGATCTAACAAATGGTCGAAAATTTGATAGATTTGGATTTTTTCTTTATTTTTACAATTGTTGAACATATTTAGGTTCAGCCAGGCACAGTGACATTTCACACCATGTATAAGAGAGGAAATATGCGTTTTAATTGGTGTTACATAGTGTATTTTTATCAGTTTATGTTTTCAGGGAAAACTGATATACTGTACCCATCAGGGGGCTACATTATGTTGTTGGCAGTAAAAAGAGAATCAAGCAAATCATTCACGATTAGAGTTGAAGAGGAGAACTGGGTAGACCATCGCACGAGAGCGATGTTTTTGGAATTGACTTTGTACAATGTCAACACTAACTTGTACAGTCAAGTGACAGCCATCATAGAGCAATTGACTCCTGGGCTTGTTTGGACTTCCACTAAAGTTAGTTGTTAAATTTGTTTATTTAACAAATCTAGTTTAACAGTACGGTATTATACTTATCATTGTATGATTTAAGAGCCCACATACACACTTTTTCAATTAAGAAGAGAATCAACTCCTTTTAATCAGAGGAAGAGCTGGGGTTACATGACCCAACGTCGACAGTGTCATCGAGTGAGAGGTAAGTTCGTCTTGTGGTGGCAGCCTTCTACCAGGCATCATGGGGAGTGTGGAAGAACTTGTAATGTGAGAGTTTAATCAAAATTTTAGTACGTCCGTCAGTCTAGCTAAGGTATAAATTCTCTACTCATCAAAATGGCTTTCGGGCCTGAAAATCCGGGTGTTGGGTGCATCTGGTACCTCAATTTAAAGCCTCCTAAAAATCAAATCATATTATTCATTTCCCCAAACAAATTTATATGGTCTGATCATGACAGTTTTTAAGATTTGTTCTTGGTTTTGCGACCCATGCAGTAAGAAACATCATTCTTTAAATTGTACATAGAGAATTGAGCACACCCCTTTTCACTCTCAATGTTATTGATAAATGAGAGAGGCAGGTCTGTAAACCCAATAGATTTAAGCAAATGTCTTTAAAAGGGTGAAGAAGCTATTGTAGAACAGAGTATGGTAAGAGTTAAGACTCGGTCTATGTTTTTTTTCCATTTTTAAAAACATAGATGATTAATTTAGTTTTTTTATAATAGTGTAGTGTTCTCTTGTGTGGATTAACGTCCACACTATTGAATTCTACATTAATCCGCAAACACCATCCTCATAATTAGACCAACTCGTAATTCAGAGGCCGTGGTTCGGATTCAACATTTAACTTTAGTTGTCCCTTAGTTGCCATTGGCTGTTGGGCTATTAATTAACAGTCCTGCCTAAGGAACATGTCAGCCTTAGTCTTTTAGAGCGCGGGGCTTTGGTGCCCAAGGTCCCGGGTTCAAATCCCGCCAATCACCAATGGCTTTTCGCTATGTGATAATGCCGCAACCCACACAGGGGTGCGCAAAAAGCCGCTACGGCTGAAGTGCCTTGGGAGAAATCCGCCCCTTTCAGTAAAAAAAAGCCTTAGTCTGTAACAAGACTACAAGATCGCGCCCAATCATCCTATACTCATTTCTTATTTATACTTGGCTTACAATACCTACCTTGTGGTATGGTTGCCATTTCAATAATCTAATCTTATGAGAGCTTATTTTGATAGGGTGTAGATCAGCTTAGAGCACTCAAAACCTTCTAAAAAAATAATATAATAATTAATAATAATTTTCATCACAATTTGTACTATATTTTTGTGGTGAACACTAATGCCTTTTTCAGCTTTACAGACAGATATAAGGTAAGATTTTCCTGGAATTTCGGCTTCTCTGATGTACAACAAACCTAATTTCATATTTGTATAGATTTGCAACTGAATTTTTTGAAGTCTCCTGTGTTTTTTTTTCATACTACAGTAAAACTTGGAGTATTCTCGACACTCGATACTTTGACAGTCTATATTCTTCAACAGAGGCTGAGCCAACACTTAAAACAAAAATATATCCCATCAGTAGAACCTACTCGGACCAGTTTTTATTTTATACACAGGACACTTCCAGCCCCTATGCTAGCCACTCCCTGAGTTGCCGATGTTTCTTGACTAGAGGCTCCATGCACCTTGATTTACTGAGAAGGTTGCATTGACTTTTGCTTAGTGAATCAATTATTGCTATTTAAAATTATGTTTGCTATTATTATTACTAATCCTTTTTGAAACCTTCTCTGGTAGGTATTTTCAGCCAAGTATGAATGAGAAATGAGTGTAAGATGATTGCAGCGTAATCCTGTAGTCTTGTAACTGACTAAGGCTGACACTTCCTTGGACAGGACTGTTAATAGCCCAACAGCCAATGATATCTAAGATATCTACAGTTTTACGTGGGATCCGAACCACTTTGGCCTCTAAATTACAAACTGGTCTAATTTTGAGGACGGTCTTTGCAGATGAACATAGCATTCAATAGTGTAGACGTTAATCCACTCCAGAGAATATCACATCCACCGGCCATCGCTCAAAACAATCCACAATTTGTGACCTCCACGTAGCAGTGTTAGATACCAATACTGGTGTATATTATGGTGTATATTGTTGTAAGAAAAACTGGTGAATATTGTTTTGTAAGGAATGTAATCCAAATTGTAACCCCTGTTTTCAGGTGGAGTCAGTTAACACTAAGCTGGCTTGGAGCGTTATGAACGCAGTTTATATCATCTTTATCATTGCCTTGTTCATCAGAGTAGCATACAATGTCAACAGAAATGGCTTGTTAAATTTTGCTTTTAAGATTTTAAACATTTATGAAGTCTTAGTTATAGTCATAGGATTAATAAGCATCGTTTGTTATTTAACTCATTTAAAAGTATCCAAAACTTATTCAGAAGAATTCCATAGGAAAGGACAGGATCTCTTTTTTAACTTTACAGATATGATAAAATATTTTCTTTATACAAAAGCATTACTCTGGGTGTTGTTTTGTCTATTGGTATTCCGTTCATTTGTTAGTTGGTATTTCGGCCCGACTTACATAGCCTATTACAATACATTCTATCTTTCTAGACGATGGATTGTAACATTATTGTTCTTACTGCTTTTTTATTTCTATATTATTTGGAGGTTCCTCGGATACACTATTGATGCTAAACTGTTTTACAATTACAGGGTTAATATTCTACATTACAAAATGTTTACAATCGTTTACATGAATGAAAATTGTCAAACCAGAATTAAAACCATTGCTCTTGCACTGTGTTTAATGGCACTTCTGTTCAAAACTACTTTTTTCGTAATGTTTACGCACTATTATAAAATTGGTAAAAGGAAAAGGTTTAGGCCCATGCATCATTTTAACATGCTTGTGTTTGTGAGTAATGAAGTTAAGAGGTCGCTAGGAAAAGTAAAGGAGGAGGTGGCCGTTACTAGTGATAGACAAATACATAGAAATAGAGATATGGACATACCTAAAGGGTCTTACTGATTTATATACATATTGTTTAATTTATAAACAAAAGTAGCGCTAACGTGAAGTTCTGACTTATACAACTATTGTTTTATAAAGTCTTATTTCCTGTAAGTGACTCAATGTTTTAGTTTAACATTAATTATGAATAAAGACATATAAAAATTGTAAATTTATTTTTCTATAAACATTTAAAATTGTCACATTACACTTAAGCCCTTAATTGGCTATAGAATACTTTAGCAGCAAAATAGCGAACTCCATGAGTTAGTTCCAGCTTTGACTATGGATTAAAAAAATCCATGGTCAAAGGTTCCAGTCTTAGCTCATAGGTGACAGCTCAGCAGGCCCCCAACAAGAGAACAGATTCAGTAAATTGTCAATAGATTCTGATATTTGCCACTTGGATTTTTGGAGTAGAAACTTACGATAATCATTCCAAAACACTGGAAGGGTTAACCAAGTATATTAGTAGACAATCTTACTATAACAATTCAACCCATTTATAATTTTAACTATAAATAGATTGACAGAAAAACTCTTGTCGCCACTCACAGGTTTAAATCCAGCAGCCTGTGACTTACTGGGTGTTACCCCTGAGCTAACTCGTTGGTAGCTCACTAGATTTTTCCTCTCGTCCTATTCAGGAACTCTTGTAAGCTGCAGAAGCCACTGGCAGTTGATGAGCCATTTGGTAGGATCTGTCAACTTGCTCTATTAATATTTATTGACGTAGCCAACAAATCAAAATGCAAGTATCTTTATTTATCTTTACAATAGTGTCACATTTAACTATCAAAACATTATTGAGAAAAAATAATGATAATAATACAAAACATATACTATGTACAAAACTGTTCCAGTGAATCACCAAGGAACCAAGGAGTTCCTTCAACGACTTCTTAAATTTAATTTAATGGATCTCCCTCATATCCCTTGGAGTGTTGTTTAAAAATGTTATACCGGAATAAAAAGTGGATTTAGTGAAAGATTCTAAATTATGTTTTGGAAATAATTTGTCATATTTCTGTCTTGTATCATATGAGTGATAATCGGCACCACTTTTAATTTTACCACCAAGATCACACACACAAAACATGACACACTCGAGGATGTACAGGCTATGATTGAAGGACGAAGGTATTGTAACCTATTTTTAGTCAATCATCAATTCTGGAGACAAGAATGTTTAAATTTACCAGTGTCGCAATTTTGACTGGAACATCATCATTGCCGCTTGACCATATTTCTTTTAGGGAATCAATGATTTTTACTACTTCATGCTCTTCAACAGGTGGATATTTGAATGTTGTCAATTGTTGAGCATGAGTACTGTCGATTTTATTTGTTGATTGAGGGAGGACTTGATCAACTTCATTTACAAAATAGTCGTTGAATAAGTTCCCAATCATTTATGGGTCACTTACAAATAGTACTATTGACCTTAAAATTTAAATTGAATTCCATAAAGTGTTGGATTTGATGAGAGGATAAATAAACATAGCATTTCATAACATTTTGTATTTAAAAATATATTTATTATAATCCGAAATAATACAAAGGCTCTATGACCAGTGGTACGGAAGATAGAATATAATGTACAAGGACCAAATAAAAATTGTTGAATTACTTCCAGGAAAATCTTCCCGAGGTATTCTTCAGTGAGTTGATCATGTCCACAGAGGTTTACTGGAAAAAAAATAAATTTTGACTCCAAATCTTAAACTAAGAGTAACGATTATTTATTGGTTGACAAAAACTCAACAATATGATAAAAAGTTACATTTTCATTAACCCTAGATCTGGTGTGTGTTTTAGCCTTAACTTAATGATTTAAAATCATTATGCAACTCCTCTTTTAATAATCAGTACAAACAAAAAAAACACAAAACAAGCTCCCCCCTTAGTAAAAGAAGCAAAACAGATGTCCATTGCATTCCCAATTAAGTCCACAAAAGCCACTTCCAGCCAAGCTATTTATTTAGATTGCTCATGGTGGAGATTCGAACCTGCGTACTCCCGTTTGGCTTCAACGTTTCACTTGTTTAGACTATTCCAAGTTCTATTGTCTGAAAAAGTGTTAAAGTGGCTATAAAGTATACTCTAGCAGAAAAACGGTGAATTCCATTAGTTAGTTGCAGCGTAAGCTCACAGGTGGTGGGGAGTCAGCTGAACAGCACGGCTACCTTAAGAGTTCACTAAATTGACGTTGATGCCAGATTTTTTACTGTCACAAAAGCAATAGTTACCAGTTGTCGGATTAAAACTTAACTGAAAGTGAGTTTTGCTTTGTTGACAAATATTTACATCCACTTCGGATACTCACGTTCTCTCTCCCTACTGCTGGACGGCATTGTTCGCAGCGATACTTGGATTATTGACGACTTCTCCCAAACTTTCGAGCAGCTCCTTCCTGTAGTCATCAAAGTCTCCGTCGACCTCGTTGATGGTCTGGTCCTCGATGACCCACAGCGTACAATCTGTCTCTCGGATCAGTCTTTCGTCGTGAGACACAATTATGACACCTGCTCGACACAATACTTTGTTATTTATTGTATATTGTTTAACACTGTGGATTTTTAAGATCCTAATTTTAAATTTCAAGGAACAAATTTAGTGAGTCAAACTAATGTAGTCACACTTTATTCGTTTATTCTATTTATTTTATAAGATTACTGTTGTCTGTAATTATAAAGAGTCAATTCGGGAATTTTTACTCTCAAATGACAATCTTAAGTGTGTAGTTTTTCAGTACTGAAGATGATTTTCCATGCTCACATTCAGTCATATATTGCCTATGGGATAGGAGTGTATGGAGGTACCATGGACAAAAATTGAAAAAAGTCTTAACTCTACAAAAAAGGCATTAAGAATTATCTTGCGTTAGAAAAATGATGAATCTGTAAAAAAACACTTTGCTGTACACCGGATATTGACTGGTTTATATGTACCTGAATATATGCATGTAAAGGTATATGACCATAAATTTATTGAATTTGAAGCAAAGCATTCATATAATACAAGAAACAAAAAAGATCAAACATAATACCTCAACATAATTTAAATTATGGTACAAAAAAAACATAATATGCTGGTTTGAAATTCATTAGATCAGTTCCAAAAATTATTAAAGAAGTGGAAAATTCAGTTCAGTTTAAATTGTTTTTTAAGGAATTTTTACTTCAAAGAGCCATGTATTCAATAGAAGAACTAAGTGGTTAGGAAAATTAATTATCATGTTTTCCTGATGACACTATTTGCTGTACATATATGTGCATTTTATGAATAAAGATATTTTGACTATTTACAATAATTTGTGACCTCCAAGTAAAAGCATAAGCCACGGTCCCAGTCTCTGAGTCTACAAGGTAAATATTTTTTAAGTGTCAAAAGCATTTCCAAGTGTTAGTGTACTAAAAAAACATTCTAAATAACAACACTCTAACCCCCTCCTTTCAGAACACAGTTGTTAAGATTGAGGATTGAGATGCGACTTTATGGGGTACACGTTATGTCTGAAAAATTTTAAGCTTTTAGATAGCTAAAATATGTCATCCAACAAACGGAATAAAAATGAAAAATCTATTACTTTCTTATGCTTGTAAGTTCATAGGTATTCAAAAATGATTTACTTAAGAAGTTAAGTACTGTCTTACCTCCTTTGTATTCATTGATAGCATCGGCGAGAGCGTCTATTGACTCTATGTCTAGATTGTTAGTCGGTTCATCCTAAACAAACAAAACAAGTGCTTAATAACTCAGCAGTCTACCACTAATAATACATGACCTACTACCTAACTGTATAAAAATTCAGTCTTTTTTTAATCACTCTTAAAGTATGATGATACTTTTGCATTTCAGTTAACCCATTCCTGTCTGGCAGAACGGTCGACGCCTGTGGCCACCCGGGCTGAACGAAAATCGAGCCTCATCGTTCACTACGACCGCGCGTCACTATTAGCGTGAAAGAATTAATAGTAACTTCATGAATTATATGTTTTGATTCCTTTGCTCTGTTCCTTATACTCTTTAACTGCATATACAATCACTTTTAGCAAGGAAAAAAATTATTACTGTACTTTTTCACCAGTTCCAAGCTGTAGACTTAGAAACAAGTAGGTATTTTTGTTTCGTCAAATTTTACTTTATTTTCAAAAGATTCCTTTATTTTACTTGGCAGATCTACTTCTAGTTACCTGCAGTAATAAATAGTTAATGATAAATCTTTAAATAATAATCATTATAACTGTATTATCATCAATAAATACAATCACTAAACGAATTGTGCGAACGAGAAAATAATTTACTGTCAATACAGATCATAATAAGATGATCAAAGAGGACGCCAACACCATCTATCGGATGAGAAATGAACTAGAACCCCTAACGGCGAAAAAAAAGAACTACGTCGAAATATAAGCAGGCAACGTACATTGTTTGCTCATAACCACCCCGCGGCCCGCGCGGCGCACGTCATTAGACATCTGTCTAGCGAAATACGCTGACGTACAATGTACGTCATTAGACGGGAATGGGTTAAATTTTGAACTGGATATGCCAGAATGATTCGCTTCGTTTTATCTCACCATCACCAAATTCATTTAAAAAATTAAATAAACGGTATCAGTAAACTGACACATACTTTTTCTCTCTGAAGGTAAACTGAAAAATTACTTATATTTTACTTTGACTTTTGCAATTCTTCTTAAAATACTAAGCAAGTTGGCTGTGAGCTTGGCAACGCCTCCTCCTCTTCTACAGCCACTCCCCTCGCTACCCAGTGTGCATGGACCATTCTCAAATAGAGATCTTAGTTCAAGGACATTGGGTACAAAATTTTTTTCTAGCTAGACACAAATCCAGATTAATAATGGTCCAGGTTTTGGAGTTTGAATTAGCTCTACTGTACACTAACTACATAAAGTTGAACACCTCTAAATAGACATGGAGGCTGTGCTACGTACGAGAATGACAACATCCGGCGCGTTAAGGCAGAGTTCCGCCAGAGCAACCCGAGCCTTCTGTCCTCCAGACAGGTCCTTCATCTTGATGGTGTGGGCATGGCTGACCAGACCGAACGTCCCAAGCTGCTTGCGCGCCTTCTCGTACGGCAGGTCAAACAGACGCATCAGATACTCAGACGGTGTCTCTTCAGCAGTCAGATGTTCACCTGAATGTTGGTCAAATTTCCCGATGCGCTGTGAAACATCCAAATAATTGACATGTAGTCTCAAGAGTCTCTTACAATTAATCAACTACTGTAATTCAAAAATTAACTAATTAAAAACCTGATTTCATCCCCGATTCTTAAACGTGATAAAAGGAAAAGAAGAAAACGTTAAGTGTAACTCACTTCTCTCCCTTCCCTGAACATGAAAATCCTATTTATCCTTACGAAATTTAAAAGAAACAACCTCCATATTTTTTTATAGCCCAATCATTACAATATATGTTACACATAATTCACTCAACACTTAACACACTACGTATGAAAATTGTATCAAAGGTCTCAAAATCACTTAAGAGTCAAAACGATAAACATAAAGTTTTTTTCGTTCATGCATGAAATGTTTTGCCTTATAATTTTCTCAAATAAGCTAGCTGTGTCCTAGCTCTTTCTTTCCTAAAAAATATTTTTTAGATTTAAAATTTACCAATCGATGGTTTTTCCTGACTTCACCCTGTTGAGGTTGAAGAACGCTGGTGAGGAGATTCAAAAAAGTTGATTTACCAACTCCGTTAGGTCCGACAATGGCCACTCGTGAAGAGAGGTCGATTCCAAAGTCGCAATCGACAAACAGTGGTTTTTGACCAGGATAAGCAAATGTTACATCTGAAATCAAATTTGAACAATCATTACATATTAGTTAAATGTTTCATTTTGAATGATCAGGAAACCCCAGCACAGATGTTGGATGTCCTTCAGTCATGTGTTGAACAACCCCAAGATATAGGATAATAAAGTTGGGAAAGGTTAAAAGATGGGATGGTACACCTAATTCACGGGGTACTCAACTAATCGTAACCCATGTTCTAAAAAGGATTTTTACTCTAACCTTTGGAGCTCACTGGACTCTTCAATATTTACTCCCTAAGGCAGTAAACTTTCAGAACTCTTAAAATAATATCTTGACTGCCAAACCGGCCCAATAGGAAGGCTGAGGATCGACAAGCCAACCCAATCAGGCCGGTGGCCAAAGAGTGTGCAGTGGTTTACCAATTTGCGTGGCAAACTAAATCGACAGAGTACAGTAGACTCCCGGCGGTAATGGGTGGCTGAGCAATCGCGTATAGTCAAAACCGCGGATAAAGCAAACCACATCTAATACACATCAAACTTACTATGAAGTCCGAGTATGGGTGGCTGCAACGGAGGTGGATCAGGGAACAAGAACTTGACAATATACTCCTTGGGTTTTTGCAGCAACTCAGGCAGAGCTTGATCTTCTTCGTTCTTCTGATTTTTACTACGGTTCTTCTCCTGTTTCCTTGTCAATGCCTCTTTAGTCTTTTTCTCCTGTGTTAATAAATTTATGTGAGCAACACTGAAACTTGCAGTATCTATTTGAAAATTTATAAAAACTGAAACAGTAGGCCTTTTTTCTAGCCTTACTGGTAGGGGAGTTCCTTTCTTATATAGCTAGTATCTCAAATTTACATATCATAAAAGCCTGTGGAAGGATAAGGGATATAACAGAAATGTAAAGAAAGGGACTTTCTGTGGCCTACAACAGTTTAGTGATCCTTACGTGGGCCATCGCGAGACATTTTGGAGCTTAGGGCAAAATTAAGTTCGGCTCTCTCGTTTTCTAATCATGTTGAATTTTTAGATTAGTGGCGAATTAAAAGCACAAAAATAAATAATAATTTAGTTTCCAAATGGAATTTTATGTTCCCCTGAGCAGAGAGAGCTATGGTAAAAAAACTAAAATCAATTACAATAATTGAAACTCAAATGATTATTTTTGTATGAATAGTGGTATGAATAATGGTTAATAATGGTTATGTGATTTGAACTGTTCAGCTCATTGGTTTTATGTTTAAAAAATAAAATACACCTATCAAAATTATAACTGGTAAGAAATCGAAAGATTTTGATGTTTTTAAGGGACCAAGCAGACCTATAATTCTATACCGCTTGATTTTTTACTGCTGAATGTTAGTGTGGATAATTTAATAAGGGATATATAATTTAAATTTTCTCTACTAAGGAAAGACTATACTTTGACTCATATTGTTGAGCTGCATTGTACTATTACTGCTGCTGTAAGAATCTCTCTTTGAAGCTACTCTGAGAAACAGTAATGATTAAAAAAAACTTTCATTATAAATTAGACAGTTAGATGTATTAATATACTTACAGCTTGCTTCTTTGATTGCCCATGAGATTTCAGTTCTTTCAACCTCTTCTCTTGCTTTTCAAACTCTTTCAACATCTCTTTTCGTTTCTGTACGTACATTTTCTTAAACATGCTATAGTTGCCTTTATAGTAGTGTAGCTTCTGTTGATCTAAATGGATGATTTCATTGCAGACATTGTCCAAAAAGCTTTGGTCGTGAGAGACAATCAGTAGAGTTTTTTTCCAACCTTGAAGATAACTGGAACAAAAAAGACTTCCTAATTGAAATATTCCATTTATGGCATACAGTGTTCAGACTTCTAAAACATAAATCCTCCATATTTCATAAATACTCATTGTGGTAGAAGATAAGTTATTGAGAGGCTCATTTCGACAAAGAGGCTCCAAAGAAGCCCTCAGAGTGCCAGGCTCCCAACTTGCTCAAAGTCCTCAAAATTCTACCAGTTAAAACCCCCCATACCACTTAAAACAACCATTTTAATTTTTATCACATTGCTTCTCTCTTCTTTGTTTCACTGCTTACAGTGTGTTTTTCTTCTTTTGTTAACGAAAAGAAAGAACCGACTCAAATCAACCTTTTTACACTTGAAGTTAGGGTTTCAACGTCACACCAGTTAAAGGTGCCCTCACTCTGGAGCATGGGTCCAACAGAAAATTAACAATAATTAATTGATTTAACCCTTCTCGAGCTGGACTTAATATTCTCATAAGCGTAATTATTTAAGTAAAAAGGAAATTTTTTGTTTTATATTGATTATATTCAGAAATATTGTAGCTGAATTATAAATCCCCACCTTTTTGTTCAAATAATTTTTTTCACTGCACCCCCCTGTCGCCCGTATGGGGGTTGAGGGGTCGAAATGGGAGCAAGAGACGAACAACAAAGAACGAAAATAACGGTTATATCCATGTGCCGCTTTTGTTGCTCAAACGGATAGGCGGACATAAATACTTGCCGTTCTTGGTGAAAATAACATGTGCGGACATATTCTTCAAATGCTCGCAAAGGGTTAACCAATTTTCAACACCTTGTGTGTTATACTAAGCCAGCAACTCACTTGTCCAACCAGATGACTGCGTTGAGATCCAGGTGGTTGGTAGGCTCGTCCAGCAGCAGCAGTGTGGGTTCAATGTAGAGAGCTCGTGCTAATGACACTCGCATACGCCAACCACCTGAGAAGCTCTTGGTCGGGCGGTCCTGCATCGAACGAGAAAAGCCCAAACCAGCGAGCAGCCGTCGAGCCCGAGGTTCTGCGGAGTCGGCTCCTATAGCTTTCAGCTCTTCGTACACCTACCATTGTAGAATTACAGTGAATAATTTGGTGTATGGTTTAATCAAATTTAACCCTCGTTCTGGCAAGTGTTTTCCCTTTAAATGTTAAAATTAACTATGTATCTCTTCTCAAAATATTAAGTATACACAAAAAAACGCAAAACATGCACCCTCTTAACCACACAATTGTAAAAGAAACAAAACAGGTGTCGACTGCAATCCCAATTAAGCCTACAAATGCTGTCAACTTCCACCCAAGTCTGTCACCAAATATTTAAGGTGAGCCCCCTCTCCTCTATACCACACATTTGCAAGCCAAATAGGGATTGCTCATGGTCTGGATTCGAACCCCTAGCACAACTGAAAGGCTTGTGACTTTTCACAAGTCACCTTCAAAATTACATGTTTCATAAGATTATTGGATCAAAAATGTGGTGTTAAAAAATAATTTCCTGTAATAAACGAAAATTGTTTTTACTAATTCAAAATTTCACACAGGTTACGTTACGTGAAATAAGTCTGTTATTTATCCAAGTTCCCAAAATTTCAGCTCAAAAACATAAGTGGGTTTCCTCCACTCCTTGCACAAAAAATGCAAGATTTTCGATTTAACTACCCAGTAACTTGAAAAGTTTTCACTAAAAACTTGAAAAAATTATGCCAAAGCATATTTATGATACAATCAACAAATAAACGTGAAAATGATGATTTTCTAAGATAGTCAAACCATTCTCTCGCACCACCTTAATTAATCATGTATCTAACAAGAGGTCAACATAAGGTAGTAACAAATCCAGAATTTGGACTGCTCCCTATTAAAACGTTGAACAATCCAGTGACAATAAAAACTAAATAAACACAAAATAAAAAAAAAACTGAAGTAATTAATATTCTTTACCTCATTCAACTTCTCTCGAACTTCTTCCGAAGAATTTCCTTTCTCCTGCTCAGCTTCCAGTTTTTTGCATTCTTCCAGGAGTTTGGTGCGTTTCACATCTGCCCTAAGCACAGACTCCACGGCAGTGTAGTCATCAGCAACTACTTCTTGCTCGCAATACAAGATGTCTATGTTGGGCGGAATTGCAAAAGCACGGTTTTGAACGTGTCTTAGTAGGGTTGTTTTTCCATGCCTACGATGAGAAAAGTTACAAAC
This sequence comes from Nephotettix cincticeps, assembly GCA_023375725.1. Taxonomy (NCBI): domain Eukaryota; kingdom Metazoa; phylum Arthropoda; class Insecta; order Hemiptera; family Cicadellidae; genus Nephotettix; species Nephotettix cincticeps. Next base: position 53,100,070 of record CM041788.1, read on the forward strand.
TTTAAAACATTAGAAAACAGTAGGAACTATTTTAGTTTCAGAATCTGTGGAGCTTGTATTTTTTTATTTCATAGCCTTTGAATCATATCACAGGTGATTTATTTAAAAGCTTCAGAGAGAAAAATAGTTTTGATTCTTCAATGGGGTGATAATTTAGTGGCTTTGGATTTTTAATAGGACTTGAGTAATAATTAATTGCTTTATTTTGTCTAATTTTTTAATTGTAAGTCCTAAGAAAAGTAACCTAACCTTAAAAGGAAATTTCAAATACATTATGTAAAGAAACTTACCCATTAGGGCCGACTAAACCATAACGACGTCCATGAGCAATGAGAAGGGTTGCATTGACGAATAAGTCATTCCCCTTGGCTGAAATACTGAAGTTCTCTATCTGTAAAAATCAAAGTAAAAACTGTAAGATAAAAAAGTTTTTAAAGGCTGTATGAGTTTGTTATACGATTTATCAATAAGAATAACAAAATAGTTCCAAGAAGATAAATAGCACCTACTTTGATATCAACTGCATTCTCCAGGGCTTGTAGCTGTCCAGCTGTTTTTTGAGTTTGAGACACGGTGAAGTTGTCTCCCAACTCACTGTGACCTTGGCCGCCTTTCTTGGTCAGGAACTCCACTTGTTTTTTGTATTCCATCTGTAACACATTTTTTATATTATATGAAACTAACCATAACTAAGAGGATAATAATTTTATGCAAAAATATTTGCAAGGATGTAAGAATATTTCAAATAGACTTTTTATAAAAGGACTGTGATCTATTACATTTTTTTTAGAAAATTTAATAATTTAACACAATTATATTTTCATAATTTACTTAAACCTGAGGACTGTAACAGATTTTATAAAAATATTTTTTGTACAACATGAGGAATAGGTAGCTTGCAGTGTTTTAAATTACTATTTTGTTATTTGATAAATATTAAGTGCTCATCCCCATGCACCTGGAGCTTTTGCAGTACAATTACAGATGGTGAGGCGCCGTTACAGTATTTCTCAAATGGGTTCGTCTGTCATTGGATTCAAACTAGTCATGTCAAACATTACTAGTTTCACAAATCAAATTCTCCAACAACCACATTTAAATATTAAGCCATTAACCGCAACGCACGAGATATCTCACGCAATGCCCTTTTTGCGTTAATCGTGACGCACGAGTTTAGTAGGATTTGACATTCTCAGCTGATTCATTTTGTTATACAAGTTGTCTGCTAGTTTATTTCCTAAGCTGATAAACCAGCTTGACAGACCATTTGGTGTTGCATTCAAGTGAATTTTTCTGAAACTACGTCCACGCCATGTGTTCTGCAGTATCAAATGTCCGCTTGTTCCATTGTTGCAACCACGCAAATTTGTAAAAACCCCGCGGTGGGCCATCAGCAAGCATAATTTTAAATAGCGCGGTTGAGGGGTTAAATGAACCAAAGTGTTACAGTGAAACTTTTATACTAACATAAACCACTTAATAGCCCTAAGCATCAATGCATGATGTAGAGTGGAGCTGCTAAATGCACAGTAACGATACTGAAAACGTGTACTTTGAAAGTAATGGAGTAAACTAAATCAGAATGATAACTAAACTTTTCTCTCAACTCAATATTCTTTCAATGGTGATGTGATTTCATCGCCGATTCTGCCTTTTCTTAAAATATATAAGCCTATTCCATTACAATACTTACTTCCTTCTTTAATTTCTTCTTTTCTTTATGCGTCATTTTCTTCTGATTTTCTAAAAGAAATAAAACAGATAAGTTAGTTAAAGCCAAAATTTTGGGTGCTCTAGAAGACGATCATGAGGAAGATGACGTTAAACACAATTTTATCATCCTGATAATTGATTTTAGGAGGTTTCGCAAAACGCAATTGTTTTTTGCATTTGTAATCAAAACTGTTCTGCTAGAAGTCTAAGAAATACTTGATAGGATCTCTGCAACATTTTTACCAAAATCTATGCCTTATTTATATTAAAAGGTTGTTTTGACCTCAAACGGACCCACACCAAAAGATTAACTAGATCTCAAACACTCCCTCAAGATATCACAGAACGGCCTTTGAAATGCTTTTACCCAGACAACTTAAGTGTTCGTCTTAATTAGTGATAGATTAATAATGAATTAATGGGCCTATGGTATATTTATCACTAATATGGTGTAGGGCGCTAAATAGGCATAGGCCTACTGTATCTTACACCTGTAATACTCAACTCAACTCACCCAATGTTGCCTCTCCATTTCCAACAGGATCACCTGCTTCTTGTTTGACATCATGCTTGGGAGTTTCATCAACATCTTCATTACTAACTAAGTCATTATTTTCATCTTCATTCGATGTTAGCTTTTCCTCCCTTTTGGACAAAACTGATTCTGAGGCTGTGCTGTCAATACTGGATTTTACAATTTTAGACTTCTCATCAAGTTTCACATTTGAAACTTCAGAGGATAAATCATCTAGCTCACTGTCTTCGCCTAAACTGTCAGCACCTGAATCATCACTTTCAACGACTTTCTTTTTAGCTTTAACTTTTTTCTTTTGTTTTGACAAAGGTTGATGAGCACCAAAATCATCAGAATCACTATCTTTGTTTAACATAATGTTTACCTCTGGTTCATTATCACTATCCCAATCTTGAGCCTTTCCTTTGCCTTTGGCTTTCTTTTTAGCACCAGATTTGGAAACTGGTTTGCTTGATGACTGTCCCTCTGATTTGGAAATATCTTGAACTTCACTAATTTCATCATCAGAATCACCCTTTACCTTTGATTTTCCCTTTTTCTTATCTTTTTTAGATGGTTTCGTGGCATGGGTGTCTTCGTCAGATAGCTGAACATCTTCCCCCTTTTTTGACTGGCCTTTCCTTTTACTCTGTTTTTGGTTCTTGGATTCTTCAACATCACTATCTTCAAAATCATCTTTCTTTGATGATTTCCCCTTTTTCGGAGCCATTTATACAATTATATCTGTAAAACAAAATATTGAATGTCTAAAAGTTAAGAGAAAGGTTTTAGTGAAATGTTTTAATTAAACAAACTAGGCTAACATAATATCAACAATATGTTTCTAAGTTTTATGCAATCATAACCAGTAGGATAACAAATGAATGTGAAAAAAGTACGTGGTTAAGTGATGTTTAATGAGTTTAAGTAAAAAGTATAAATACTATGCTAATCCTACAAACAGCACAATATATAGGTTATAACTACAACACCTCTGCAATTGACGAAACCTAACCAAAGACCATGCACGGCTGCCATGCACCTCTGTCCTGTCAGGTTTCAGGTCAGTCAGTGTCAGCAGAAGACAAAACTTAGAAAAAGAAGAAGAGTTGGTAGTATAAAGTTGAGGGGGTCTCAACGATAAAGTCAGTAGGTTTCATATGTATATTTAAATACGAACGTGAATTTACTTTATGTTTTGTGCATCAACGTAAGGACAGTTAAAATATTCAAATGTATTCAAGGGAATGCGGCCTAAAACATTGTGGGTATCAACATTTTTATAATTGGGTGTCTTGCAAACCTAGTGATAAGCGTCTTAAACATCGGTGCAATAGGTTTACACCCAGGAATCAAAGGATTCCCGTTCGGATTTAGACCGCTTTTCCAAAAACAAGTGTGTTTGAGATATTACAATAGATGAACGGATAGTAAAGTAGTAAAGTTTTATAATCCGTTCCTCTCTGATATTACATTCCTTGACTTAATCAAATGCCTTTAGGGTGGACGCAAGCAAACGTCCGCCGTGACCTTTTAGACAGCGGTCTGCCACCTCTGTAGTCTCCACGCCCATATATCACCTATTTCGGATATACTTCGAGACATGTCAATGAAATTTAATTGATAACATATCTCGCAACAACAGCACACATTTGAAACCATCTGCAGGATAATGACTAATGTGTTATTCTAAAGGTGAATACAAACAATATATATTCTATCATCAGATTTCTGTCTCAGCAGCTAGCTGTACATACAATTTTGTGTACACGTTTTATGGTTAAACATCCTTCGTTTTTATTTTTAACTCATTAAAAAAACTGTTTACCTCGGGGGAGAAATTAGATTTGATTACATGATTAAAATATCGCCCCTTCACAAGATATAGGTATTTTTTTAAGCCAAGTATGAAAGAGGATTGAGTGTAAAATGATTGTGGCACGAACTTTTAATCTCAAACTAAGGCTGACATGTTTCTTATACAGGAATGTCTCAAAGACACCAAAGACGTTCTTGAAGCACTGCAGGGCCTGGATATTACAAACGGACCTGGCTCACACTCTACCGCCGTCAGTTCTCAAGTATTGCGCAGACATGTTGGCCAAACCACTATATTTAACAAATCACTATCTAACGTCATATTTCGCAATGTCTTCAAGATAGGCTTTGTTGTCCCGATCCACAAGAAAGGCTCAGTGAGCAACATAAAAAACTACAGACCTATCTCAATATTACCCATATACTAGCTAAGGTGTTTGAAAAGATAGTGTTGAGTAAAATCGTTTTCAAAATCAGCAGCTCCCTGATACCTAGTCAACATGGCTTTGTCTCAAAAACATCAACAGCATCAAACCTGGTTCTCTTCCAAACACATGTCATGGAAGCCTTTGCTCGAAGAAAGCAGTTAGACTCAATTGAGCTTGACTTCTCAAAAGCGCTTGATCGGGTTTGCCACTCCATCCTCAAATGCAAACTGGAAGCTTGCTTTGCTTGTTTTTGGGGCCTTTTCTCAAATGGCTTGGAAGCCATTTAACCCAGAGGAAACTCCTTGTAAGGTACAACTACAACCTATCAAAAGAGTTTTAAGCTCCGTCTTGTGTACCACTGGGATCGCATCTTGGTTCAGTACTTTTCCACCTTTACATCAACGACATTGTTACAACACTCAAATGTAAGCACCTGCTATTTGCTGTCGATATCAAGGTGACCTCCGTTGAAGATGCAGTCCTCTTGCAGGATGACATCAATGTTATTGATCGATGGTGCACTGAGAACAGAATACTTTATACTTTTAACTGAAATGGCGGACCTACCAACACCAAATGTCACTAAACACAGACAAATGCACATGTTTTTCTTTTCACCGCATCTCAGATCCCATTGTCTATGAATACTCCTTAAAGAGAATACCTTTTGCCAGAGTTAAAGTTAACACAATATTTGGGCATAACACTTGTTCCTATACTGAGTTGGGAAGTCCAAGTACATAAAATGAGTAACGAGGCGTTGAAGATGCTTGGATTATTCTTCAGAATATCAAGAACTTTTACCAACCTGCATGCCCTGAAGATTTTTTTACTGCAGCATAGTCAGGCTACACTTAGAATACTGTGGTGTTGTATGGTCACCCCACCAACAGTATTTGAGAGAGGACATTGCGAGGGTATATCAGCGCTTCCCCAGACTTATTGGCGTTCGTCTTGGCTTCAGGTACTTGGAAGTCCCAGTGCAAGACATGGCTTACCTTATAAACCTACCCACTCCGGAGTACAGACACTCTAGCCAGGACCTGATTTTTCTGTACAACTTGATCGACGGACATCTTGACTACGCAGAGCTTCCTCAAAGAGTTCATTTCAGAGTTCCTGCTTTTGGCACAAGATCTAAACCCATATTTTCAACTCTGTCCCTATTCACGTCCTATTCAGCCAATGGCAACATAGTGAGGATCCAGCACCGAGGAAACCTCTTACCAGACCACCTGGATTTCTTCTCAGCGACTCTCCTATAGCTTTCAAGTCTGCTCTTTGAGGCCTGCAGAACTTAACTTAGTGTACTATCTCTATTTTTCCTTCTTCTTTTGTTATTATAACTGCTGTTAATATGATTTATTATAATAATTGCTTTTAACTTATTCTTTATCAGAAAACCATATATTTTTAATATTCAATATTATTGTTACGTTATTGTTCTTTTACATATTATCATTATTTTTATCATCATATATATTGTTATCTTTATATATTTTTATTATTGTTGAATATTTATTATTATTATTATATATATCTTATTGGTCTATTTGTTGTATACACTATAAAGTGGTAAAACCGTTGGAAGAATAAATAAATAAGTTGAATAATTATAATTATAGAAACTGATAAACAATCTGAAGTCAGCTCAATATGTTTTTAGTCAGCTCCTGATGTAGGTAGGTCTGACCATATATCCGAGGGTAGGTCTGGTAGGTGCATGTGTTTAGAACTTGTATTTAGAAATAAATCACCAATGTCGTGTATCACATGCAGGTCAATTAGGTGAATTTGTCACATAACTATCCCACAATACACATCTGATTGGCAATAAGTGTATGACTGGGATGGTGGCGTCATCCTGAAATCCAGCTACTTGGAGGTCACGAATTGTGGATAGTTCTGAGTGGTTGGTGAATGTAGTGTTCTCTTGTGTGAATTAACGTGCACACTATTGAATACTACGTAAATCCACAAAGACCATCCTCATAATTAGACCGATTCGTAATTCAGAGGCCGTGGTTCGGATTCCATGTTAAACTGTAGGTCCCTTAGTTGCCATCGGCTACTGGGCTATTAATTAATAGTTTGATTTTCCCACAGAAGTAAACAAACACTTGTGGCATAATGGCCCCTCACCTCCCCTGCTACTGATTTTATAACAAAAAAAAGAAACCAAGGTCACCTTTTTCATTCAACAGTATCAACTCAGGTGGCTACAACATATTAGTTTGAAATATTAAATGGCTGAGCCATGGGACAGTATCAAAGTTTAGACGGTTCCAAGTATCCATATAAATAACGCTACCCCTGATTGTAGCACTCTAGGTATCCATATGGATACCGCTGTACTCGATGTGTTAATGGGACTTTAAATGGTTCTAAGATTTGTATTTTCAAAAACTCCATAGATTAGTGAGCGTTGTATTATACTCTCTTTTGGCGTAGGGGTTGGCGATCCCACCGCCCAGTGGCGTTGTCACTGCAATCAGCCTCCCTGACTCTCTACTCTCCTCTTGAGCAGGGTCTTTTCTATCTACCCACGTTTCTTCTCCCCTCCAATGCGTGGATAGACTGTCTTCATCTATCTGTACAAACCCATTTTCTTCTTCTTCTCCCACCTTCTCCCCTGCTTTTTCCGCTTTGTTTCAGGCCAACTCAAGGTGTCACGTGGACCTCGAGGAGTGGATGGCACAGGCCTATAATTATTGTAAACGGTACCTGCAGGATACCGGCGACCTCCTGCAGTAAGTAGCCTTACCTGGACATGCGGGGCTCTGTTCACAAGATTTTTTCCCTAGCTACTCGTGGGAACAAATATGGAATGGAAACAAAAATAAAAAAGAATTCAGGGCAGGATCAACTGCCGCGGGCAAGTACCGCACAATCTAACACCAAAAACTCAGGGCAGGAGCAACTGCCGCGGGCAAGTACTGCACGAGGAAATGAAAAGGAAGGGCAGGAGCAACTGCCGCGGGCAAGTACCGCACAAGGAAATAAGAAGGAAGGGCAGGAGCAACTGCCGCGGGCCAGTACCGCAAGACACAGGAGGGGAGGTCAAAGGTATCGATTTGGCTAGATACCCAAAACTGGGGGAACCATGGTAAGGACGACTCGTAGACAGGGACTGAGTGGGGCAGGAACCCGCAGAATACCTTCGACTCCTGGAGCAGGCATGGAACCTGACGACCAGGAAGAGGGTAGAAGAAAGGAAGGCAGCAGGGCAGAATGAACCTGCGCCCATCAGGGGAAAAGGGGTACGCAGGAGATCACCCCACCCCAGAGGGAGTACGATGCTAAGAGGAGGAGGAGAGTGGGCACGGAGGGTTCACCCTACGCACCTGCACGTGGGCAAGCAACCACATATGCAGAAACCACGAAACTCGTCAAAGTTGCTGTACTCCCAAAGGAGTACCCTAAATTGAGGCTGGGGAAGGAGGAGCTTTCACAGCTAGAGGACGCTATCATCAGAGAGATAGCGAGAGGGACCTCGTGCAAGGTCAAATTTGCGGGCGTGCACTTCAGGCCTGGGTATATGCTGGTGGAGTGCATCAACCAAGAAACTGCTGACTGGTTGAGGAGTAAGGCCACCCAGCTGCAGGAGTGGAAGGGGGTAGAGCTGATGGCGTGCCTTGGGGATGATATACCCAAGGCTCATAACGTCACGATCTTCTTCCCAAGAAGCAAAGGTGAGGACGACAAGTTCATCCTGTCTATTGCTATTGATGGTGGTAATGAAGTCAATTTTATGACCAAATCCACGGCACAAAGTTTGAATTTACCGCTTGAAAAATGCTCAGTGGATATCATGGGCATTGGCCACTCAGCTAACGTAACCACTGAGAGCATTGTCTCATATGTAACATTGCCTCCTGCTATCAACCTAATGATAGCAGGAGGTTTCCAGCTTGATGATAGCATCAAAGTTTCAACACGTGTGGGGTAACAATAGTGTTACCCCACAGGTGCTCAAGCTTTTACTGAAATTTTAACTGACAGCTGTCTTAACAAGACTACAAGATCACAACACAATAATTATCTTACACTCATTTCTCATTCATACTTGGCTTAAAATACCAACCTGTATAGATCACGATTTCAAATGGTATAATAGTAATCAATATTACTATCATAACTGTCAAACAAGCACAAAAAATGCAGATATGAACCCTGCTGCTTGACAGTTTTCAGTTCATCATTGAACTATTCAATTGACATCTTTGGGTGGAGTTTATTATTTACCTTGAGCATCCTCAGAGAATAGAAAATGGCATAGGGTTTTTTGCAATTAACAAGTTTGCGACGTAGTGCGTCTGATCGGGTACATGGGTGCTCCTTTAATTGGCGGCAGTGTACCCGATGGGGTACACTCAGTACATAGTGCATGTGGTAGTACTAGTACATACTTCAGTACTAATGCATGTGGTGCGCCCGACCAGGTATACTCGCTGTGTTTTCTAATGCTGTTGATGACCTATGGTTGTACTAAATATAGCTGAAATGTGTTTCTGCCCCTAACAGAAGACCTTTAGTAAGTATGTACCCAATTGGGTACACGTTCGCATATATTTGAGGCATAAAAAAATACAAATATTGGGTACACTTAATAGAAAATGTATAAAAATATAATAAAAAATAATTTTGGGTAAAAACAATGATAACGACATACTTTCTTCAACAACATCAAAACAAAGCAAACTTTTTAAAAACACTAAGTACACATTTTGGTAATTTTTTATAGACATTGGCTCTGCCAAGTAAAAAAGTCGGTATTTTCACTTCTGTCGCGAATTTGTTAAATAAGTAAAAAGAAGTGTATGAAAGATTTATGATTGTAAAATGTGAATTGTTTATAGCTGTTGATATTTCACTTACTCCTTTTTTGTTGGAAGTATCCTAACTAGGACAAGGAGGTGAATGAAACGCTTTTTAACGCTCTTTAACGAGCAGTCGCTTGTTTGTTATTTATTCAAGAAAGTCACATTCATGAGAAATTCTACTTTAGCCATGACAATTCTGAAGCAGATGAATTTATAAATAATTGCACAAAATAGACACAAAAACTCGAGTATTTTGATTAAATTTTAGTAGGAAGATATTAAATATCGAGCACTGAATATAATAGTAATTGCTTGTAAAGAGCTACACAAATGTACAACAAACATAACTTAATATATTACATCGGAACTATAATACAAAATAATAATTAATCTAAAACATAAACACTTATCACAGAAAACACACAAAACGGTCAAAAAATATTGGTAGTTTTTTACAAACGTAATCGATTGAATATACAATTTGTAAAAAATTAACAAAACTTTAAATTCAGATGAGTTGATTGCGATTTTACAGAAAGCGTTGGATCATCTTTGGCTACGCCTGCTCACTCCCTTGCAGAAATTGCAGTTCTGAAACTAAAAATTCATGAACTTAGGACACTGCATCTATAAAATGATACTTCACCTGTCATGACAGTGTTGAATAAAAATTTATAGTTGTATAAATGAGATTTAATATGGCTTATTTGTTAAAAATTTTGTAAAAAGAAACAAAAAAATTCTTTGTCTGAGGTAATACACATTTCCTAAATGCTCATTTATTGATTGATTATTCTTTTCGTACTTGAGTCTTCGATAAAGCTATCTCTGATTAACTACTAAAATATTCAGTCAGAGTTTTTCCTGCTACAAAGCTAAACAACTAACTTATTTACACTAATTCTCATAGGTAATTTTTATTTTAACCTTAATACTTAACCAGCTAAATAGTTTACTCGCTGACTGACTGAGGTATAAAAATGTTTATGGACATTTGGTCCAACTAAAAAGTTGAAATTTGAATTGAAATATTGCATAAAGGTATTAGCTTTAGGTGATATGAAAGAAATATATTATACTTTTTATACTTTTAACTGAAATGGCGACCTACACAGGTAGGTATTTTAAGCCAAGTATGAATGAGGAATGAATGTAGGATGATTGTGGCGCGATCTTGTAGTCTTGTTACTGACTAAGGCTGACATGTTCCTTAGACAGGACTGTTAATTAATAGCCCAACAGCCGATAGCAACTAATGGACCTCCAGTTTAACGTGGAATCCAAACTACGACCTCTGAATTACAAATTGGTCTAATCATGAGGATGGTCTTTGTAGATTAACGTAGTTTTCAATAGTGCGGACGTCAATCCACACAAGAGAACACTACATCCACCGACCATCTCTCACAACTATCCACAATTTGTGACCTCCAAGTAGCTGGATTACAGGACGTCGCCACTGTCCCAGTCTATAATTTTAAGTTAACCACCTCTAAAAATTCTTAGGCCCTAAACATGTACATTTACGTAGTCATCAAAATATTGTCTTTATTTTGGCTGTAACGGCTGAACGGATTGATAAAAAACACTATACCAAGTGTAATTGATTTGAAACAATCTACAACATTTTTCTACGACGTTTTGCTATATTTTGTCTCTTTTGCCATTAGTTACCAATGGCACAAAATTTCAGAAATTTTTAGTTGGTTTTTAGAAATGTTTAGCAATTATAGCTCACTTACAGAGTATTTCATAAAAAAAACATCATTCACTATGCCAATTTTCAAACTTGATAAATCATCAAACTTGTTAATGATTTTAAAATGTTTTTTTATAGTTTCATACACTTGAAATTATACTACTTGTACAGTTTGATGTTCAATATAAGAAATTAAAACCTCTACTCTTTTGGTTTTATGAATTTTTCCATATTTTATATGTTCTTTGTTCACAAAAATGTGTTTTATCTCAAAATTGTATTAACCCTCAATCCTCAATCATGCTTGGCTTAAAACCTACCTTTTTACCTTGTGGTAAGGTAATTTCAGTAATTTTATTCAATCGAACCAAAGATTATAACAGGACAGGAGGAGAGCAAGCAATTTAGAAGGAATAAAAATATATTTATGTCAGGTAGAGACAGTTAGCTGGAACGGATGCAGACTTGAATTGTCTCACTCCATTTGTTCTCTTATGTAAACAGATTAATTCACTTTTTCCTTCCTTTTGAATCCAATTGAAAAGTTTACATACAATTTTTTATGACATTCCTACAATGTTTCTTAATGGAAAACTTAGATATTTGTAAAATATATTCTGTATTTTATAAATCGAGGCCTCAAAACATCAGTCATTCTAATTTTTCTATCTGGTACCCTTGAGCTCTCTAACGATGATCAGTTTTAACTGTCAGTTAAAACACATAGTCTGTGTGCTAGATTCTGAAAAAAACTTGAGTTATAGACTGATGTGACTCAAAACTGACAGTGTGAAGGCTTTTGGAGTCTTCAGTTTTAATCGTCAGTTTTTAACTGACAGTTAAAACCGATTGTCTGTAGGCACCTACGCACCTGTCTTGCTCGGTGCTACTGGTTGAGGAGTGTCTTGGTCACCTCAGAGATGGACAGCAGAGGACTCCCGTCCTGCTTATCTGGGGGTCTCCTCCCGTTGAGCTGTAAACATGCCTCTTTCAAATAACAATTTCACAAATTTGTTACGAACTTTTATCTCCAAATCTTTGGTAAATTAAAGATAGTAATAAATTATTTTCTTTTTTCACAGTTCAGGACTGTTATTTCATATTTTTCTACTCCTCCTTGATGAGGAACGGTCCAAACCCTGGTTTTATTACTACCTAACATTATCCTTTTTATTATCATTAATTACATCTAATGACAAATTGGCATCTGGGTCCATATTCAACCCTTGCAGGAGTCGATCTGAAGACCTTCAGTTTTGAGGGAAATCACTCAGCTACCCAGTCAATTAGAAACACTCCCTGGTATGAAGGCGACGTTGCCAGTGTAAGTGTTGAGCTATATGACTTTTAACTAGTATTACATTTTTAATTCTCATGTTGAGTGAATTCTTACCATGCTGTTTTTAATTTGTAATAAGTATATGTGTCTGTGTGAATCTTTGTACACACGTGTTTGATGTGTATGAATGGATGATGTTAAAAAATTAAACCCCCCTCCAAAAAAAATTAGGTTGAGTAGAGTAATGTTGATTTTAATTAGGTTGATAATGGGAGGAGTTTCTTAACCTCCCGAAACTTGTAGTTAAACACTTGAAGTGGAAGGAAAAGTCAAAATAATTAAATAAATAATTAGAAACTGTTATAACAGGATTATTACAAAGATTAGTAATGTGGTCGCAGTGGAAAATATGGAGGATAGTAAAATCAAAGCTGTAAAGAGGAATATTAAATTGTTTTTTCCTCCACTTATTATCCATTTTACTCCCGCGAATATATTATTAAAGAACTACAGTACATTATATCCCACAGGATTTTCTGACTTAGTATTTTTATCACCCAATATAATTTAAGTATAACTTGGAAACAAATCTGGGAGCACTTAGAGTGTTTTTTTATGTTTTAAAAAGTGTGAATTATTGGGAAAATAGTGAATATAACTAATTTTTGTTATAACCTAGAGCTTTATTTTATATCTAATTCAAATCCAGTCTCTTGGAACAAAAGGGTCATTTGAAATTAAAAAGTAAAATATATATTATTAACTTTCAGTTAATATAATTGCAATAGATGGGGGAAAAATTTGTATGCATCGAGAAGGTAAAGTCCTTTTTTCTCCCTCGGATGAAGGCATAGCCTTTGGACAAACACATCTTCCTTCAGGGAGAAAAAGTTTTACTTTACCCCCTAGATGCTTAAAAAACAATTTTTTTCATTTAAAAAAATAAATAACAATTCAATTCTTTTTATTGTGTCAGAAAAATACTATACAGAAAATTAAATACATGTGTTTGTATTTAGATTGTTTATTATTGGTTAACAACATGGTGTTATAGCTCAGAAGGCATGTACCGTATTTATTTAGAAAAAGCAAATAATTAGTTAGCGATTCTGGATATTTTCAAAAGTTCAGATCAGTGCTCCATCACTTTTGCTTTATTTTAATCACTTAACTTAATTTGATTTTTGTTGTATTTTTATCATTTAAATGTTTATTACTATATAGAAAAATTGATTAAATGAAACAGAAATTTGTAAACAATTAGTTTCTTTTTCATTGACATAATTTGTTAAATTTTTTATATATTAATGCCCAATCCTATGGCCATTAGTGTCGTAGGAAGGTCCTGGACACACCTATCTTTTACAGGATTTCCAGAAGTACATAAGTAGCCACAATTCACTTTTATATATGTGTATAACTGGGAGTTATAAGTAATTATTTTGTGAAATTAATAGGATAATGTTAGGTAAGGTTGCAATAGAACCTGGAATTGGATTCTCCTTCATCAAAACATTTAAAATTAGGATCATTACATTAATGAATAAACCATAATTTGTCCAACAATATTCCTTGGCAATAATCTTCAATAATCACTAACAACTAACCCATAGGACAAACATTTTAAGCAGAGAAAGAATAACAAACTTTTGAAACAGAAATATTGTATTTTTAAGTTAAAATTTCATTTCTTCTTATCCTTAGCTATAACAATGTGTAAACAAATAAAGTTCAATTTAGGCTAAAATATTGGTGCATAATTAAAATATGATTATTAGCATAAATATTCAAATCAGAGCTGTGCAGAAGAAATTAGACCAACCATGCAAAGCTGCATGCAATGTTATCAGCGTGAGAGTTTTATTTGTATCGACAAAACAGCAAATTGTTCAAATCCATTCCCGTATTTAAACTAAATTATTAATCATCGTCACAGTTCACATAGGATTGTCCACTAGATGTTTCACCTCACAAGCATTACATGTGTTCATGCAGGGATGTTCTATCCGTTATGGACTCGTCATTAGAAACATAAAATACGACACACACACTGAAAGATAAAATTGGTTATCATTGTTCATTTTTTATGTGTCAGTGTGTGTCCTGTTTTATATTTGTTAAGATGGAATACATAATGGAACACTTAGACTTGATAATGCTGTTCAGGGAAAACATATAGTGGGCAAACCTTTATGTGAACCGAGGTAAGACAAAAAAGATTAGTAATTTAGTTATAATTGTTTATATTATAAATTTTAAATTTCAAGATAACTAAAAACTACTGATAATCCCTGCTAAACAAATTTTCTAAACCAAATCATAAAGTGTGATACATTGATGCCAAAAATGTTCCAAAGTATATATGAATGGGTTCCAAGTGACAAAATTTCCAAAATAGAGTGAGGTTCTAATCGCCACAAAATACTGGTAATTTGGTTTTTTAGACAGTTTGCAGCCCTGATTTTGTCTGTCAGAATCGGCAAGCTCCATAAGACTCCTCGGTAAATTCAACTTTCTACACTTGATAACTCGAAACTAGGTTTTTGTCGCTTGGAACGTTTTCCGGGGGACCCATTCAAATATAAGTTTCCAATCATTAGCATCTCAAGATGGGTCAAAGTACCCCTAAATGAAAAATTCTATCTTCATAGAATAATATAATAAAATCACATTTTTTAAATGGATGTTTAATTAACACTAAAAATTCAAATTATTTTAATTAATCCAAGGAAAACTACATCATTATGGAATCTAATTATTGCTGTTTTATCAATAAATTTATAACCAAAACTATGACCACTTACCTTTTAGATACAGTCAAAATTTTATAAACACTAAAGTGAGAAATAATTCCTTCAAAATTAATTACAAATTTAAAAATTATTTTTATTTTTTGCCTAATTTTATTAGTTAATCATCAATAATTACTTTTGTTACTTTGAAAGTTGGAAATTGTAAAAAATTCAACAATAGTAGTTTTACAAATGAGACATATATTTTTGCCTTCTATATTTTTTAGTTGTATTTATCTTCTAAACATTTCTATTTTTATCGCATCAGAAACAAAAGTTTTAGACATAGATATATCTAAGGTTTGGGGCGGGTATTGGCAATCCATCAGACTAAAATTTGAAACGGTGACATCACATATGGTTATAAGGACAACTGTTTACATGAACTGAAAACATTCCCATTAGACATATCCATGATCTAAGCTATTTCCTAAAGGGAAGTAATTATGAATTTCTGCATCTGAATCTTCCTATAACGAGTTTTTGTATACAACTAGATACACGAAAAGTCACACCTTAATATTTACATAGATTTGTACATAATCTTAAATGTTTTATGGTTGACTTGTATAAAATGTAAAATAATCTATTTCTTTGCTTTTTTTAACATGGATGTGTCTTAGCTCTGGGGGGTGTGTTAGCAATTTGTAAGATGAAAATATTTAACAGGTTTCCATAGAAACTAATAGAGCTATTGTATTGAATTTTTGATATATAAGAATAAGGACAACTGTTTAGAAGAACTGAAAACATTCCCTTTATAGACATATTCATGATCTAACCTATTTCCCAAAGGGAAGTAAATAGAAACATTTTTATAGTTTCTATTGTCTTGTAAGTTTAAGCCTTTGAGCATTAAATGGCATAAGATAATTTTCCATGACTAAAGTCATAAAATAGTAGTGCAAAATGTATAAAACCACACAGCAGGTTTAGTTCCAATCTTTCTGATTTTATAGTTGGTCAAGGTAAAAAATGTACTTTTATTTCAAAATGTGCTTTTTAGCGAATTTCCCATAGGGAAGAAGCTTTTACCGTAGGTCTCATGGCGAGACTTAAGCCCGGGACCATGTTATTTTTTCTTCTTTAGGTGCCCAGAGTCCAAAAACAATAGTCGTTAAAATGTATATATATATATGTGTGTCTGTGAACACGATAACTCTCGTAAAAATGGTCCGATCGAGACCAAATTTGGTAGAGACGTGTATTCTTACAAATGCTTGGACGAGTTCGTAAACCAGACATATCGGTCAATGGGAACGGGTAGTTTGGGGGGGTTTTGTACCCCAAAATGGGGTTTTTTGCGTTTTTCACATGTAATTTTAAAAAATTTTTAATTTTATATTTCACCATTGGAATTAGCTTAAAAACTACACAATTAAGTTCCTTAAAGTTTTTCTCTATCTCCAACGGTTACCGAGATATTAAAAAATCTAAACACAGTACGTTGTATTTTGGGGCTCCAATGTTAATGTTATGGAGGATAAGGAAAAATTAATATTTCCCATATCAATCAATATTTTTGGATTAAACTTGGTATTTACCTTCATGTTGTTGATACCCACCCGTTTATGCTTAAAAATCATAGTTTATATGTGTTTATCATGGCAGCAAACCTCGTTTCCCATGTTAATCATATAGGGATTAGAAAACTCCTTTATTTAAGGACAGATGTTGATGAAAGTTGGTATAAATGTTAAAAATAAAAATTGTTTATGGTAGAAATGCCTACTTTCAGTGTTCCTCACAGCAGCAAACCTGCACACTCTTTCTTTCCCATGTTAATCTTATGGAGAATAGATAAATAATTCTCATGTTTATGGACAGATTGTTATAAAACTTGTCATGTATTATTATTATTATATTATTGATTTGGAAATTCGCTGAGTATGCAGGTCTTCTGCGACGGGGGTATTTACACTTCTTTGTGTGTTATTATTATGAGTAACAGTTTGTATACTTTTTGATTTACTATTTGGTGATCTCCCTATATTTAGTTAGCATAAATATAGCATGAATGGTGACTTCAACAGACGCCTACATCATGAGTGAAATCAATCGGTGGAGTGGTCAGATGTTGTTGATCTTATAGAATCAAAGCCTGAATAAAGTTCAAAAGGGATTTCATCTTATGCATGGTATCAGTCAATCCCATTTTAGATTAGAATGTGTATCTTGAATATGGTCTACTATTCATTCTATACCTGGCATGCTGTAGGCTATACACAGTAACTAAAATATAATTTGGTCATAGTGATGTTAATAAACTATATATACAAAGAAAGTGTGGTGGCACTCACTGGTGGTGGTAAGGATAGTACTGGTGGTGTGGTGGCCATACCTCAGAGCCACTCTCACTATAGTGCTGCTGGTAGTACTTGGGACTCGGAGGAGTCTCAGGCTTCCACTTGCTCTCGCTCATCGAGTTCATCTCCGCGAGCGACTTGAGCGGATCATTGGTGCCAGGAACAAACTTCTTGTCCTGGAGGTAGGGGGAGGCAACCCCGTTGGGCATGAGGGGAGTTCCGGGGTCGGCAGAAGGACTTCGGCAACTACCCGTGGACGAGGTCGGGGTGTGATTCAGTGTCGAGTTCCCCCCACTTCCCCACATCAACACCGTCTGACGCGGAGCTTCGCTCGTCGGTGTATAATGTAACATATTTACATCGCTTTTAATGTCCTCTAACTTAGGTGTAACGAGACCGTTAGAAATTGACGGAGACGAAACGATAGGTAAATTATCAACAGTTTTTACACCTTTTTTCCCCTGCAAGTCGCAGAGAGGCACTGTTACCACTGGCGCCATATAGTCCGTACACTTCCCCGTCACATACCCCCGACTGTCCACAACGGGAGAGTACTTCTGCTCCGTCTGGTGACAACCGTACAACTTATCACAGTCTGAGCTCTTAGCCAACTGGTGCGGAGAGGTTTCGTACGTCGGAAGGCTACTTCTCGGAGAGATATCCAGGAAGCCGTTGGATACGTAGGGGGTTGTGGGGTGATGGTACTCGGTGTAGTACGTCCCCAAGGGTCTGTACTGATGAAACAGGTTTTCTGTCGTTGTCAGGAACCTATTGTCGTAAAGACTCTGGTGGAAGTTTCCCGAGTGGCCCATGTAGACGTTTTCGGTGGAGGGAGTCGTCGGGTATGGGGTGCTGTACATATTGTACGCCGCTGCCACCGCGGCCGCCGCACTCGTGTCCGCTATATAGTCCACTCCCACACTCACACCCACCCCCACTGTCGCGTTGGGCACCGTCACTGGGCTGGTGTGGTGACTAGCCAGCTTGCGCTTGGTCCTGCACGTCGACAGAAAGTCTCTCAGCTGAGTCTTGTACCTCCTGTTGAGGCGTTGGGGTGTTGAGCATGCTGAGCTACCGAGGACGGAAGAGTTAGACGGACTCGAGTGGTTGGTGGATGAGCTGAGAAGCTGGTCTGAGTCACTGAAGTAGCTGTTCGTCAGACCTGCGTCTAGATAACTCACTTTGAAATCCATTGTTCGCTTTCCTAAAAGGTCTCTTCCCTCCTCCTCCCTGCAACAGTTTTGTGACTGTTAAGTTAAAATCTGTATACTCTGTGGATAATATTAATGTTAAATACAAAATAATTTGTCACTGATATAAAGTATATTGAGCTGTAGGAATAAAATTGGAGATTTTTTCCTCTACAAAATATGAATATAAAATGTAAACTTTAAAAAACTGTTCTCTGAACTAATTATGTCAACTATATAGAAGTTGGAAATAAGAAACATTATATGGTATTTGTTTACTTCTGGCCCTTCTTATGCAGCAGGCATGTACTAGAAGAAACACCTAACACATTAAAGCTTTTTTCCTGAATGCTGGTTAAAAAAAAATAAAATGTACCTTTTCCCAACAACTACTACCAAATAATAAGTCTACCAAATATTTACTACTTGTTTATCACACATCTAATCACAATTTAACAAGGGCTTTTTCCAATTACATCATTATAAGTGAAGAGAAAAGAAAATATATAATACTCTTTCACCAACAACATTTTAGGTAATTAAAAAATAATTATTTTAGGTATTAAAACTAATTTTATTTTAAAAAGCTCTAATTAAAGTGTTTAAAAAGGATACTCAAAAAAGCCCTAAAAATGCAATTGCAATACCGTAAGTAGGTTTCCATAAAAGGTAAATCAAAGTTGTTAAATTTAACATGGGTAGGATAGTGTGTACTGAACCCACTTGTAATACCTACCTTACAAACTACTTTTTCTGAATGGTTATACAACGTTCTGACAAGAATATTTACAAATATCCAGATTTGTTAGAGTTTAATAATTCTTCAAACTAATCTACGCACATGAGTGGTCGGTGTGTGCTGATGACAAAGTCAGGTTTTGAATTCTTGTAGACCAACCGTGAGCTTGTCTGCAACCACTGCCACTGTCCGTCTTTCGTTTGGAACCGATAGGCGATCATCCCTGACGCCCCAGTTTTGAGTACTGTGAATATCATTTTCATTTTACCGTACAGACACAGATACCATAATTTAAAGAGAACATAGAACATTAATCAAGATGATTAATTTGCAACTTCACACACACACTTATAGCCACTTAAAAATTTGTTTCTGAATAAACTAGATTCAACAGGAAATAGGGGTTTATCACTTAAATTATATCTTTCAGGAAGGAAAACCTTTGTATTATTTATGAAAGATAAAGTAATATTGCAAACATGTGGTCTGTCAAGGTTCTGTGCTTGGTTCTACATTATTTTTCATATTTATAAATGGTTTCGTAAAGGGAAATGGCTGTGTTGCAGCCCTTGTTGATTGTTGTGATTCCTGAACAACTCAGTTATAATATCTTAAATTTGTAATTTTATTTATAGGAATAAAAATTAATAACATTCAAGATATTACCTGGTGAGTTGGAGCAGTAATTGATTTTACTTTCTCCCCTTATACGTAGTATGTGGAGAAAGTATTGTTTTCGTCAAAATTTTCGAATTTGAGTTGAGGGTGGATATATCCGTTTTCGGATCCACTGAATCCAAAAAAGTGGCTTACGACGTGATGTCTGTCCGTCCGTGTGTCTGTCTGTGTGTGTGTTTGTCTGGATGTGTACAGTGCCACAGCCTAATCCGTTGGTCCGATTTACATGAAATTTGGCATGTATATATATAGTCACCGTATCTCCAGGCGTTTTTTTTATTTTTTGAATTTTTGATTTTTAAGGGTAGTTCAACCCTAAAAACCCTTAAAAACGTGAAAAATCAAATTTTCTCGAAAACGGCTCTAACGATTTTGATTAAAATTTGACAGTTTATAGTGCACAGAGCACTAAATAATTTGACATCACCCGCATGTCTGTAAAAATGACGGTTCAAAAGTTATGGGCTTTTAAATGTCAAAAAAATCAAATTTTTAAATTTTCAGCGAAAACAATAAAAGCAAAGTATAACTTGACTGGTACCATTGAAACCAGCTTAAAAAACTAAACAAATTAGTATTTTGAATTATTTGTCTACGACTAACGGTTCCAGAGAAAAGTTAAATTTACTGTCCACGATAAACGCAGTAACTTGTCTGAAAATGTTATTCTTAAAATATAAATAATCAATTTCTTCCTTACTTTCCAACCGTTTCCATGAAACTTGGTATAATAGGTCAAATCACCGAACAAAGCTCAAAAAAGCTTGTATTTCCTTGTTTCCATACAATTTGAACAATAAATTATTAAATGATATTTAGAATTACTTTGTAGAACATGATAGTTTTATTACAGATTGTCTTTTTTAAATTTACTTAAGGGAGAAAGTATGTGTCAGTCCACTGGTACCGTTTATTTAATTGTGACTTCCTGAAAACTATGGTTTTAAGCTTTCTGCACACGTTTACCATGAACCCAATCAGATATCTGGTTGGAATTTTTACAAAAATATATTTTTATAATGTGTCCTGCAATTTTATTTGGATTTTTTTATCACACTTAATATCTTGAATTACATAGATAATTTATATACTGTTTGTAAAAAACATGTTACAAATTTACTTATTTTAAAATTAAACATTGTGCTGAAGTCTTCACACTAGTGTATACTAAGTGTAGAACACATTTGAGCAGCTAAAAAGCAAAGCTATTGAGAAAAATGTGCTTAAAATAGCAAAATTAAAACGAAAATGGTAGGTCTTTATGGTTCTCCTTAAATCATTTACTAAAACTACTATATAACCGCAAAAATGTCTCACATTCTTGGTGTGCGCTAGCGACGTACGCGAGATCATCAAAGTGGACTAGATCATAGCCGCCCATGTTGGCAAGCTCGGCATCTGAGTAGCCAAGCAGCATCTTCCCCCTGGAACAGAGCATTCAAATAGACATTGGGCATACACCAATTAGCTTTTGGTTTTTTAGCTTGAACACAGAACTGTTTTTGATAACAGTTTTTTCATAGTACAGAAAAGCCAAAATGGGTCTTATCTCAATTTACTTTTCTTGTAATCCTAAACAAGGATTTGACATGGTCTTAGCTCAGGGGTGGGAGTATTGGAAGTCAGACCAAAATTTGATTAGATTAGATTATTGGAATGACAACCCTACCTCAAGCTAGGTGTTTTAAGCCAAGTATGAATGAGAATTGAGTCTAAGATGATTGTGGTGCCATCTTGTAGTCTTGTTACTGACTAAGGCTGACATGTTCCTTAGACAGGACTAATAGCCCAACAGCCTTTAGTTTAGGGACCTACATTTTAACGTGAAATCCAAACCACTGCCTCTGAATTACAAATTGGTCTAATTATGAGGATGGTCATTGTGGATTAACATAGTATTCAATAGTGTGGACGTTAATTAACAGTCCTGTCTAATGTCATCCTTATTTTTTTATTTTATTTTGTGTATTTCTACGCCAGTGGCATTTTTAGCGTTTTGATGGGGAACGGTCCAAACCCCGGTCTTGTTACTACCTGACGTCGACCTGTTGTTGGGAAGCATCATTAATTAGTAGCCCAATGACAAATGGCGACTGGGTCCAGATTCGACCCTTGCGGGATTCGATCCGGCGACCTTCAGTTTAGAAGGCAGGTATTATAACCACTACACCACCCAGCCAGTTAACAAGTCAGTAACAAGACTACAAGATCGCGCCACAATCATCTTACACTCAATCCTCATTCATACTTGGCTTAAAATACTTACCTTGTGTTATGGTCACCATTTAAATAATCTAATCTTATCTCCTTTTAAAGTGGACATTCAATTTTCATTATTCAACCCTATTTCATTGTTGTGATCCATGATAAGAAATATTTTTGCATAATTTACTTATGAAGAAAGATAAAATTGTGTATTTCGTGTATGCTAAATGTTGAGCGGATTTTTAGATACTTGTATATACTATTTGCGATTAGATCGTTCACCTCCTTATGCTTAATTACTATGATTGTAAAAACTAACATAGAACACCCTCATTACCTTTGGTCCATGGAGACGAGAGCCAGGTCCAGCTTGTGCTTGCTCTTGAACATGACCTCCTTATGGGGGATCTCCAGCAGCGACGGCGGCCCGAAGGGGGTGCAGATCGCGAACAGTGCCAGAGGCGGCTCCTCCGTCTTGCGGTTCTGGCCGTGCAGTATCTTGATACGCCCCCGGATGTCCAGGCGCTGGTAGACATTTCCGAATTTTAGACGGTTTTATTTTGACATCAGATATTTTAACTATGTAATATGGACACTCTAAACTATATTTTCGATGGTAAATACACTACCCCGTTTTCAAATAACAATAATTAACATTAACGTAAAACCATTCTACCTTTTGACATGGCTATGTAAGCTCTGGAGAGCAATTTTCGAGAAGCAAAAAGTGTAACGGAAGTGACGTCATGTGGGTTTTAAGGACAGCAGTTTGGTGGAACTGAAACCATTCCTTTTAGAGATATCTATGATATAAGCTATATATCGCATAGGGAAGTAATACAAATGTTTTAGTTGTGTCTTTTTATTATTTCAACACATACCTGAGTGAAAAAGTTAAAAACGTTTGCATTTACAGAAAAACCTGTTCGAAATCTTATTTAATTATCAGAGTTATTTCTCCGTACCTAGAATTTGATGTAAATATCACTGATTTAACGAGCGGGATTCCTAGCATTTTACCTATCATTAATTTTTCCTCAAACTATAAAATGTACGGATATTTCGAATTACATTATAAATTTCCATTGATAAAATAAACATATAAGTTAAAAATTTAATTTTTTGACCGAACACTTTTTAAACAAATAACATGGGCTCTACACTGTGTGTTCTTTCTGATTATACAGTAAATGCGCTTATCCCAAATATCGTAATAAGTTACGTCTTCGGTTCCCTTCCAAGAAATGACGTCGTAAGTCCTGAATATGAACAAAATAAGACGAAAATACATTATTGTAAACGAAGCGGCAGAGAAGAAAGGTGGGCTTAATGAACGAACTGAAAATATGACGGACTATTTTGTGAAAGCTCACTTTTAGGCTACTCACGTCACGATATAGACATTTTCGAGTTTTTTACATTTCTGAATTGCATCAATCAAAAGATATTTCGTAGTTGGCTTGTACAAATGTCATTTAAGTACACCAAACATTACACAGTAAATTTACCAATGAAAAAGTATTTTTTGACATATTTTGATATTGTGTGTTTTTTTTTGTTTCTCACTGTTTTCTACGAGCAGCATGGGGCACTAGTATCAACCAAAATTGAACTTTTTTACCCTTAATATTCAAAGTATCGAAGTTATTCAAAAAGAATGTTGAAAAGTAAGGTTGATTAATTTGCAAACTTTGAATTAGAAAACCATGAAAACAGAATAAAACTGTTTCTTATAGTAAAAGGTTTTAATTTACCTTTCAAAAAGCATTAATAATGCATTACAAATGTTCAATGTGAGCTCCATTAGAAGCTCTACAAATATCAAGGTCAAATTCCAACTGAGCCCAGACGTTCTGTAGCATTTCCTTAGTTACGGACTGCACGGCTACTGTTATTCGATGGCATGGTTCTTGTAGGGTAGTACACTTAGACCCTATACTCAAGTACAGTACTACAGTTCCGCTAACCACTAACAATTAGTACGAGCAAACTCTAAGATACAAAATGATTTTTCTTGTTTTCTTAGTAGCCATTAGTTTTCAGGCTTCATGGCACCCAACAAAGAAACTGAGAAAAACATAATCTTGCCAAAACAAACTTATAAACACGCCCTTTCCATTCTTTGTTTGAAATTCATTATTGGTGTTGGCGGTTTCATGTTATTTAGATTTTTATTGCGGACATTTTCCATCACGATTTTATGTAAAACAAAGTTTCACGACGCTTAATAAAAATCTAAATAGCCCTTTCCATTGTTGTAACAATCAGCTGTTGGAATCAGACGTACCAACCTTTTAGTTTTGCACCATTTTTTAATATCCCTGTATTTCCTCAGTACTTCCAGTGGACTAAGTTGGCTTAGGTATCGTGACGCTTGATTTTGTAAGTCTTAAAAATAATGCATCGCTCAAGCCAGTCCGCTTCGTTTCAATCTAGTGCTACTGTACGCCATTAAATAAAGACGTGTCGAATTCCAAACCTGTCTTCAGTTAAAATTAAACTGTTTAACGCAAACATTTCAGGAAGGGTTTGATTAAAGGGTTTGCGCCGCTTCCGGTCTGGAGATGTGCGATTAGAGAGATTATAGAGATTACATTGCGGAAACGGCGATACGTCTATCTGGACCAGGCCCGGTCCTGTGCTGTGCTATGAAGACGAGGAGCTCCACAACTTGGGGACTCCTTATTGACCATATTCGTAATAACATTTTGTAATGATATTTTTACCGGTAGACGGCGACTTTTATCAGATCATGAGCAAGCCTATTTGACGGTACCTCGCTGTCTTTAATTCACCGGACAGGTCTTAGACCCATAGTGATGGACAGTTGAGGTTTAAAAAATCATTTTGTGATACGTGTTGTGATGTATGAAACTGAACTTTGGAAATTGTACTGAATCCAAAGGAATGTGATTATCAATGATGGTAACATTTTTTTGAGAGATTACCGGCACAGTTGATCACTAACACTCTGGCCCAGTAAGTCAAAGGTTGCTGGATCAAGCCCAGCGGCCAGCGGCTCCTGTCAATGATGATGCCAGATGTGATAATGAGCGGTCATTTCTGCCTAGCCTATGTGACTCACATCGGTACGTAACCTTGCTGTCTTTAATATACCGTATAGGCTCTAAGCCAATAGTGATGGGTAGTTGAAGTGAAAAAACAACTCAGATCTATCGCGATGCAAGGGTATATACTGTGTCTATAGGTACTATCATGATCAATTATACAGTATATATCATGAGAAAACCCCTGAGAAATTGCATTACTAAGAATCGCAGGCGCTTTTACTGCAACTCTTCACGTTAAGACTGCTGTTTTTACATGTACAGTAGTAAAACTTACAGATTAACATTATTGACTTTAATTTGCAAGATACCGATAACGCTATGGGTTGATAAGGGAAAGGTTGTTTGCATGGCCCAGGAGTGTTCTCACGTCTCACAAACAATACCGGTGTTCTAGCAACTCGACTCAAGATTAAAATTCTGTACCTAACGACGAATAACTGAATGGATGAATGAAAATATTTGTTTGTTAAGGGGTGGATTATGAACAACGTCTCTTACAGCCAACCTCTTAAAATTAAACTATATTAAAATGTCATCCTAAAAAAATCATCCTAATTTATTGTAATAACAAAACAAATCATAAAATGCATCTAACTACATTGGATATTCAAAAAAGTTCCACATTCACAACATGCTACAACCCTAGGAAATATTACTTCAGCGTCACCATTTGCCGGGAACGATCTATGACTTTGATTTCGTACGACAGGGAATAAGAGAACAAAGAAAACACATCGCAAGGAAAACAAACAGTCAATTTAATTCAGGTGTGACTAAAATCCATGTAATTTGTTGTTCAGTAACTGCAAATTGTGTATAACGTGTTTGGAGAATTGAATAACATAGAACACCAGCATTAGCCGTTGAAAACTATTTATTGATTTCTATGTTGAACGCTCTTTTAAGTTATTTGCGATTTTTTTCCAATAGGGGAGAAGCTATTAACGTATGCACTGATTGCTGTAAACATTTTTGCTTTCATGTTCACCGTGATTTGTCCGGATTTTGTACTAATTTTGTTATGTTTAGGTTCCAGCTCACCTGAGGATCAGATTCCAGATTTCGAAACTTCTGGAAACTTGGTCATGTGGAAAATGTGCACAATAAATATCTAAATAACCTAAAACCACCATCACCTACGATGAATTTCTAACAATTGGTTCTTTTAAGGTTCTTAAGGGGGGTTTTACTGCACGGATGATCACGTCACAAGACTTACCAGGAAGCCTGAGGTGTTGTCCAGGAGGCAGCGGAAGCGGACGGTGAAGGAGCGCTCCAGCAGGTGTAGTCGGTCCGGCTGGAGCGCCTCCTGGAGTGTGAGGGCCGCAGACTCCGCGGGCAGGTACGAGTTCCACATCAGCTGCCGCTGGAGCTCCTCCCGATCCTCGGAGTGGACCAGCTCGTAGACCGACTGGTGCACGATGTCAGACTGGAAACATCCAACAATCTTATATAAAGGCTATTAACCGATCTTTACAGGTGTATACAGACTGTGCCTGATCAATGTCAGAGTTCCTCTCCTTGGAATAGCCTATCGATTTATTAATACCAGCAGAATTTATAACAGTGAAATAATATTACAGTATAGAGAAAGGTGCCCAAAAGTGGACCTCTCTCCCTAAAGATGACTTCTCACAGACTTTTTATTCGGTAAACTTTAAACTTTTTGTGGCTAAGTTAAAATTTTATCAATTTGACGAATTTGACTGCGGTCAAGTGGTTCTCTTCTTATTTATCTGAACGAACTTTGCGCACTAAGGTTAACGGACGGTTATCTTTAGCACTTCCTAGGTCGGCTGGAGTTCCTCAGGGGAGCTGTTTAGGACCGATTCTTTTCCTAATATACACCGCAGATTTGAAGGACCAGGCGAGGTTCTGCACTCTCAGCTCCTACGCTGATGATTCTCAGTTGTTGTTATCCTGCAGATCTTCGGAAACAGCAGAAGCTGTGCGATGGGTCAATGCCGATTTAGAGAGTATCAAGAGATGGTCAGATGAACATAGTCTTTAACTGAACTCTAAATGTTCTGTACTGATGATTCACAAGGTTTCTTGGCGTGAACAGTCCATGAGGAGTAATATTGACGATTGTATTTTTGTTGACGGAATTTTTGTTTGTTATGAAGCATCCCCATTTTTACAACTAATCCACCAGACGCCACAGACGTGCTGTTACGTGAGGTGCGTGTCCGAGAGACATCAGTGCCTGGGGGCGACTGACGACGAGGCTGCCACATCGATACTCATATCTGATATCACTTCGTGTAAAGTGTGCAATTCTACGTCGTTGACCGATTATATGCTCTCCAGAATTAGAATTCCTTAACCACAAACTACACCATAATTCCGGTAAAATGTAATAATTAATTCCACGCTGGATGCTCTACAAAACTTAAATGCATTACTCACAGTCATCTTTCTTCTGAATCTACTAAACTATTCACTTTATTGAAGTCTTAGTATTTTTTCGAGGAGTATAAGGAAAACGATATGAGTTATATTTGGAAAGTAAAAATATTGTCCAACTAACTATTGTAAAAAATTTTATTTATATAGCAGTTTCACTGAGTGATATGCACCATGTTGCACTATTACGGCAAATTAACAAAAAGGCAAAATACAAATTCAGATAAATTATTTGGACTAAAAATACGTCCACCCCTCAATTCTTAGTGTAGTCAGCAGGCGACTGGTTTCGGGACTCTATGGTCTCTTTTCAAGCCTATTCATTACAAGTCGTTTTAATAACAATAAATAAATTAAAAAACCACAGTAAAAACATTTAATTTTTACATTGCACATAGAATAGAACATATAACATTTTAATATATGTAGTATGATTTGGAAAAAGGCATTGGTTTAAAATGAACGATTAATGCAAACACATTAACATTGATTTTAGTTTTACAGCTGTTTGTTGTGTGTCTTTCTGTTAACTTACTTCAATAGATCACGTGTTTAGTAAAACTTGAAAATTCTGCCGCTAATATTCCTAGAAACTGGGTTTTGTGTGCTCATCACCTTTTGACTTGGATATGTCCTAGCTCTGGGGGTATTAGCAATTTGTGAGACCAAAAGAACACAGTGACGTCATTTGGTTAGTGACGTCATGGTTTGGTTATAAGAACAGCTGTTTAGATGAACTGAAAATATTCATTATAGACATAACTATGATCTTCTGAATTTCCCTATTTCTCTATTTCCCGCAGGGAAGTAAATATAAACACTTTTTAATAGAGCGTGGGTTTGTTAAATCAAACAAAACCTTCTCCATAAGGTGTAGAATAATGAAAATAGGTTTCATAACAGTGGGAGTTCAAACCCAAATACAACCAAACATATGTTCCAAGCAATGTTCAGTCAAAACTCTAATTTTATTTTAATAGATTTATTAAAATAAAAATATAATATATATACGGAATTTTTAATGGTGCTAAGGACAATGTGTAAAAGTGTTTGAAAGGTGGGTACGAAGAACTTAGCTCTTATGTAGAAATTGTTGTCTGAAAAGTATCGCAAACATCGTACTTCTGAACATTTCTTGCTTGAATAATCTATACCCCATTAAATGAATTACCCAACAATCTCCTCGTTTTTCCTCACGCCCTTTTAGCACTCCGATACCGGAAGCGGTCATTTCCCCGTGACAGACGACAGCGCTCCTGGCGGCGACACTGGCAGCTGCAGGAAGTTAGATACTGATCTTGCGCTATCTCGCGGTACATTGGTGTAATTAAACCCGCGGCCGTTGTGGGAGTGGGAGTCTGTCATCGGTCAGCACGAATGGGGATAATTGCTGTTCTGTGCCGTACCGTCGTCGCATGGTGGGAGAGAGAGGGGGGAAGGAGACGGGGAGAAACTCATCGCACATATAATCGTTTGGTTTGGAAATCCAATGTCCATTGTGCAAACTCACAATGAAGTAAATTAATCCTTCACAAAGTTCCTCAAACATACTGGTAATTAAATTTCCACATGATTCTTTAACACAGTAAAAAATTTCCGCCACTGACCAGACCATCATATATCATATAATAGTCCCAAGTAGTCAATCCTTAACAATTCTAAAAAGAGTTAAGATATTTCATTCTGATAGACCCATCGTCTGTCTTGGGGTAACAAATATACATCTGAACCTAGGGTAAATTATGTTAGTGGTAATAAAATTCGTTTTTACTGGAACGAAATGAATTTTTACAAATTTTTTAAGTAAATATAAAATGTCTAATACCTAATTAAAGACCTTAATTCTTGTGGAATTCAGGCTGCAGGTGGTTTTTTATATTAACATAGTGAAGGTCCTAGCACATTACCCTGAGGCACTCCACGCGTACTACGCATAAATTAGCGCTCCTCATTGAAACTTCTGGTGCATTTGAAACAGTTTGAAATCTATTTTTTAGGAAATTATGTTTTTAGATCTAATGTATCCAAATAATACATCTTGTTGAGTAAAATCGAGAGACATAAAAATGTTCTTTTAGTTTGTTTCTCAAAGTAACTAGAATAATTTTGGGTACCCAAAATAAACAAAAACGTATTAAAACCATAAAAGACTTTACAGTGCTCATAGGAGATGATTACGTACCGTAGTTTACTAGTATTTACATCGTCATGGTTCTTTGTATTTCCTCCACCCCTAAGCTCCTTCGCCGACCCGAAGATTAATAAAATAACCAAATAACCCGTTCATAGTGGAGCGCCATCGTCAATAACCCCTAATACCCCTTCCCACGGTCTGTAAAGTTGATAACATCATATAAATCGGTTGTTTATTTGTGGCCGGCGGCTCGGTTAGCACCCCGTGTCGGCACTTCCCCGCCATAAACCCGCCGGTTAACTGCCCAGCGGGTCCTCGGCTAATGTCTCCATCGTAATCAGCGTAAACCCCATTCTTTACGCGGTTCCGGACGGTCCTGTAGAGCCGTGCGTTATGTACCTACCGGACAACCGGACGTGACGAACTGGCTGCTGCAACGGTTCTGATCGGTCATAAATTCCGTTTAGAGCTATTTAGCTACCGTGCGGAAATACATTCGTCCAGTATGTCAAGGGAGGATGACACTGATCGACTTTAAATAGGTGATAAAGTCTGTTTAACCCTCCAGGTGCTAACATCTCACTGTGAGATGTCAGCGAGTTGCAATTGTATAGCGCTATCGAAGTCAACAATACCGTCACGGTGCTGCCATCTCTGAGATAATACATACAACTACTCGTGTAGCTCCCTATTCTGACGCTTGAGTTCGAACAGTTCAAGGGAATTACAGAACACCATTAACTTTTGGTTTACAATACGTCTCAGGTGAATAGAAATGAAAAATGATTATACACTGTAACCTATAAAAGTCATAACTAAAAGCTATAAGCTAAAAGCACACTGGCTGTGTAAAGGCAATAATTGCATTTGAAAAATCAGGAAAAGAGTGCAGAATCATTTCTTTAAGGATAAAATTCTGAACTTAAATAAAAAATAATTATTTCATACTGTTACTTAGGTAATTACTGAAATGGTAACTTTTCCAAGTATTTTAAGCCAAGTATGAATAAGATGTGAGTAAGGTGATTGTGGCTCAATCTTGTAGTCTTTGTACTGAATAAGGCTGACATGTTCCTAAGACAGAACTGTTAATTAATAGCCCAACAGTCAATGGTATATCTAAGGGACCTACAGTTTAACGTGGAGTCCGAACCAATGCGTCTGAATTACGAACTGATCTTGTTATGATGTTGGTCTTTGCGGATTAACCTAGTATTCAACCACATTCACCAACCATCACTCACAACTATCTACAAATCCTGACCTCCAAGTGAACGTATATAAAACAATTGTTTCATACTGTTAAACAGTGTACTGCCACTTAGGATGCGAGTAATATTCTATCCTAGTTTTTAATCTGCAAATTAGTAGAACAAATATGATCTCATCGTGTGCGCCGCTCGGTGAGCTGTAATTGGAGAACAAGGCATCGAATAAATTTGTCCACGGTCTGGTTGCTCGCCGCGATAAACAGGCGGCTTACTAAGAGGCGTGTTGGAGACTGTCTGCTACCGTACTGGGGTTACGGCCGTTACAGATCCTCGTGTGTTGTCTCAGATTAGATCAGATCATTGAAATGGCAACCAGCTATAATGTAGGTATTTTAAGCCAAGTATGAATTAGGATTGAGCGTAAGATGATTGTGGCGTAAACTTGTAATCTTGTTACTGACTAAGGCTGACATGTTCCCTAAACAGGACTGTTAATTCGTAGCCCAACATCCAATGGAAACTAAGGGACCTTTAACGTGGAATCCGAACCATTGCCTCTGAATTACGAATTGGTCTAATTAAGAGGACGGTCTTTGTGGATTTACGTAGTTTTCAATAGTGCGGACGTTAATCCAAACAAAAGAACACTACATCCAACAATCATCTCTCACAACTATCCACAATTCGTGACCTCCAACTGGCTGGATTACAGGACGTCGCCAACGTAGAGTGACCAATTCATCAAATTAATCATCAAATTGAACAAATTAATAGTAAGGTCCTATGGCGGAACGATCTAGGTATCCGGTGAGGAGACTCTCAAACCGATTATGATTTTAGTTGGTAGTGGAACCCAAACAGGTTTTAGGTTTAAATATGTATACTATGCTCTAGTAACATGAATGATTGTCATTCATCTGAGACCGACACGAGAGTTGCAAAGAT
This sequence comes from Nephotettix cincticeps, assembly GCA_023375725.1. Taxonomy (NCBI): domain Eukaryota; kingdom Metazoa; phylum Arthropoda; class Insecta; order Hemiptera; family Cicadellidae; genus Nephotettix; species Nephotettix cincticeps. Next base: position 53,132,021 of record CM041788.1, read on the forward strand.
GATCTGAGGATTTCTGGACTGAGAATTATGGCAAACTCCCTTATTGATTACGGATATTGATCAAACCTGTTATATATTATTGTTGATTTGGAAATTCGTTGAGTACGCAGGTCTGCTGCGACTAGGGTATTAACCCTCCGAGTGGCAGACCGTCATAGAATGTCGGTTGCAGGTTGTTGAGGCAAGTTACAGGTGACATAAAATGTCAATTGATGTAACATTTTTGACATGGATATGTCTTAGCTCTGAGGGGGTGTTGGCGATTTTTAAGATGGAAAACATGTAACAGGTTTCCATAGAAACCATCAGAGCTATTGAATTCAATTTTTGATATAAAAGAATAAGAACAGTTGTTTAGATTAAGTAGAATTATTCCCTTTAGACATATCTATAATCTAAACTATTTCCCACAGGGAAGAAAAATACAAACATGTTTCTTTTACATCTTAAGCATTCTAAACTTTGATTGATGGAGATAATTCTTACATCAATTGTAAGCTGGGATTCTGGAGATTAATTTTATTACGACAATAAGTCATGTAGCATATCGTAGTATATCGATTTTATTTACGTCGGCCATTTTTGGCATAAAAAATCACAGCTGAGTTAATTTTTGCGTTTGACGAGAGCGGGTGGTACCACTGCAACAAGCACTAGTATGATCCAACAGCTGTTTAAGGATTTTATACGTTTTAGTCATGTTTTACGTGTTTGATAAGTGGTAACAAGTTTTATCTTTTTTAGTTTCTTCATTTTTATAGAACAATTACTCTCATGGATATTTTAATTTTATTGTCATTAAATTTTCCTGTTTTTAACCAAATGGATATGAATATGTATAGTTTTTAAATAGTCAGCAAAATCTACAAAATAAGCTTACCACTCGTCACAACACATGCAAAAATCGTTTCGCCACTCACAGGGTTAATAATGAAATAATGATTTATTCCTGTATTAAGTTAAAGTACATATTTCTTAATTTAGGAAGATACTAGCCGCTGTTACAAGTAGTATGTCTAGTTTGAATAAGACAAAAACAGCTTAAAAACTAGAAACTTATGAGTCCAGTCCTTCAAGTAAAAAAAGAACTGTAGATAAATTGCTCCTCTCAGCGTTCTCATTGGAAATAAAACAAATTAATGCACAAACTATTGCAAAACTAAAACTAATTTTTAAAGAAATAACTGAACTGGTTCATATACCGGAATAGGTTATTTATTGAATAACATGATAGAGTACCGATACGTCTCTAATCCCAAAAATCCATGAAGTGAGTTTTCTACAAAATTTTTTTAAATCATTTGACTGTTTAATTTCGAGTGGTGATGCATTAAATAGTTTACCACTGGAATAATTAAAGATCCTTCTAAATAAAAGTTTTTTATCTTTAGGCAGCCTGATTAGGTTTTGAGGTAATAAGTCTGGGACTACTCGACTGTCGCCGAGCAATGTCCCCGTCGTGGACCTGTCGCGGACTCATCATCAGTGACCCACTTAGGTGACGGCTGACACTGAAGGTTCCCGCGGTCGGTAATGTCCACGGCATGACGCGGTCGTAGAGCCAGCCCACCGACGCCGACACTAACTCACAACTCATATTTTAACGCTCATCAAACCGTTCTACAAATACACGATAAGACGCTTAGAGTGTAACGGTAGTGGGTTGTGAAGCCGTGTTTTACGTAGTCCTGGGAAATTGATCATGTGACAGTTTTTTGAAATAATTCACCCGTATAATGACGTACGTTTCGCATCAGTCGACTTCAGCATACTAAGTCGTTAGAGCTGAGTTTGGAGCCATTAGTGTCCATACCACAAGGTAGGTATTTTAAGCCATGTATGAATGAGGATTGAGTGTCAGATAATTGTGGCGCGACCTTGTAGTCTTGCTACTGACAAAAGATGACATGTTCCTTAGACAGGACTGTTAACTAATAGCCCGACAGACGATGGCAACTAAGGGACCTTCATTTTAACCACAATGTCCAGGGAGTTTTAACCACAATTTTAACCAGGGAGTCCGAATCACTGTCTCTGAACTATGAACTGGTCTAATTATTAGGATGATCTTTGCAGATTAACATAGTGTTCAATAGTGTGGACGTTAATCCACACAAGAGAACACTACACCCACCGACCATCGCTCACAAATATCCACAATTCGTGACCTCCAAGTAGCTGCATTACAGGACGACGCCACCGTCCCAGTTTAAAGTTCATTTGGGCTCATTAGGCCAAGTGTGTTAGATTATCATTTCAATGTGATTCGACCTAATTCCCATTACGTAATTTTGGTTGAAGCAGAGTCTATTTGAATTTTAAAGGTGCACTCAGAAAATCAACAAAGAATATAAATGTTTTCACTGCTTGCGCTCTTATCTTTTGAATTAAAATATCAGATTTACAAGTATAGATACAGATGTAATCGTCTGAAGAAATACGAAAGGAAATAGATTCCCAATTTACACTATAATTTACAACAGTTTGGTGGTTTTATAGCCTCAACCGTATGTAAGTAAGCTAAAAGTTATTAGTATGTAAAAATATCATGAATAAACGTAAATATTGTGCATGGAAATTATTTAATCTAAAAAGTAAACGGATTTCGGTTTTATGATATTCAAACTATCTAATAAAAAATTAACCTGGTATAAAAACAAAAACACAACTTCACAAAAACGTCCAACCCCAGGGGAATGAATAAGGGGAATGAAAATGCAAAAACTTTCCGGTTTAATGACAATAGAACAGTGAAGAACTAAACTAACGCACAAACATCGCAATATGACGGCTCCATTTCACCCAATAAGGGAACGCCACATAAAATAGAGCCACAAAAAGCGTATTGTATTGTTCACAGGGGATTAGGCCCCCTGCGGCCCGCGTCTGACAAGTGTTGTATAAGTACTACAAATTATTGGAATGTAAACAGCATCCACGCGTCCTTATGCTAATGTCTCTGTTACCTCTCCAGCCTCTCCAGCCTCCTCCACAGAGGAATGTCTCATTTCCCTTTTATAAACATTTTTCAGATTTTCTCCTAGGAGTAAAGGAATTGTTAACAGCAATGGAAAATATTAATTTACCTCTGCATAACGAATTTTAAAGTATTGGACCTTTACATAACGTATGGTCTACGACTCAACCTCGATATTTAACGAACGTAAAAACACGACACAAAAACTATAATGATAATACAGAAAATATCCACAACACTCCGCCTCCGAGCTAGTGGAGCGACAAGACAGCGTACGCTCAGAACGAAAGTTGCGGCACAACATAGTTTTTGTGTTGTGCATCATAGATAAGTTTAGTATTATTTTCAACATAATATGATCTATCTATAATATTATAAAGAAGAGGTGGTTTCTGTATGTTTGTTTGTGGGTTTGAGGGTTTGTGGGTTTGTTTGTGGGTTTGTTGTGGCAAGTGAATGCGAAAAATACTGAACCGACCGGTTTGAAATTTTAGGCAAAGGTAGATCTTAAACTCATGCAACACATAGGCATACTGATTTCCTTAAAATCCTCTCGGGCTACGCCCTGTGAACGTCCTAAGTTTCAATGTTTACATTTTTAGAGAATGAAAACATAAAATTACTTGAATGTCAACAGCTGTGAATACTAAAATTTGACAGTTCGAGAAGAAGGAGAAGAAGAAGAAAGAGCTGCCGTGACCGTCCTAGGTTTCAATGTTTACATTTTCTAATGACAACACCCGTTTGCACTACATTTTGACAGTTCGGGAAGAAGAAGAAATAAAGTTGATTTTTCAGATAAACTGCTGGATCGAAATTAGTGAATTATTTGAAATAGCGGAATGGTAGATTTTAAGTTTTTTTCCGACGACTGTCTCTATTACATTAATCCTTATCCTCTCCCAATATTTGACATATGTTACTTCGAAATGTTGTAGACACTCCTGTTTTGTCATTTTGTAAACAATGAAGAATTAATTAACAATACCTTAAATGTATCAGTAGAGCCTACACCTTTCAGCCTTTTTAGCCCGTGCGAAGAACGGGTACTTTGGCTAGTTATTAATATCTGTAACTTTAAATATTCAATTTTTAATGTAAATTATTAGGTAATCACTTGAAAACGGAGGAGTTTCTCCACCTCCAGAAATTTTGTGTACTAAAAACACAGACAAATTGGAAAAGTCCAATAAAAGATATTGAATAGTTAATATCCAACGCCATTATGTGTTTTGAAGATCCTATACTAGCTAACAATAGATCTGTAACCTCTATACAGCAAAACCTAAGCTGACCTAACCTCAATGTAACATATTCCTTGATACGGTATGATATATTTTTGAAACAGTTACGTCATATGGTTAGTGACGTCATAGTTTGGTTATAAGAACAGCTGTTTATATTTCTATATGTTTAACCTATTTCCCACAGGGAAGTAAATATAAACGTTTTTATTCAGTCCCTTCACATTCTTCACATCAACGTTTGACTGTATACTGTTGAGTGTGTACTGTTTCAAATCCCAGTTTGATATCAGAGTGAGCCGCCAACAAGTGAGGTGAACCCATGTGTAGTAGGGAACGACCTGACCACATCGCAGTCAAACCCAAAACCAATATGTGGCCTTGCGTACGCGCAGCGGGACGGCGGCCGTATTTGAAATACAGATGAGGGTAAAGAACGGGTTGGACCGTTCAATAAATCCCGGCCAATCAGAAGAAACAAATAACAAACAATCCTAGTTGGGGTCAAGGGGTCAGTTTTGGTAAATCACACGGTGATATCTTCATTACCGCTGCGGTGTTTGTTGTCCGTCCTACTGGCGCTAACCCTCAGTGTGTATGGTCAGTGAGCCCCAGATGTATCTGTGGATGCTGCATGTTAGGAAGATCCATGGGGATGTGCTAGCCTAACGGTCAGCGTCTTGGACTTCGGTGGAAGAGGTGACGGGTTCGATCCCTGGGACGGCCACAAAATTTTGATGGGTATTTCATAAGAAAAGATAAGTGTATTTTGAGGTTGCATAGCTGACGATGAACCTGCCATTAGCAAAACAGAGAAAAAATAGTAAAATACACAAAATAAAAATAAGGTGTTTTGAAACGAGAACGCACGCAGTAGTGAACGAACTCGGCGTGAGAAGAGCGAATCCCAAAGAACTTGTATTATTCCAATCAAAGTAATTGAATAGTTCTGAGTATGCAAATTTGCTGCAGTAAGTAAAATGTAATATCCAACGTTCAGTTACACATACCTTAAAATATGTTTCTTAGCCTACATCTAGGCTTGTATTATTTGAAAAAAATCTGTTATTACTTCTTTCGTGGCACTTGTAGTACCCCTCAAGCCGCCGCTTCCACAGCGCCCCCTGGCCGAGAGCACGCGACGGCTTCGAGTGTAGATATAATAAAAAAGTATGGATATAAATTATATTTGTGAGCTTACCTGGTGGAAGCCGAGGTAGTTCTCTATGTTGTGCGTGGCAAAAAACACCTCCCCCTCGCAGGTGAGCATCAACAGGAACCCGTTCAGCGCCTGCGGGCAGAGACACGTGTCAGGCCTCGCAACTTTAAAATTTAAAATTATTACTACTATTACCATACACCATTGCCTTTTGAAATGGTGACTTATCCAGGTAGGTATTTCAAGCCAAGTATGAATGAGAAATGTGTGTAAGATGATTGTGGCGCGGTCTTGTAGTTTTGTTACCGAATAAGGTTGACAAGGTCCAAAGACAGGACTGTTAATTAATATGTCAAAACTCGATAGCATCCAAAGGACTTGGTTCGTGGATCCGAACCATTTTTACTTCTCAATTAAAACTGGTCTAATTATGAGGATGGTCTTTGTGGATGAACATAGTATGCAATATGCAATAGACGTTAAACCACACCTGCATTTGAACCTTTGTTGAACCTTTGATCAGAGAGTGAAACCCCACTTGATCTATTATTACCTTTCTGAAATTGCAACCTACCTAGGTAGGTATTTTGAGATAAGTATGACTGAGAAATTAGTAAAATGGCGGTGGCGCGATCTGTTAGTCTTGTTACTGACTAAGGCTGACATGTAAGTTAGACAGGAGTGTTAATTTAGGCTAAGTCCAACGGCCAATGGCATCCAGAGGTCTTACAGTTTAACGTGGGATCCGAACCACAATTCTGCCTCTGAATTACGAACGTCTAATTAAGAGGTTGTAGGGACACAAGATTCAAGAGATATACAACAAATACTCAGGTAAATAAAATCCTCTTTAAGTTTGTATGTTTGTTTGTTTGCTGTGGGAAGTAAACGCGAAAAATACTGTACCTAACGGTTTGAAATTTAACGCAAAAGTAGATCTTTAAACTCATGCAACACATAGGCATATTCATTTCCTTAAAACCCCCTCGGGTTACGCCCCATGAACGTCCTAGGTTTCAATATTTACACTTTTAAAGGATATCAACACAAAATCACTTACGTAAATGTCAACAGCTGTGTTCACTAAAATTTAACAGTTCGGGAAGCAGAAGACACAGCTGCTGTAAATGTCCTAGGTTTCAATGATTCCAGTGAATTTCACCATCCGTTTACACTACTTTTCCAGGAAGAAGATGAAATAAATGGAAATGGTAGATTTTATTTTTTCTCCCAATACCTGCCTCTAAACGTTATTCCTCATCCTTTCCCAATATTACTTAACTGGCGGTACTTTCTCATGTTGTAGACACTCGTGTTTACAGATTTTTGAAATCGTGTTTAGTATCAAATACTATTAGTAAATACAGTACCTCTTTTAATTTGAAGAGTATTTCACCTCAAATAAAGCACATTTTCTTAATCAAATTTTCCGTACATTAAAGTGCATTTTCTTTTTTATCCGTGCTGAGGATGGTTACTTTAGCTACCATTAATATAAAGGAATTATGTAGCTCCTGCCCAGTACCTCAAACACTTGCTGTATTCCTGTAATTGACTGTGTTGCAGCGCCAGGAGCCCCATGCCGCGGCGCCATGACGCCGGCGGCGAGGGTGGCGGTGGCGTCGGCGTCGCGGTGGCGTCGCGCGCACCTTGTATCGACTTTTTATCGCGCGTCGCGGCGCCGGTCGCCATCACGGGTCAGGAACAATTACGCGTCTGTTCGTAACCGTAGGGAAATCTCCCCACCCCTCGCCACCACAACCGCCTGTGAGATCCTGGCACTGTTTCAGGGGCTGAAACTGAAATGGTGCGGTGCAATGAAGTAGTATAGCTGATGATGGAGAATGTGCTTTGTGTTAAGGTTGATCCTGACTATAAATGACAAAAAGAGTGGCTTGTCATGTAATCCACTTAGAGGTCATGAACTGTGGATAGTTTAGTGATGGTCAATAGGTGCGGTATTCCCTTGTGTGCATTAACGGCTGTACTATGGAATACTACGTTCAGCAAAGACCATCCTCATAATTATACCACTTCGTAATTCACAGGAAAATTTATGGTTGCGACCTCATGTTAAACAATAGGTCTCTTAGATGTTATGCCTGATTTTTTTGTATTTTTCATCGCCTTTCGGAATTTTTAAGGTTTTGATGGGGAACGGACTAAACCCCAGCGTTGTTACTACCGAACTTAGACCTGTTTTTAGGAAGCACCATTAATTAATACCCAATGACGAAATGGCAACTGGGTCCAGATTCGACACTTGTAAGATTCAATCCGGCGACCAGTTTTCAAGGCGGGCTATAATAGCCCCGCCTAAGAAACATGTCAGTCTACAAGTAACAAGACTACAAGCTCGAACCACAATGATAATCTTACACTAATTTCTCATTTACTTGGCTCAAAATATGTCCAGCATAGGTAGCAATTTTAGAAAGGTAAATGAGGAAAGGATAATCCATCCATCTGTATATTGATGGATAATGAAAGTCGAAACTTTCATCCCCAGTGAAAGTAAAGTTCTACAGTAATGGTATCAAACTAAAACTAACTCAATGGATATCCCGGCAAATAAAGTTAAAAAGAAATAATGTAAAATTCCTGTACATAATTTGTTGCAGCTCCCTTTTACCCTAATGGGTCGATGGCAAAGGCGGTGGCGCCAGATTCCTAGAAGTGGTTAGCAGTTTCCACACAGGGACCGGCCTAATTACATGGAGGCCAATTGGTCAAAGAGCCGACAATGTGTCCACACTCCAAGCTCCACGGTATTAGCACACCGCCGCTGGCTCTCGGACAGTGGCTGTGAGTCGTGAGTCGTCCAGGGCAACCCAGACACAGGTGAAATACAGTGTGGGGGTTGTAAACTGTTCCTGAATCCACGACCATCAATACAAGGTCTGGGTTTAGCCCTGCTCGCTTGTTAAAGTCAAGTGTATACCGCAGTCACTTCGAGTTGTATTTAATAATTCTTCCATAAGTGCCAACATTTTTGTATAACACAACCCAATATTTTACATTGATGCAGTCGATACTAACAAATTCAAAAGTCTAAGGAGATATTCGTACACTATCCATAGTGCGTTGTGCATTTTGCAAGAGGCTCGAGGCCTATTCTGCTACGCCAGGAATACTTCTTGAGAACTACAACTTTGCGGATAGGAACTACTTGAGAGGGACAGGAGCTTAAGTCTTCACCCGCCAAGGATGGCCGCTAGCGACTACGCCCACTGGATCGTATCTAGTGCCGAGCCATGGTTGCTGTCGATGTCACCCCAACTGGGAAACCCCCCAGGCTTGTTTTCTCACCACACCCAAGGGCGGCCCAGAGACGAGGGACACCTTTCCATCGGCAAACCCCACTCTGGAAAGGAAACTACCGCCACTATGAATCCAAACCAAGAAAGCGAAGCCCCTTCAGACCCTATAACGATCACCGTAGAAGCAAGAATGTTGTTAGGCCGAGAACGAATCTCTTCCCAATTCTGAGGTTATAGATACCGCCATCCCTACGTCAAGGAGACGGTGTTGAGCTGATCGACCAATACCCCGGAAGACCTCGATCAAGTACCTTGGGGTCCATCCTCGACCGGGGGCTCACGTTAAGGCTTCACAGTTTGACCCTGGCAGGCCTAAGCAACAGACGGTAGCGATGTCCTGTAATCCAGCTACTTGGAGGTCACGAATTATTGTGGATAGTTGTGAGAGATGGTCGGTGGATGTAGTGTTCTCTTGTGTGGATTAACGTCCGCACTATTGAATGATACGTTAATCCGCAATGACCGTCCTCATAATTAGACCAATTTGTAGTTCAGAGGCTGTGGTTCGGATTCCACGTTAAACTGTAGGTCCAGTCCATTAGTTTCCATCAGCTGTTGGGATATTAATTAACAGTCCTGTCTAAGGAACATGTTAGCCTTAGTCAATAACAAGACTACAAGATCGCGCCACAATCATCTTACACTCAATCCTCATTCATACTTGGCTTAAAATACCTACATTGTAGTATGGTTGCCATTTCAATGATCTAATCTAATCTAATCTAATATCCCTGCTGATCAACTCGAGATCGCTGTCTTTCAAGAATATAAGCTCCAGCTTTACACTGCTCTACTACAGCCGAGTGGTAATATCTGACGTCCAAGACAATCAGCATGAAGTTATTAACTGCACAAAGCTGGTGCCTCAGGTGAGCTACAGAATCTCCACTTCTCAGGAACTCCGTCATCCGTCATCTCATGTTGATCATCAGGTGAAGCATCAGTTGACCTCCTTGCCAACACATTAGGAAGGTGATGAAAGAGAATGTCCCCCAACTGTGACGCAAACTCTTCATCTAAGAGTCAAGGAATATAGACCTCCTGGGACAGACGGCCCACCCTGGTCAGAATGACATTAATCAAAAGAGTAGAAGCTTTCACAGGAGATAAGCGACTCCTGCAGTCATACAACTCACCGGTATTAATAAAGAGTTGTCGATGAAAAATATTTGGATTAAAAATAAACATTTTAAGGTTATTTAAAGAATTAAAATTCACATATTTGGTCCTCACCTGTAGGAACATGTCGCCGTCCAGGAGGGAGTGGTCGTAGACGGACAGGTCTCCTCGACCTCTGTATTGGTGGCCGTCCTCTTTGTCTTTGTGCATCGTCACTGCAACACAACAAACACCGGTGTCAGCTAAATGGTGAACTATACAGGTAGGTAAAGCTATTTACGAATGAGATTACAAGATTAACAGAAATGAGTTTGTGATTATTGTGGCGTGATCTTGTAGTCTTGTTACCGTCCAAGACTGACAATTAATAGCCCAACAGTCAATGGCACATCTAAGGGACATACAGTTTAACGTGGGATCCGAACCACAATTTTGTCCAATTATGAAGTAGTCTAATTATGAGGACGGCCTTTGAAGATAGTAGTGAGGATGTTAATTCACACTAGAGAACATCAAATTCACCGACCATTGCTCTCAACCATTCACAAATATTCGTGACCTCCAGGTAGCTGGATTAGGACACGCTACCGTCCCATTTGACAAGTCCGTTACTCTGTAACAGCTTGTCACCGTGCAGGAAGAATTATCCTTTTCGACTATTTTGGAAATTAATATTAGAAAGGAATAAAGTTTTTACGTTAACTTAACAAGATGAATAATTAATCAAAACTTATCTTGAGATAAATATAAATGGCTTCTTAACTATGGAAAATTCGCTAAATTGCGGAACCATTTGCTACAATACATAAAAATAACGACAAACTTTGTTGGTTATAAAAAAGTCATGAACCATATTTTAACATTAGAATTGTTTTAACAACAGAACGAAAACTTTAATAACAAATCATACCGTTGACAGCGCTGGCGACAGGAACTCCCCGGTGGGGGTGATTTAGAGGGAAGCAGACGTCGAATAAGTTTCCCTATCGGGACAAATTGCCAGATACGAGGTAATGGGTGAGCGCGGTCATAAAACAAAAGTCAGGTGAGAGGGGGGGGAGGGGCAGATGGCGGAGTGAATGACTAATTTAAAGACTGCGATAAATAAGTTAGATTAGCATATCGATAAATTGACGCGAGATGCTATAAGCGGTGTATACACCAGTGTATACAGTATACATAAACTGTGTTGGTGTATGTATGTGTATGTTGTATCAGCAGAATATCGATATAAATTGACGCGAGATGCTATACACTCAGCGGTGTATACACCAGTGTATACATAATAGCATGTATACTGTGTTGGTGTATGTATGTGTATGTTGTATCAGCTTGGATCGATATGAGCACGCCGCGGTGCCGCACTGACGCGAGATGCTATACACTCTGACAGCGGTGTATACACCAGTGTATACAGTATACATAGCAGTGTATACTGTGTTGGTGTATGTATGTGTATGTTGTATCAGCAGCCACCTGGGATCGATATGAGCACGCCGCGGTGCCGCACTGACGCGAGATGCTATACACTCTGACAGCGGTGTATACACCAGTGTATACAGTATACATAGCAGTGTATACTGTGTTGGTGTATGTGTATGTTTTATCAGCAGCCACCTGGGATCGATATGAGCACGCCGCGGTGCCGCACTGACGCGAGATGCTATACACTCTGACAGCGGTGTATACACCAGTGTATACAGTATACATAGCAGTGTATACTGTGTTGGTGTATGTATGTGTATGTTGTATCAGCAGCCACCTGGGATCGATATGAGCACGCCGCGGTGCCGCAGTGACGCGAGATGCTATACACTCTGACAGCGGTGTATACACCAGTGTATACAGTATACATAGCAGTGTATACTGTGTTGGTGTATGTATGTGTATGTTGTATCAGCAGCCACCTGGGATCGATATGAGCACGCCGCGGTGCCGCACTGACGCGAGATGCTATACACTCTGACAGCGGTGTATACACCAGTGTATACAGTATACATAGCAGTGTATACTGTGTTGGTGTATGTATGTGTATGTTGTATCAGCAGCCACCTGGGATCGATATGAGCACGCCGCGGTGCCGCACTGACGCGAGATGCTATACACTCTGACAGCGGTGTATACACCAGTGTATACAGTATACATAGCAGTGTATACTGTGTTGGTGTATGTATGTGTATGTTGTATCAGCAGCCACCTCGGATCGATATAAGTGATATAGGGCGAAATAATGTTAATTAATTGAGGATCTATATCGACAATACTAAACAATCGTGTTGAAGGTACTATTCGATCATACATATTATTCAATTCTCGTATTACGGTAAGCTATGTTTGTTTATTAATTTACAACAATAGTTTGACATATCAAAGCAGTTTTTGCAATAGAAAATAGCAATTTATTTCACTCAAAAGCTCATATTCGTCCCTCAGTTTACCTTCATGTCTAAACTTCTGACACGCAAGCCCGTCGACGTTCGGTGGTGACGTCGACTTGGATAGGTTACGGTTTCTGGCGTTTTTCAAATGCCTGCATGAGATTTTTAAACAAAAAGTCAGTTACAAAACTGCTTCCTACAGTCCTACAGTAATTTGTGTACGTTTTTATTCAAAATTATCAATTTTCTCTCAATATTATATAACTAAATTATTTTCTACATGGTTTTAAATTTTGACACCCCCCGTCCAAGCTCTGGGGGGATGTTAACAGATTATTTGTACAACACAAAAAGTTCAGCGAAAGTGTTTGGATCCTGTATTTATGGAGACTACCACAGTATTGAATTTTCGGTAATAAGAACATCTGTTTAGATGAACTGAACACATTCCCTTTAGACATTCCCATGATCTAACCTATTTCCCACAGGGAAGTAAATACAAACATTTTTGTTACGTAAATTTAAGTTTTGATTCTTTATGTTTTTTATCTACTGTGGTAGGGATTCCCAGAGGTTCAGTTGGTTGTTTATTCATATTTATTGCTCTTTAGTAATCGGCAGTTGCTTGTTCTGTATATTTGACATGTGAAATTAAAAATTTGTTTTTAAAACCATACGTAAACTATTTACGTATCGTGGTAAATATTTTAAGACTACTAAGAGTATATCTTTGTCTCATTTCGGTTATAGTTCATAAAATTAATGAAACATTTTCAAAAGTAAAGGGGTACAACAGTTTAAATAGCTCTTGATAGTTTAAGTTCGTTACATTTAATTATGTTACAATGATATTCTCTGGTTTGGATTAACGTTCGCACTATTGAATACTACATAAAACTGCAAAGACTATCCTCATAATTAAACCAGTTCAGATTCAGAGGCAAAATTGTGGGTTGGATTCCACCTGAAACTGTAGATCCCTTAGATGCCATTTGCTGTTTGGCTATTAATTAACAGTCCTGTCTAAGGCACATGTCAGCTTAAAAGACTAAAGGGTCATGCTACAATGATATTTCACTCATTTCCCATTTATACTTGGCTTTAAAGACCAACCCTAACGGTTCAACATTTCGAAAGGTAATAGTAATAAATGGGTGAAGTAAGGTTATCTTTGGGTTTGTAGGAGGATGCTTTAATTTAATTTTTAAGGTATGTATTTTTTTGAACTTGCAATATTCAAAGATATATGCACCATCCTAAACACTCCCACCCCATACGATGCAATGTCCCTGACCGGACAGCCTAGACAGTAGGACAGTAGACCTTCCGTTCTCGGGTTTCAGCCCCAACCCCTGCTCGGTGTAACTGTTGTGGCCAGTGACGCGTGGAAGGGAAGGGGCAACAAAGCATTAAAATCGCATTGCCGCTCGCGTGCCCCTCCCCCTCTCATAATTACCCCGATTGCAACCGCCACCAGGAAGTCCGAGTCCAATTTCTAGTAGAGGCATTAGAATATGGGGTTGTTACCGACTGCTAAGCTGCTATAAGGAACAGACCCATCGTCTTGCCGGCGCCCACCATGTAGGATATGCAGAAAGCATGCGGCCTTCATGTTTCCGAGCAGCTAGTCTGTTATATCTGATCCGCCACGGCATGGTTTTTACATTTTCTCTCCTATACTTTTTTATAAAAAAAGTATGGGTTTCGTCAAAATTTTCGAATTTGAGTTTTAAGTGGATACTAGTTTTGGGGTCATCTGAATCCTAAAAAGTGGTTTTCACAATATAGTGTGTCTGTCTGTGTGTGTAAGGTTTTTAAGGAAAAAAATATATGGGCATTAAAATGTCAAAAATATTTTTGAATTTTCTGGCGAAACAACCAATTTATAATATAATTTGTCTATCGCCATTTACGTTGTTTGAGAGCACCCTATATTATTCTTATGGGGGATACTAATAAGAGTGACTCTATCTCATTATTATTTTTCAACAGTTTTTCATGAAAGCTGATATGCAACGTAAGGCTACATCACCCAATAAACCTCACGCAAAAGGTTTGTTGCATAGACCTACAACAAGAGGATGTCTGAAGGAAATTTGATGAATATTTTCTAAACACTAGATTTTTATCATCTATACTTTGCTACTACTAGGGTTCATGAGAGTAATTAGACCTATGAAATTGGCGGTGATAGTGAGAAGATAAATAAAATATCATTGCTGACACGATAAATTCTAAGTAAATCAAATCTTACGACCCGTATAATAAAAAATAGCAGGACGAAAAACTATAACTATAGGACTATAACGTAGGACTAGAAAACAGGAAGATTAAGTTTCAAGTAGTTCAAACAAACCAATCTTAATTTAAATATCTCCGAGTTTAAACACAAAACTCGAAATGTATTTAAATTCTGAACTGATATATTTTTGTTTGTAATATATCTCCTTCAATCCAAAACTGGTGTTGGCTAATCAACAAGATCCGTATGAATCGATCGCCGCCGCCGCCGCAGCGGTATACCGGGGTGCCGCAAGGACCGGTACTTGAACCCATGTTGTTCTCATGATTTACTCCCATAATACTCCTTACAGCTGTCGCATTATTTATGGGCCGGCCACAATCGCTGTAACGAGCACTTTTTTATTGCTGTCTGCACTAAATTTCGCTCCTTGTAATCCTGCAAATAGCGAAATTCGCACTACTTCACCACTTTATTACGGCGTTCCACTGGCATTATCTGCGGATAACAGATGCAGCGCGGCTTTGGAAGGCATAAATTGAATTTTATGGTGACAAAAGTTCAAAAGGAAAATCCTAGTCGATTGGTTGAAGAGGTTATGATTCGGTTATAACGTAGATTAGTTTATGAATCAAGTTAAACCCCGGGAGAAGGGATTACCTGGTACAAATGCTCTTCTGTTACACATATAAATTTTCGAGTTCAAAATTCTTATAAAATAGCTTCAATTTGTTATTTTTATTCCTTGAATAAAAACATAACTAATAAATAAAGTCATAGAGTAAATTTGGGATGATTACCTTCAATTTTAGAATTACGACGGAGTCAATTTAAACTTTTTATTTTAATTATTTTGTACAAAAAGCTTAGCAAGAAAACAACACAAAACAAGAACGTGATCAACTGATTACTTTAATTTTTAGTGAGTTACGAGTGCAAATAAATTAATAGAAATAATCGTATTCAATATTTCTATTTGAGTAACAAATGTTCAAACGACGTCATATCGCAGGGGATGTTCATATGGCGACACTCAACTGATGATTCAGGTTTCCAGAACTTCGAGGGCGGCCATGACAGTTTGCACTCGTATTACTCACAAGATTTTTCTTAAATAAAAAGTCATTTAGGTTATGTTCATTTTCCAGTTTGGATAAAATGTAAACATATCTTTTACCCGTCTACCAGTTGTCTGAGCGTTTAGCGCATGCTATTGGTTAGTTTCATATCGATTTGGAGCGTTCCGCGCATGTGATTGGCCGGCTACATATCCGTCCTAGGATGGAAATGAGATCTCATATTCATCCTAGGACGGATATAAACTGCTTATACGTTCTACATTATCGGTGCGAAATGTGCGACTGATATCGAACGGTTGTAGGAAAATACTAATTTTGTTACATGGTTAAAACAAGGATTTAAACAAAATTCTAATTTACATTTATCTATTAAGATTCTAATAAATAGATTAAATATGGCTTCATAAACACTGAGGCATTTTTAGTAGAATTAGTAAAATAATTTTTTGGTAGCCAAGCATTTCGTCCATAGTTTGTAACAAATAAAACAAACAAACAAACAATAAAAGAATATTTAACGTCCATTTTATATCAAAATAGAACGACCATCTTTCTAACGTTGACTTTCTTAATATACCGGCGTGGTAGCTCAACAATGGTGCTCTGGCCTAGTAGTCAAAAATTGCTGGATAAAATCCAGTTACCGGTGACTTCTCTTTAGATTATGAACGGACACTCTGGCTAGCCTAGGTTCTATGTGAGGCACGCCGCTGTGGATCTAAATCCGCACTATTGAATACTACGTTAATCCGCAAAAAGATGATCATCATAATTGGACCAGATCGTAATTCAGAGGCTGTGGTTCGGACTTCTCATTATACTGTAGGTCACTTAGATATACCATTGACTGTTGGGCTATTAATTAACAGTTCTGACTAAGAAAAATGTCAGCCTTTAGTCAGTAACAAGACTACAAAATCGCGCCACAATCATCTGACACTCATTTCCCATCCACACTTGGCTTAAAATACCTACCATTGCCATTTCAGTTGAAAGTACACAGTATGTTTTTAATTCACCGCACTGGCCCTAGGTGATACCCACAAGCAGTTGAGATTAAAAAAGATATGCAAACTGCCTGGAGAAAATGGCAACAATGAAACGACCCGTACATTAGGGCGGGGACATTTCCACATCAAGCGATATAGACGCGTTTTCTGCTGAATATGCGGAGCGCGCGACGCCGTTGCTTAGCAACGGGCAGCGACTGCGTACTCAATATTAAAACCTTTTTAGATACAACCGGCCCCATAAAGATAATACCCCTCACCCGATAGCGGTCTCATATTTATTAAAACAGTTTTAAATATTAATAAGGGACTTAATTAGACCTCGCCCCGTTTAATTGTGATGGCCGCTTTTATTTGATTAATTTTGTGTCGGGACAACTCGTAACAACGACCCTCAGAGGGACTGTACACACTTTTAACAGCTCTCTCTTTGGAGGATTGTTTATTTGTTTGCTAGACAAGTTGTATTTTTATTAATACGATGGTAACAAATATGTTAATAATGCTGCCTGTTAATTTTTATTGATCGATTGAACGTTTAGCCTACTTCAATTACAGTAAAAAATAAAGCATTTTGTTTTTATTAAGTATTGTGTAGATAATTTTCAGTAACCATACAATAAAAATTGTATTTACTTCCCTATGGGAAATATATTAGATCATGGATATGTTTAAAGGGAATTTTATTTCAGTTCAACTAAATAGCTGCTCTTATAACTAAACTATGACGTCACTGTTTCAAATTTTGGTCGCGCAAATTGCGAACCATCCCCAGAGCTAAGACACATGCATGTCAAAAATTGATAAAACTTTGTACAAAAACAGTACTAGCTGTAATATAGGTACAGCCAATATTACAAACAAACATAAATTGGACAGATGGTCATTTATTTCTTCAATAATTCACTAAAAATCTTCTTTGTTCAGTAAAATTTTAAAAAAGATGCTAAAATAACTCAAATATGAGTTTTTGAGAGCTCATTACTTTATTTTTGTTGTGTATGGGCCAGCTTAAAGTAAACAAAAAACATTCTTTAAAATGTATAGAATTACGAAAATAAGTTTAGGTGCTCTTGTTTTCATGAAGAAGCGTTTCAAAAATACTTTGTTTAGCGTTACAGAAAGGCAGACGAGATAGTAATTTAAATAAGACCCATTCCGGATTTTCTTGGGCATAAAACGTAAAAATAACCAAAAAATCACCATTCTAAGCAATATTCAGACACAACTCTTATTATTATAATTATATTAATAAAGTATAAATTTTATTTTTACAAAAAAAGAGCACCGTTGTTTATCATTTCAAATTGACCAGTAGAGGTAAAAACAAGGTGGGCGGCATAATTAGGGTGTTCGGACACCATATGGTGATCAGCTGACGGGACGGTGGACATGGATATCAGCTGGTCGTCAAGCCCCGCTGGTCCCACCGATCTGCAGCGGCTAGGGGAGACACCAACAACATGGGGACATCACGACAAACAAACTATAAATTTATAAAAGTAATAAAAGCTCATTGCGATAGTGTTCTTTAACTCCAAAATTCACGTTTTATAAATGAAACAACGGTTTTAGAAACAATTATACCGCAGTCCAAAAAGAGAGCTACAGTTTGGCCCAGTCCTATGTGAACAACGTCAGTGACGCGATCCTAACGACCAGACAATTTGGGGAAAACGTTGGTCCTTCGTGCACTTGAGATCCGGGCGATCTTAGCTATGCAGGTGACCAAATCTTACAGTGTCATCATGCTCTGAAAAGATAAAAGACGTAATTTATTGATGCTGTATATTTCGGCGCTCTCATACGCAAACTTAAAAAGAAAAGTGACAGAACGATCTGCCAAGAACATAATGTATACCGAAAGGCTAGTCTATTGTGAATTCCATAATTTGTACAGAAAGTTACATCAGTATTTAGACCTGCTTCGCAATTACACGCGAATGACAATTGAAACATTTGATTATGTGATCAGTGCGTTAAGACATAGATTCACTTCGAAGTCAACCAACTTTCAACAGCGGTCGCTGGGATCCCCCGGAAGCGATAGTGCTCTGGCCTAGTTAGTCAAGGGTTGCTGGATAAAAACTAGTTCCCGGTGACTCCTCCTCAGATTATGAACGGACACCCTGGCCAGCCTAGGACCTATGTGAGGCACGCCGCTGTGGATACACATCCGCACTATTGAATACAACGTTAATCCGCAAAGATGATCCTTATAACTAGAAAATTTCGTAGTTCAGAGGCAGTGGTTCGGACTCCTCGTTAAACTGTAGGCCCCTTAGATATACCATTGGCTGTTAGGCTATTAAGTATTAATTCTTTCTAAGGAAAATGTCAGCCTTTAGTCAGTAGCAAGACTACAAAATCGCGCCACAATCATCTGACACTCATTTTTCATGCACATTTGGCTTAAAATACTACATGGGTAGGTTGCCATTTCAGTTAAAAGTGTAAAGTACAAAGTATGTTTTTAATTCACCGAAATGGCCCTAGGTGACTTGGAGGTCAGGATTTGTAGATAGTTGTGAGCGATGGTCGGTGGATGTGGTGTTCTCTTGTGTTGATTAACGTCCGCACTATTGAATTCTACGTTAATCCGCAAACACTATCCTCATAATAAGACCCGTTTGTAATTCAGACACATTGGTTCGGACTCCACATTAAACTGTAGGTCCCTTAGATATACCATTGACTGTTAGGCTATTAATTTGCAGTTCCGTCAAAGGAACATGTCAGCCTTAGTCAGTAATAACCAGATCGCAGATCGCACCACAATCATCCTACAGTCGTTTCTCATTCATACTTGGCTTAAAATACCTACCTTGTGGTACGGTTGCCATTTCGATAATCTATTCTTAGTCGGTGTGGTCTTCAATTCAGTATTTGTTTGAAGTTGTAGTGTGTAGGTTGAGAAACTACTCGTTCAAAAGAAATCCAATAACTATTAGTGAATGTTTCCTAATTTCCGAGAAAACTGTTAAAAATCTGGAAAGTCAGCATGTTTCACTTTTTCACGAGGCTCAAAAGACAAAAACTTCAAGTAGATAACTTTAGATTCCAAACGTTTTAGTCAAATTATAATTATCTAATTTATTAGGACTGTGACCAAATCTTTTAAGGGATTTGAATTTTAGAATATAAGTAAAGGATAAATGCGATGTATTTTACAATACTACATTTAAAAATTCTACTACTGTACCACATAACGTGTTTTTTATATTTTATACCCACATAAATTAAACTACACTATCAAAATATTTTTATTTTTAATTTGATAAAACATAACCCTTTGACATAAACGATGCGATTTTTAGTTGGTGCTTATCAGAAGGCTGTGATCAAAATGTCCTGGGACCTAATAAACAACGTAGAACTCCACACACTACGATGAACTGAGATCAAGGTTCTGTGTGGAAAACGGCATTATTAGTTTTTATACTGAATATGCATTTTTTCGAGTCTATGTTATTGTGGATGCGCTAGGATTTGTGATGTTGCTGCGCGTGGCGGTGCTCACAGAGGTACTGCTGGGCTCCATGGAGCTGCTCGCGGCTGACTCCTCGTCGTCCTGCGTCTCCGACTTAAAGTACTCCTCCTGCCACAGGTGGTCCCACATCATACAGAGTGCGGGCACGAAACACAGCAGAGCGACAGCCAACATGCGGATCTGGAGCTTCTGCATCAGCCAGAAGTAGTTTATAGTCCCCACAACTCCACAGATGATATACAACGCGGCGCCGTATAGGAGAACCACCCTCTGGACAATCCTTGTAGGTATCTCACCGATGAAGTAGAGCAAGAGTTGCCCGGCCAGGACGAACATGTAGCCGAGGAGCGTGTGGAAGTAGAGGTCATACTCGAAGTAGCTCTTGGCAGGGAGGCGGTCGTAGTGCTCGGTCTCGGTGGTCCAAAGGCGGATGATCAGGTGGCTGAAGAGGAGTGCGGCTAGCTTCAGGATGAAGTCGGTCACCAGGATGCGTTGGAAGAACGGCCTCTTCACGGGTCGCATCACGAATGTAATATGTTCAACTGTTAACGCTGGAATTTATTGTTTACTTTGAAATGCGTATGATAACAAGGAGAACAGCTGATTTTTTCATGAAATGATTCGAAAACGGAATTGACACATCTGTTATAAACCAGATTGTTTCCTTTTAGAAACAAAGGAACGTCTCATGACTAATTAGAATTTTTGTTTTCACATGAAAATGTATCTAAAATTTTAGAAGTACTGATAACCAAAGTTGCCGTTACACTTGTTGGGTTGATGACGTGAATTGGTTGTAAATGATCAATCATCAACTATACTAAGTGATCTCTATTTTCCAAGCACACTAACTTTACCGATTATCTAGTTTTTGTTAGTTTTTGTCTTCTTTTACCAAATTTTTAGCAAGTTTGTAGTGTAAGTTTGTTGGAGTTGGAGAGATTTCACTAGTTTCGTGTTTCCTGCTTCATGTCAATGTAACATATTATAGTACATATGTTATATTTGTATACTCTATGGTTTGATGTATTATTGTAGTTTAGATCTTTGGTGGTAACACTGGGTCTTCTGTCATATAGGTTAGACTTGAGAGGTTAATAAATAGCGTGATCTTAAGATGTGCGTTCTTATTTATAGTCCAGGTTAATCATGTAACAATTAACAACTATGTTAGTTGATATTAAGTAAATTATCTAATATATAACATGGTGTCAGGTCGAATCTACATGGTGTTTTTTATGTGGTGGAATTAATCGTCCTCAAGTAAGAAGATAAACCTGCTGATGTAACATGGATTGCAAGCCTTCTCGTGGTCTAGTAATTGATGAAAATGTTGCAAATAATTGGACTTTGTTTAAACAAAAGTTTAATAACTATCTACTTGCTTCGGAAAAGGAAGGTAAGGAAGATAAGGTCAAGATCGCAATGTTACTAAGTTGCATTGGCGATGAGGCAATAAAAGTTTACAACACATTCAAGACAGAAGACCCAGTGTTACCACCAAAGATCTAAACTACAATAATATATCAAACCATAGAGTATACAAATATAATATATGTACTATAATATGTTACAGTCAAGGCCTTTATGCACCTGGAACTGATCCTGTCACCTATGTTACTACAATCAGCTATAATAATAGCTACCAAGATGATAGCAAGACGACCAAGCTAGGAAGGACTAATATAGAACGAATGCGATGTTATGTAAGCATATTATTTTGACATGGATGTGTCTTAGTTTTGGAGGGCGTGTTGGCAGTTTGCGTGACCAAAATTTGAAACAGTGACGTCATAGTTTGGCTATAAAAACAGCAGTTTAAATGAACTGAAAACATTCCCTTTAGACAAATCCATGATCTAACCTATTTCTCACTGGGAAGTAAATACATGTCTCCGAAAATATAAGGAAAACTAGGATAGCTCTGTATACGAGTTTGTACGGTAGGACTGTAACTGGTTTGTAATAGAGGTAAGATAACAGAGTCCATATCATATGTAGCTTGTAGCTAGTGCCTGGCTCCGGCTGATACGAGAATGTAGCTTACACCTTGGCTGTCACTGCAGCCTCCAATATAACCTCACAGCACGTCCATCATACCTTCACACATCTGCCACAGAGTAATGCTTCTTCCGTCCAGATTTAACTTTAGATATTTTATATTTTACTATGTAACTAGAAGATTTTGAAATTCTTAAGTGCAATTGGTTTTAGAATTTTTCATTTCGTAGGTTTTATTTATGTACGTTATTAAGTTGGTTTCCACATATGCAGAAGTCTTGTGAAAGTTATGGGAATTAGTTTAAAACCCCAATTTTAATATTTTATACAAAACGAAACTAAATACTTCATATTGATTTTTCAATATCAATATCGAATTTTCATATTGATTTTCATATTTCATACTGATAATTTATTCAGTGGTCATTGTTATGTAAGTTTTTTTTAAACATCAACTAGAAATATTTCTTTCTACTCTACATGACAAAATAATATACATCAATAAAATCAGGTTTGCAACATTCTACTCTTAAAACTACACTTTTATATGGTTCAACCAATAATTATACGACACTTTTCTTCAACCATATCACAGACTTTCCAATTATGTCACGAAATAAATTGTACATTGCACATATTATTTCCTAAAAAATTAATTTTAATGTAAAATAATTCATATCATATTCTCTTTCGATTTAAAAACTCAAAAAAATCTCAAATTTTGAAATTTCCAACTATTTTCTTTGAAGTTCGCATATACTATACAAAAAGAGAAAAATTGGAAGAACTTTGAAACATTACTTTGACCCCTCAACACACTCAGTATCTCTTAAAAATGTGTATATAACAAATTAATTGTCCTTCATATTTTTTGAATGCAATTTGCTTAACAAATCTATTTCGAACAATTATTTATTAGTATTCTGTTAATCTTGAACAAACTTCCCTTTATTACTTTTTAGCTTTTTTATCTGTATTTTATACTCTTCATCAAATGGCTATAACTGTCATAAATTATATTTAAACTATTTTTTTATAATTTTATATATTAACTAGATTTCTCGTAGGTAATCTAGCTAATTGTTTTTTAAATACTTTAACTTTACTATGTGATCACGCTTCACACACAGGACCTTTTGAAATAGATTAGATTAGATTATTGAAATGGCGACCATACCACAAGATAGGTATTTTAAGCCAAGTATGAATGAGAAATGAGTGTAGGATGATTGTGGCGCGATCTTGTAGTCTTGTTACTGACTAAGGCTGACATGTTCCTTAGACAGGACTGTTAATTAATAGCCCAACAACCGATGGCAACTAAGGGACCTATAGTTTAACGTAGAATCCGAACCACGGCCTCTGAATTACGAATCGGTCTAATTATGAGAACGGTCATTGCGGATTAACGTAGTATTCAATAGTGCGGACGTTAATCCACACAAGAGAACACTACATCCATCGACCATCGCTCACAACTATCCACAATTCTTGACCTCCAAGTAGCTGAATTACAGGACACTCCATCGTCCCAGTAATTGGGACATAAGTTTTTTTATATTTTTAGGTATTGTACAATTTCATTGAAATAATTAGATTTGATTGGATTTTTATTGACTTTCACGTAGCTTGGTGGCCACAAAGGCAACGTATTACTCACCCCTCCGCACCCTATTGTTCAGTCACCGAATTTAACTGCACTTATCTGTTAGGTAAGCAGGATAATGCGGTGGGCAAACAGCCCGGGGGGGGGAGGTCAGGCTGGGGTGCGCGGCTCATTGGGCCCCGACAAAGCTCGTGTCGTGTGTACCTTCGACACAATTAGACAATCACACCGGAGGTCCTCGAGTGCTGCTATAAACACTACCCCAAATCCGAGGGTCGTCATGCCATGCGACAGGACATCAAGCCTGTGGTCAGGTTCGTGGGAGGGGGGAGTTGAGGATAATGTCGTGATCAATACTGTACGGTCTCAGAACACAGGTTGGGATAGAATTTGACCATTACTGAAGTATATCGTTTTACCCATTTCCAAGAACTATTACATGCAATATACCGACCAGGTGATTCAGGAACTGAAAGAATTGGTGTGTTCTACTAGTGAAAACTATGAAAAAGCTTTATATAAAAACTTAGGTTCGGAAATCCTTCGTTAAGCGAGATACTACTAACGTAAGATTTCGCCTGAATTTCACTCCCGTTAAAATGAAGCCATCCTGTTTTATTAAGCGCTGCTTGAAGTGTCAAATTTAGTGTATTTTATATAACATTAACTGAACAAATGAAAAAAAACTGATATCGGAACTGTACGTCGAGTTGTTTTTTTAGAAAACCAAGTATTAAGTATGAAGTATAAGCATAAAGCTATTTTTGAAAATGTAGGTAAATTATCCATTTTTTAATATTTTGTTGTGAATAAAAACCCTTTTCTTCGCAAATATTTTTAAATGTAGAGTTTATTAACATAATTTTGTTCACAGTTAAACTATCTACAGGCCTTATCCCATTAAGGTATATTTATTATTAAGATAATAGAGTTATTGCAGACCAAATGTAAAAAATGTGTATTTTGGGTAAGATTTTTTTCAATTATTCAGTTCTTTTTACATAAAATATACTCCGTTTGATACTTGAATGAACGCCCAAAAACAGTACGGCCTCATTCTAACGGATGTACCAAAAACCGGACGAAATCGTTCGCTAGTCGTAACTCTTTAACTAAGCATTTTTAACCCTAAGTTTATATAAACGTTTTCCATACTTTTCACTAGCAGAACACGTCCTTAAATTCTTTCCGTTTCATCCTTAATCACTCTGTATTTACCTTGTAATTGTCCCTTTAGATCTTTATGTGTTTGTTCTTGATTTATATGCCTCGATACGTATTTCACTAAGAGTGTGGCATCCTTAGAAAGAAATTTGAATCACTTTAACACTAATTTGCACCAGAATAGTGACACAATTTACAAGTATTTTTGATACCACCTTCGTGGAAAAATATGTATGGAGGTAGATAAATCAAATCTAGAACAAAGAATTAAAGGCACAATTGTATAGTATATACTTGAATTATATTGTCTCCGACGCTATTCAATTCAGAAAATAAAAGTTTTTTAGCAGAGCTCCGAAGAGGATTTAGGGAAATTTATTATGGTTGATATTGTAGAACATTGCAGTTTATGTGACGAGAAGTTCCATGAAGGTTCCTGGTTAAGATTAATGGAAGACTCGTGAATTTTCCTTAGTAATACTTTTTTTAACTGAAATAGTGACTTACCCAGGTAGGTATTTAAACCCAAGTATGAATGAGAAATGAGTGTAAGACGAGTGTGGTGCGATCTTGTAGTCTTGTTACCGACTAAGACTAACATGTTCCTTAGGCAGGACTGTTAATTAATAAACCCAACAGCCAATGTCATCTCAGGGACCTAATGTTTAACGTTGGATCCGAACCATAATTTTGCCTCTACATCACGAACTGGTCTTAATAATGAGGATGGTTGTGCGGATAAACGTAGTATTCAATGGTGCGAATTCAATAGTTAATCCACACAAGGAATATCGCTTCCACCGACCATCGCATCTAACCATCCACAGTTCGTGACCTCCCAAGTAGTTAGATTCACTATCAGCAATTCCATATTGAACTTTGCCCATGAACAAGCAAAGTTGAGTAGTTTCTACAGTGACATACATACCCCATGTTCTGATGAAGGTCAGGACATACTTTGGTCAAATTAAAAACTAATCATTAACGTTTTTATCAGACGCACTGATCAAACACCATCCCCTCAGCGCACTAGCGCTCCTAGCAGCAGCACCTTGTTAACCAGTTCTCTAATTAATTAACTCACGTATCACTAATTGTACGCCTCCTCATACTAATTGTCTAGCTGTATCTTAATTGAACGGGGCTTGTTTGCACTAATAATATACGATTATATTTCAGCGGATCTTAGCAAGCTACGGTAATTTTGGCAAATTGTACACATGGTTATCACCTGTGCCGCTGGGTCGGGGCTACCTGAATTTGATTAATTGGCGAAAGGTTTATTGGCATTAGTTGATGTTTTACATGAGCCACCCAGGCAAAACTTATTACAATCTATATAAATAAAATTAGAGTTTTGCCCGTATATTTCTTAGAATTATGATATTTTTTGTTATTTTTACGTTTTATAATCCAGAAGAGCTGGAATGGGTCTTTCTCAATTTCCCCATTATTATTTTAGTGACGTCACAGCTTAGTTATAAGAACAGCTGTTTAGGTGAACTGAAAACATTCTCTTTAGATATATCCATGATCTAACCTACAGGAATGTAATCCATGATTATCCACAGGAAAGTAAATTAAAAGTTTTTGACATGGATACTATTAAAAAATTTTGACCAGAGACTAATATCACATCCAACGACTGTCGCTCATAATGGTTGGATAGAAGTCTATCCACAATTCGTAACCTCCAAGTAACTGAATTACAAGACACGCCACCTGGAGTTTGACATGGATATGTCTTAGCTATGGGGGGAGGTGTTGGTAATTTGCGCTAAAAATTTGAAACAGTGGTGTCATTTTGTTAGTGACGTCATAGTTTGGTTATAAGAACAGCTGTTTAGATGAACTGAAGGCATTTCAAAGATCGTGGATATGTCTAAAGGGAATGTTTTCAGTTCATTCATTTAAGAACAGCTGAACAGCTGTTCATACAACCAAACTATGACGTCACTAACCAAATGACGTCATTGTTTCAAATTTTAGTCTCGCAAATTGCTAACCCCCCGAGCTAAGACATATCCATTCCAATATTGAAAAAACTGGTTTTTGATTACATCACACAGAATGATTAACGTCACAGAACTATTTGAGGCTAATCTATTGAAGATAAAGTATTTGAATTGATGGAAACTGTTTGAGGTAAGGCTTTTTACATCTGGGACCGTGGTGTGTCCTGTAATCCAGCTACTTGGAGGTCACGAATTGATGATAGTGGTGAGAGATGGTCGGTGTGTGTAGTTTTCTTGTGTGGATTGGCGTACGCACTATTGAATACTACGTTGAACCACAAATATCATTCTCATTATTTGACTATTTCTTAATTCAGAGACAGTGGTTCAGACTCCACGTAAACTGTAGATCCCTTAAATATGTTTTTGACTGTTGGGCTATTAATTAACAGTCCTGTCTAAGGAACATGTCAGCCTTAGTCAGTATAAAGACTACAAGATCACGCCACAATCATCTTACACTGAATCCTCATTCATACATGATTTAAAATACCTACATTTTGTATGGTTGTCATTTCAATGATCTAATCTAATCTAATCTAATATTCCTGCTGATCAACTCGAGATCGTTGTCTTTCAAGAATAAAAGCTCATCCTATAGTCATTTCTCATTCATACTTTGCTTAAAATACCTACCTAGGTAGGTTGCCATTTCAGTTAAAAGTATAAAGTACATTGACCAGTACTCACGTTCACCTATAATAACACCGCGGAATCCCGATGTTACCCCACAGGGGCAGAACCTAGGGGAGGCCGGATCCATTTCCTCCCCCGCCCCAGGTACACAATTAGTAGGTATGATTCACCGGAGGGGGGATGGGGTCCACCAACATATGCTCCCCGGCCACTCTGAGGTAATTAAAAAACGTTAATAGCCCATAAATCACATTATACTTGTCAACTGGTTTTTCGAGTACGAGTTGATATTATCTACGCGCCAAACCCTAGTTCCCTACATTTCCCTCGCCCCTTGTAACTAATTTATTTAGAGTGAGTTAGTGTGTGTGAGTTGAAACCCTGGTTTATGTAGTTTTCACTCAACTGATTACTCAATGAAATCCAAAAACATTACATTGTAACATTAAAAGTGAAAGAATACTGCCTTCCGTTGGTAACACAGTGTATAAATCATACTTTACCTTTCTGTAATGGTGACCTATCCAAGTAGGTATTTTAAGCCAACTATGAATGAGAACATCTACCCAGATGTAATATTCAATAGTGCGGACGTTAATCCGCATCTTAGAATTTCACATCCACAGGCCATCGCTCATAGTTATCCACATTTAGTGTTACGCAAGTAGCTGGATTGCAGGACACGCCACCGCCTCAATGAAAATAAACATGTTAGACGTGACATCACTCTACATCTTAACGTACATTTTAATATTAAATCATCGACCGTTTTAGGGTCAGATCTGTTCCTTTATGTACGTATGTAAAGACCATCAAGGATTTCGTTTCAACCAATTAAATTGTTAAGCTGAAAGTGATTGAGTGAATAAAGTTTGTAAAGTAAATAAATTTATTGAAATCTTATTTAGTGAGTCTAAGTTCATTTAGTAGAAAAAATATGAAATCCATCATCATCATAATATCACATGGATTATATGGATTACGGATCATCGGGATTACATATTAGATTATTAATAACTATTAATAAATATATAGATATAATTGCATTTATAGTTTAAGGCAAACCATTTAAATGTTTTGAATGATTTTTCTTCATTTATAGCCTAGTGTTTGCACGATGAAATGTAGCTGAATGAAAAACAAAATGAAAAGTAAATTTTCATAATTATTCTATTTTGAAAAGACAATCTGACGGTAAAACGATTATTATTTTAATCAAAAATAAAATAAAAACAATGTCATGTTGCACTGTTAAATGAAATAATACATTTTTAAATGTTTAGTAGTATTGAATTGGATTTTGAAATCTTATAGGTGAATTATATAAACTGGGGAAATTCAGAGATGGAAAAAGGTTAGATCATGGATATGTCTAAATGGAATGTTTTCTGTTCATCTAAACAGCTGTTCTTATTCTTTTATATTAAAAATTCAATACAATAGCCCTGGTAGTTTCTATGGAAACCTGTTACATATGTTCCATCTTACAAATTACCAAACCCCCCCTAGAGCTAAGACAGATGTCAATATATTGTTGTTTTTACTGTTGACGCCCGCCATTGTCTTAATATAAGAGGGTGTCCTCACTTAAAAAATTAACATTGATTTTCACTCGTTAATAAGATTTTCAACTTGGATATGTCCAAGCTCTGGGAGGGGCAATACTTGCAAATTGTGAGACGTATAACTTTCAACGGAAGTGACGTCATATAGTTTCGATAACTGCTATTTAGAGGAACTGAAAACAATCCCTTCAGACATTTCTATTGTCAAAGCTATTTCTCGTAGGGACTTAAATATGTTTTCTTGACATGGACATGTCTTAGATCTGGGGGTGTTTTCTTGATATGGTTTGCATCATCATATGGTCATAAGGACAGCTGTTTAGAGGAACTTAAAACATTTCTATTAGACATATCCATTATCTATGCCATTTCAAAAGTAAACTACGTAAGTATTTCCAATCTAGGTAAGTAAATTAGGATTTTATTGACAACTTCGTACTCAGAACGCCATTCGGCAAAGCCCTAAACGTATCGTATATATTTCTAAAGGAATTTTATAGGTGTGGTTCAGGTAAGTGTAATATGCAAGATAACAATAAAAAAGTCGGAAGAACGTCGTGCGGGTAAGTAATTATGGCAATTTACATTCCAACCCGAGGTCTCAAGTTGAGAATAATTACCGGCTGACCTACTTAGTGAAGGTAGAAAATAATTCCTCCATCTCAGAGGGATAAGAGTGGGGAAATAAAAGTAATAAATAAAACGGGATCAAGGAGAGCATAGAGGATGAAAATTGAGGACATGAAAAAATTAGAGAAATTATATTAGCCAGTTTCTATTTGATGTGACTGGGACGGTGGAGTGTCCTGTAATCCAGCTACTTGGAGCTCACAAATTGTGGATAGTTGTAAGCGATGGTCGGTAGATGTAGTGTTCTCTTGTGTGAATTAACGTCCGCACTATTGAATACTATGTTAATTTGAAAACCCATCCTCGAAATTATACCAGATCGTAATTCAGAGGCAGTGGTTCGGACCCCACGTTAACTGTAGTTCCCTTAGTTTCCATTGGCTGTTGGCTATTAATTAACAGTTCTGTCTAAGGAACATGTCAGCCTTAGTCAGTTACAAAACTACAAGATCGCGCCACAATCATCCTACACTCATTTCTCATTCATACTTGGCTTAAAATACCTACCTGGGTAGGTTGCCATTTCAATAATCTAATCTAATCTAATTTTAAAATATATGGATAGGTTACTATGTTATAAAGGTAATAATTTAATACAGTATTACGGTTGTTATAATTAAAGGTCCAATAGCCAATAACCAAAGACAGATGTCAGTGATCATAACATTTGATACTCTCGCTGGTGGCGAGGTCCTGGAGTCCTGGACCTCCTCGACGGATGTGCACAACATTTACATTCTCCAAGGCAATCAAGGGCTCGCCCGGGAGCGATACCGGCGAGTGGAACGAAATCGATACCGGTTCACTCCAATCCGGCCCAAGACGGGAAACGTCGTTTACGGACGGACGTGACGGACCGGAACGAAGCGCTTCCGGAACTCGACGTGTTGGCAACACTGATTCCAGAAGCGATATTTATCCCGCTTCAAGGATAATTCGAATATTAGACATGTTATACAATATTTGAAATCTCTACCAAATAATTAAGGAATTCTTATTTAATTTATTTTTGATATTTAAACGCAAAGCAAATAGTTTGCATTGGAGAGGATGTTTTGAGGCATTTGTGACCAGTCAGAGTGTTATAAAACTTCATAATAATATCCTCAATTAAAATAAGGTGGAGAAAATGAATAAAATATATTTTAGTATTATATTTTTATTGGCGGCTAAAACATGGAGGAATAACGTGAAAATGCTATCGCACGATTGTTGTAACGCGTATATGACGTCCTCCCCCCACAATCTCCAACAATGAATTTCAAACAAATGACTCATCACATGATTTGACAGATGTAAACAATAAATACAACCCCTTTAGTTTCCCATGTAATGATACTTTAAATAATACTTTTTAACAATATACTTTAAATAATACCATATTTTCCCGTAGAAAACAACTACTACTTTGAAAAATAGCTTGGATCATAGATATCTCTAATTCTTGATGGTTTCTCTCCTTTCGGTGGCCTGCACGGAACTCTTTCACACGCTAATTGGACGAAAATCCAGTTAGACGCACAGAATAGTTTGTGAAAAACCGCTTGTTTAAAAACACAAATTTTAAATAAAATATATTTAATGAGTATTGTATTTTATGTAGTACCTTCATTACTTATGGAATTCAAAGTAACATTGTGGTATTTCAGATCTTTCCTTGCAAAACATTAAACATATTACTTCTTAAAAAAATATCCGGTCACGTGATCAATGACTTTACTTCCGTTACACTTTTTACGCCACACCAATTGCTAAGGCATTCTCCGAGCTTAGAAATATCCATTTAAATATATTTAGTATAGAAATATCAAACTTTTGAACGAGCATTAGTACTCAGGTAATGCGTAAGGTATAGGAAATGTCCTGCCTTCTCCTTTCTTGGCTGGGTATTGCCATTCTAACGTATGATGAGTGTATCTAGCCACAACGAACAGTCTCGCCTTGGAGGCTCTACGCCAGCAACCCCTAGGCCCCAGGTCCCCCAGCCCCCCAGCCCCCTAGTCCCCCTTCGCCCCCCCGGCACGCGACGCGCTCGTTTGGACTGTTTACGACCACGACGACGCTAACAAGCTTCGTTCCCTGACGGATTTAATGAGCCCGAGTTGTTAGGACTTACTAAACAAAAATCTTTACTCGACTGTGTGCTGATCCGCTGAGCAGAGACGTCAAATGCATTCGTTGGAGACACTGAAAACTACGCGTGTAAACAGGTTTTACTAACCTGCTGTCAGCTGTTCAGCAGAGTTAAGGTATTCTGAGGCTGATCATGCTTGCCTAACGGTTAGCGTCTTGCACTTTGGTCCAAGAGGTGACGGGTTCTATCCCCGGGATTACCACAAAATTTATATGGGAATATTCATTAAATAGTGAACTACGAGGTTGAAAATCTTGAGTTGAGCCTGCCATTGGCAAAAAGTTAAAAAAACTTAAAACTCCAATCAACCAATAACGGTAGTTTTTAGAATGGTTAGTTAGTTAGTTGGTGAACCGCGACCGACCTAGGTAGGTATTTTAAGCCAGGTGTGGATGAGAATGAGTGAAAGATGATTGTGGTATTGTAGTTTAGTTACTAAGGCTGACATGTTCCTTATAAAGAACTGTTAACTAGCTGAACAGTCAGTAGCATAAACATTTTAGAAAACCAGATAGGAAATAGTGCAATAGAATCGTTGCAGGAGTCTGTCTTTTTTAGATTAGGGAATAGGTATTAGTAATCAAGTATTTAATTTAGTGTCATATTCTTTAATAGTCCGGCTGCATTAAAAATAAGAATGAGAATAATTTATCCAGTCCATGAGATAATATACCACTTATTGCGGGGAGATTGTATTTACGCGCGAGGCGAAGCCGGGCGTGGCTCTACAATTAAATTTTCGAAACGAGTATTGAACAATATTTTTCATTACGATATAAAAAACATTAATATTTTTGTTTATTCAACTTAGTATCAAGAACCACCCGAACTCATGACGCTGTGTCTCCGTGCTTATGTCGAGGTACATACACACGGAAAGGTAAAAAACAGCTGATCGGTCTGTACCGCAATATCCCATAGCGGTTACTTTCCGTGCACCAAAAATGCACAAAAAGTAAACGTTATGTAATTTTGCCGTGCAATAGTAGGAATAACCTATTTTCTTAGCTGAAACGGTGACCTGACAACGTATGAATAAGAAATGAGTGAATTATGATTGTGGCGCGATCTTGTCGTCTTGTTACTGGTTAAGGCTGACACTTAGATAGTATTGTTAGTTAATAGCCCGACAGCCAATGGTATCTATGGAACCTACATTTTAACGAACTGGTATCATTATGAGTATGTTCTTTGCGGATAAACTTAGTATTCAATAGTGTGGACATTAATGCACACCAAAGAATATCACATCCGCCGACCATCACTCATTCCTATCCACAATTCGTGACTTATATAATATCTTAATAGCTTATGTCACAAAAATTCCCTGGTTTTGATGTTCCGCCATCTTTAATCTCATGTTAGCCAGAATTTTGTACAATTTTATTATCCTATTAAAATATTATACTAAAAATTTTATACTACCGTATTTAAATGCCTTAATACATTTAAAATCTCCTGCAAACAATCTACAACACATTTCCATCGTCCCGCTATCCGATACCGGAGACATTTTGAATCTGTTGTCCCTCCCCCTCCCCCCACCGGGCGCACGTCAATGCCGCCACCATTACCCGCCTTATCAGAGATTGCTCCCTGTCTATAATCACGATCAATTATGAAAAATAATAGGGGCATTAACCAAAAGATAATCTGGGGTGGTCGATAAGCGTAACTATGGCAACCGCGCAAAACAAACGTCATGCGACCCGGCAGTGGCGATGTTAATTGATTGTTTCTCTGATTAGCCACCAGAGGCGCTGTTTGATATCTTATCTGGTATCGTGCCGGTAAACGTCTGTCTCGCCTAGTCTATGTTCCCTGCCGTTGTGTTGTGTTGCATTGGGTATAAACAGAGATAAACGTCGAACAAGCCTAAATCAAACAAATTGTTGATTTTGGCTTTATTAGGCCTAATTATTTATTTGGTACGGACGTGTAGACGGTGGCGTGTCCAATAATCCAGCTACTTAGAGATCACGAATTGTGGATAGTTGTGAGCGATGGTCGGTGGATGCGATACTAATGTTTGCAAAAACAATCCTCATAATAATTATGAGGAGTGTCTAATTTATTAGACCAGTTCGTAGTTCTAGGGCAAAAGTGTTTCAGATCACACGTTAAACTGTAGGTCCCTTAGATGTAATTTGTTGTTGGGCTTTTAATTAACAGTCCTATCTAAGAAATATGCCAGTATTAGTCAATAACAAGACTACAAGATCGCGCCATAATCACCTTACACTCATTTCTCATTCATAGTTGGCTTAAAATGGGTAGGTCGCTGTTTCAAAAGGTAATAATGCTATTTATTTTTAAGGCCGGACGAGTCTTGTTTACGTGTAAAATTTTGAAGCCAGGTTGTACATAATTTGTTATGAAGAGATTCCTTTTTGCGCTTCAAATAAATTCAAAATTATTTTCTAACTGGATTAATGTCCGGTTAGTGTTATGGTAAATAATGTTATTTTAACACTGAGCAAATACACAGCTAAATATAGAAAGTTTAATTTGGGACTAGTAAATAAATTCATCGCCTCGTGTTTTAACAATTCAGCAATGTAATTTTAATTATTGGCTACCATGTGTGAATGTGTATTGAATAATATTACTACATCGTAGATAAATTACATTATCGGTGTTTGGGTGGTCAGTGTTCTATTCTGTGGAAGATAGAAACATAGATTAAGCTCACTTTGAACGTTCTTTTATCAATAAGTTAATCATTCTGACGGGTTATTTCTAAAGGCGTACCATTTTTTACATAAATGCACACTAGTTCTTGTAAACAGTTTTAAATTAAAACCAGAGCATAATTTATTTTCATAAGGCATAGTAACATGTAATTTTTTTAAAAGTACATATGGTAGGAAACTACGATACATGGAAATGAATGCAGCAAGGTTAAAAACGTTTGTATTTACTTCCCTGTGGAAAATAGGCTAGATCATGGATATGTCTAAAGGGAATGATTTCATTTCATCTTATCTGCTCTTCTTTTTCTTTTATATTTAAAATTCAATACAATATTTCTGGTAGTTTCTATGAAAACCTGTTACATGCTTTATATCTTAAAAATCACTAACACCCCCCCCCCAGAGCTAAGACATATCCATGTCAAAATTACCTCCAAGCTGATAAAAGTCGACAAATAATTAGGAAAAGTCGCACCCTTTCCACGTATAAGCTACTCTCTCAAACATGTAGTTACTTTCCCTTATAGCAAACTTAAATGCGGACTCACCATCGCAACCTGTCCATGGTGTGTGACGGCCCGGACCTGACTGGCGGAGTGGCGTGGGCAAGGAGCCCCGTCATGCCGTGCCGTGGGTCCGTGGCATGCATCACGGCCAGCAGGAGAGCTAGCGTGCCGGTTAATGGGTAAGAACACACGCACGACCATCTTGACACGGAGACGGTGACGTCACTGCACTTGCCAGTGATAATAGAGATAAGAGCCGAGTAGGTCAGTGGGACTCGCCGTCCGGCGCTATCTGCGGTTGTGACGAGACTCGAGACGAGACGTGGCAGTATTTGGCGTGGAGTTGAGGAAGAGATAATCTTTGTTGATCATGCATGTCCTTGGCTAGGGAGGAGTTTAGAAAGAGTTACTTTAGCGGATAATGTCCTGGAGATAGGAAGGAGTTTAGGAAGGGGTATTTTTCGCGGTTCATGTCCGAGCATTTCCTCGGCTAGGGCAAAAGTGTTTCAGATCACACGTTAAACTGTAGGTCCCTTAGATGTAATTTGTTGTTGGGCTTTTAATTAACAGTCCTATCTAAGAAATATGCCAGTATTAGTCAATAACAAGACTACAAGATCGCGCCATAATCACCTTACACTCATTTCTCATTCATAGTTGGCTTAAAATGGGTAGGTGGCTGTTTCAATAGGTAATAATGCTATTTATTTTTAAGGCCGGGCGAGTTTTGTTTATGTGTACAATTTTGAAGCCAGTTTGTACATAATTTATTATGAAGAGATTCCTTTTTGCGCTCCAAATAAACTCAGAAATATTTTTATTATCTATCTGGATTAATGTCCGGTTAGTGTTATGATAAATAATGTTATTTAATCACTGAGCAAATACACAGCTAAATATAGAAAGTTTAATTTGGGACTAGTAAATAAATTCATCGCCTCGTTTTTTAATAATTCAGCAAAGTAATTTTAATTATTGGCTACCATGTGTGAATGTGTATTGAATAATATTACTACATCGTAGATAAATTACATTATTGGTGTTTGGGTGGTCAGTGTTCTATTCTGTGGAAGATAGAAACATAGATTAAGCTCACTTTGAACGTTCTTTTATCAATATGTTAATCATTCTGACGGGTTATTTCTAAAGGGGCGCTATTTTTTACATAAATCCACACTAGTTCTTGTAAACAGTTTTAAATTAAAACCAAAGCATAATTTATTTTCATAAGGCATAGTAACATGTAAATCTTTTAAAGTACACATGGTAGGAAAATACGACACATGGAAATGGATGCAGCAACGTTAAAACGTTTGTATTTACTTCCCTGTGGGAAATAGGCTAGATCATGGATATATCTAAAGGGAATGATTTCATTTCATCTTATCAGCTCTTCATTTTCTTCCATATTTAAAATTCAATACAATATTTCTGGTAGTTTCTATGGAAACCTGTTACATGTTTTATATCTTAAAAATCACTAACCCCCCCCAGAGCTAAGACATATCCATGTCAAAATTCCCTCCAAGCTGATAAAAGTCGACAAATAATTAGGAAAAGTCGCACCCTTTCCACGTATAAGCTACTCGCTCAAACATGCAGTTACTTTCCCTTATAGCAAACTTAAATGCGGACTCACCATCGCAACCTGTCCATGGTGTGTGACGGCCCGGACCTGACTGGCGGAGTGGCGTGGGCAAGGAGCCCCGTCATGCCGTGCCGTGGGTCCGTGGCATGCATCACGGCCAGCAGGAGAGCTAGCGTGCCGGTTAATGGGTAAGAACACACGCACGACCATCTTGACACGGAGACGGTGACGTCACTGCACTTGCCAGTGATAATAGAGATAAGAGCCGAGTAGGTCAGTGGGACTCGCCGTCCGGCGCTATCTGCGGTTGTGACGAGACTCGAGACGTGGCAGTATTTGGCGTGGAGTTGAGGAAGAGATAATCTTTGTTGATCATGCATGTCCTTGGCTAGGGAGGAGTTTAGGAAGGGTTAATTTCGCGGATAATGTCCTGGAGATAGGAAGGAGTTTAGGAAGGGGTATTTTTCGCGGTTCATGTCCGAGCATTTCCTCGGTATTGAGACAAAACAAGGAAGCCGATGGGCCCTTTGAGGCTCAAAATAACTTTCGCGATTCATGTGCTGGAGATAAGAAGGAGTTAAGAAAGGAATACTTTTTGCGGATCATGTCCTGCAGATAGGAAAGAGTTTTGGAAGGGATACTTTTCGCGGTTCGTGTCCTGGAGATAAGAAGGGATACTTTTTGTGATTCGTGTCCTGGAGATAAGAAGGTGTAAGGGGTACCTTTCGCGGTTCATGTGCTGGAGATAAGAAGGGATACTTTTCGCGGTTCATGTCCTGGAGATAAGAAGGAGTAAGGAATACCTTTCGCGGTTCATGTCCTGAAGATAAGAAGGGATAAATTTCACGGATACTTTCCTGGCTATAAGAAGGAAGGATACTTCGAGAATATGTCTTTGCGGGTTCATGTTTACGAATAATGTCTCATATCACAATAAAGGATAGGATATTCTTTCTATATTTTTTTATATCTAATGAAAAATGATCCGTTAAGTCGGTTTGTTCGATGTAGTCCCAAATTTAGTAATTGCGTCCAAATAGGTTTTTAATATTTTACAGATACTGATTTTTACGTTATGGAAATATATCCTTCAGTAAATTTGACATAACGAGGCATTTATCAAGCACATTAGGATGAAGTAAAAACTCACGTCTTCCAACACGACTTTTTTTAAATTGCCAATTTAAAAACTTTTTTATATATTTACCGTTTGTATATAATTACTATATAAGTGTAAATATATTAAGTAGTGTTGGAAGACGTGAGTTTTTACTTCTTAGTAAAACCAACACGTATAATGATAATCAAGAAGTTATTCAAGCACATTGTAAACTTTTCCAGCAATTAATCACAGGTCAGGTTGCGTTGTAGTTTTCTCTTCCATTCATTTCACACATAAGTTACATATTAAGTGTTCGATGAACGTATGTAATGGTTAGTATAACTGGTAAGTGTAACCGCTAAGAAATAAAACGGTTATAAAAACTACGACAGTAACGCGCACACTGTAGCAGTATTTCTATGATTTCCGCGATACGTAAATGTATTCGTCTGTATGATGGAGTGAATGTTTCTCGTAGCCCAACAAGGGCAGTGCGTGCTCCTCGTGTAGTAAGTCTGTCCCAGAGCCCAGAGGCCTAGTAAGACATCGCCGTCGCTTCACAGGCGTCCCGTCGCTCCGCTGCCAAATTTAAAGACTTTCTTATTGCCCCCAGCCATCACGCGACTCCCCTTCCCTCCCCCCAATCTACCCTCTCTCTCTGCATTATTCCATTATGTACTGCCGGTAATGGTGCTATTAACCGGATGATTTAGACGATATCCGTCAATTATGCTTACACCTGGCCACCCGGTCGTGGAAATCCGGAAATATTATCGGAAAAGGATATGTGATTTAGATTAGTTTAGATCAGATCAGACTAGATAATTGAAATGGCAACCACACTACAATGTAGGTATTTTAAGCTAAGTATGAATGAGGATTGAGTGTAAGATGATTGTGGCGCGATCTTGTAGTCTTGTTACTGACTAAGGTGACATGTTCCTTATACAGGACTGTTAATTAATAGCCCACAGCCAACGGCCTCTGAATTACGAATTGGTCTAATTATGAGGAAGGTCTTTGCGGATTAACGTAGTATTCAATAGTGCGGACGTTAATCCACACAAGAGAACACTACTTCCACCGACCATCGGTCACAACTATCCACATTTCGTGTCCTCCTAGTAGTCATACAACTTGAGTATTCAGTTTTGAGTCAAACTTTATCCGGTCCAAATCAGGGCCTAGGGATTTTTGAATCAATGGACTTTGAATAAATGGTTTAAATACCTTACTGTTAACTTGATTCTTAAAACTAAAGTAGGGAGGAAACTACTTTAAGAATCGCGTCGAAAGTGTAGTATTGAACCATATATTTGAGTGAAAAGAAATAATAACTACCTATTGTAAATGAAAATTAAAACTCTTCAAATCTTCATTTCATAAAATCCCTTCTACTCATTACACTTTATTCACTACTATCCAGAAACTTTAAATTTTGAAAATCCCTTTTCATAGCTACTAAATGCTTACTTTCATAGCTACTGAATGCTTAAAATTATTTTATGCTAATATACAACATACCTGCATTAAACATTCTCTTTCCATTAAGTCTTAATTTGATCATATAATTATGATTAATATTTTGTATTTCTTATAATTTTATTATGCCTCTTATATTTATAACTTCTGATCATGAATTTTACCTCTCAAAATATGGATTCTTTTTGTCTGGTTTAGGACGAAATTGGTTTAAGAGTTCTGATTTGAAGGTCACAAATTATGGATATTTATGAGCGATGGTCGGTGGATCGGATATATTATCTGGTGTGGACTGACGTCCGCATTTGAATACTATGTCCATCCGCAAAGACCATCCTCATAATTAGACCAGTAATTCAGAGGCAGTGGTTCGGACTCCAAGTTAAATTGTAGCTCCCTTATGTTGGACTATTAATGAACAGTTCTGTCTGAGGAACATGCCATTCTTAGTCAGTAACAAGACTACAAGATCGCGCCACAATTATCCCACACTTTTTTCTCATTCATACTTGGCTTAAAATACTTCCATTTAAGTAACTAACCATTAAACTAACTACTAGTCTGAAGAGGACGTCATTAGTTATGCAACGAAATAAAACAATCACGGAAAATTTTCATTTGGTCAAATAAGATATATTTGAGGTCATGAGAGGCCGCTTAAGAAAATCAAAACGGATTTTCTGATCGGAATAATTATTTCAGGTATCGAATTTCCAGCGCTGGTCAGTTTCAGTCGTCGTTTTGCGTCTGGCAAAGGCTTATCGCCGCTGCGAATGCTCAGATTGGGTTTCCACTAATTCCTGCAAAGACCACCAAAGAGATCCGAGACTCCCGCAATGAATGCAAATTAACATATTAGTAAACCAGAATCAAAGCTGTTACTTTTTTTAGATTATTAATGATATTTCAATTACAAATTTCACTCCTAAACTTATTTGTAGTACTATATTATTTGGATCGATATTTTGCATATTACGTCATGAGTGGGATAATGCATTTTTTACAGAAGGCGTGTTATTTAAAGTTTACATCATAAAAAGTGGAATATTTTAAAGCTGAAACTTTAAAATATGATAAATTAGTCATTTAAAAAAAGGGGTTTTCTTTAAAGTAACATTCTGTTGGCAATTTTTTAAATTGCTATACACAGGGTTAACTGTTTTTATTTAATATCTAACAATTTTGTTTTTGTTTTCTTTTTTAACACCAATTTTAATCAATTATATTTTAAGCTACCGTGGATGAACTAGTTTTTTTCTTTGTACATTGTTGGAATCCCAAAACAGTAATTTCCCTTAGGTCCCCTACAGTGTATATGTTTTTTAATCTTTATTGTGTTAACAGTATTTTGTATTTTTGACAGGTATTGCGTTGTTCAAACTATTAAACTAGACCCTAATTTATAAACAATGTGTTTTTGGAGGAAATAAAATAAAAATTCGTATAGAAAGATGTCACTGAAGTGAATCTGTTCACTACCGTAACAACATGCGACACATTGTGTCGCATATGTTCACTTGTGATGCATTATTGTAATAACACAAGTGTAATATTCACCACTTGTACAGCAGGACATAATGTTTCATTTGGATTTCATGTCACAATATAAAATACTAGTAGAGAGTTTAAACCACCCTCTCTATAAAATATCCAAGTCCATTTACATACACCCTGACTATATTTTCTCCCAAGGAGGCGAGGGTGCAAGACC
Source organism: Nephotettix cincticeps (assembly GCA_023375725.1). NCBI lineage: Eukaryota > Metazoa > Arthropoda > Insecta > Hemiptera > Cicadellidae > Nephotettix > Nephotettix cincticeps. Next base: position 53,172,872 of record CM041788.1, read on the forward strand.
AAGATATTCAGGTAGAGGGTACAAACACAGCTTGGTAGTGGGTCGATATGGACGCTATAGTCCCGGATAAATAATGCGTAATTACTCGACGTGTAGCTATGCCACCCACCACCTCCAGCTCTACCTCCACCTCCGCCACCGCCTCCACCAGGGCTCGTCGATCGATACAGGAGCCTCCTCCTCCTGCCGAGGGGATCCGGGGAGCACAGGGTGTAGGGATCAAGACAGGAGGAAATACTAGTTGATAGAATCAAGCGTTACCATATAGCGGACCAAGAATGTGGAGGGGATTTAGTACTGACCAATGATCATACAGTATTTTATGGCATGAATATACAATGCGTTTTTGTTCTATCAGAGACAAAATGTAGCCTATATCCTCCAATTTATAAATTTTGATCAAGTCGACTAAGTACAAATAGTCAAACTGTTCATATTTATATTACCGTATTACCTTTTTAAATCATAAATCCAATTGTGAATTAGAAATTTTGCACGATTTTGCAGTCTTGATACTGACTATGGCTGACTCGATCCTTACACAAGACTGTTAATAAATAGCCCAGAAGTCAATTACGTTTGAAGTATCTACAGCTTAACGTGGGATTCGAACAACTCTTTCTTATGAATTACGAACTGATCTAATTATGAGGATGGTGTTTGCGGAGGAATATAGTCTTCAATAGTGAGGTCGTTAATCCACACAAGAGAAAATCATCCAGAGATGATTGGTTATAACATCCATAATTTGTGACCTCCACGTAGCTGGTTCACAGGACATACTACCGTCCCAGTACATAAATAATTTCATACATAATTCTAACCAATTTACGTTTGTTGGTAAATGTTCAATATTTTGTGAACCCCATTGGGTTATATTTTTGTAAACTTACGTTATTTTGACATCCAACCGTGAAACTATTTTCTATCAATCGCTCGTCAAAACATCAGGCTCCCTTATATAAACGGGCGCATGCGCTTCACTAATAGGCGGCGTGTTTTCGGATCTTTACGACCAGCTGATGTTCGGTTTCAATCCTATTGCCGCCAATAATGAGCCGCCTGTTATTGTCCCCGCCTTGTTATTGGGGGCCGCAGGCTTGTAATTAGCCAGATATCTTCACTTACAGTTGGTACAACTGCTGATGAGGTCGGCAAGACTGATGGTTTGTTTTATGGCCAGCACCTTGTAAGTTACGCGATTGGCTTTGCGCGGTGCATCGCGTGAGTCGTTTAAGCGTAAGCAGCCTTCGAGTTACAATTATGGTCCCTTGCGCCGGATAATTGAGACGGTTGGGTGAAAATAATAAAACTGCAATAAAGAGGCGCTGCAGTCTGCTGGATTAGGAAATACCGCGTCAGTAGATAGTCAGGTTGTCTCATGTCCACAAACTGCAGATTAGTATTCAGTAAAACATCATTCGTCCGATAGATATAGATCGAAGTTTGGGATGCATTTGTGTACAGAAAGGTATGTGAGGTTCCGGAATTAGGCGAGGCCAACTATTGAGAGCATGTATTTTAATAATTATTAGGCCCGAGAAAGATTATGGTACCTCAACGATTGCTCATCTGTAATATAATCATAAAAGTAAGAGGTTCATGGGAAAAAAAGATTTAGGTTAAGTTGAGGCAGTACCGCAGGGTGAACAACTTATAAGATAATTCAGGCTAAGCCGTAAGATAATCTTAAATATAAATAACGTAATATAAGTCTACTAGAGGATGATAACAGTAAACGACTTAGCAGGGAGGCCTTAGTACAAGTATTTCTTTTTACAAATTTAATAAGGAAGAACTAGGGCGACAAGAAGTAGGTCCATTAAAGTCCGTAAATATACCTTTACATTTACTTCCACCTTTCTGAAATTACGACCTACTTATTATGTTGGTATTTTAAGCAAATGAGAATTGAGTGCATCTTGTAGTCTTGTTACTGACGAAATCTGACAAGTTTCTTAGACAGGATGTTTCCTTAGAGTATAGGACCAACAGCAAATTACATTTAAGGGACCCGAACGTAGGATACAAACCACAATTTTGCATCTGATTTACGAAATGGTCTAACTATGAGGATAGTCTTTCTGTATGAACGTAGTATTCAATAGTGCAGAGGACTTAATCCATTCAGTTCAGAAGTGGATGCCCGAAGGAGTCAATAAGACAGCCCAATTTTGGTCAATGTACTATCAAAAACCAGTATCCACCCCAAATGTAAACCCCTCTTATTAACACACACTTCCAACCCCAGTTGACGGCCGGCCATTAATCACAGAGCTATGATGACATATATGTAAACAAGTTTATTTGTCACACAGAGGCGGAGGGTGAGCCTATAATGGTTATCAATAGTGAATGTGGCGAGGGGCTTCACGTCGCCCGCTGAGCGGATTACTCTCCTATTGCTAAACAAACCCACCCTCCAATCAGCTGATCATCAAACATATGTTTGAAAACAATCAGGGTAACAGTAAGCAATCTAAAATGATACAGTGTATAGTAGTTTAATTAAAAATACGATATTTTACTCGATAAATCCCTCGATTCAAAAGTATAACTATTCAAATTTTCAAGAACACTATTATATATGGAATACAGAAAGTCTTAAAACTTTGACTAAAATTAAATTGTATTAGATGAAAACGGAACTCATAATTAAAACACTTCGTAATACAGAGGCAGTGGTTCGGACTTCACGTAAAACTGTAGCTCCCTTGGTCGTTGCCATCGACAGTTCGGCTATTAATTAACAGTCCTGATTCAAAAATCCCTAGGCCCTGATTTGGACCAGATAAAGTTTGACTCTAAACTGAATACTCAAGTTGTATGACTACTTGGAGGACACGAATTGTGGATAGTTGTGACCGATGGTCGGTGGAAGTAGTGTTCTCTAGTATGAATTAACGTCCGCACTATCGAATACTACGTTAATCCGCAAAGACCATCCTCATAATTAGACCAATTCGTAATTCAGAGGCTGTGGTTCGGATTCCACGTTAAACTGTAGGTCCATTAGTTGGCATTGGCTGTTGGGCTATTAATTAATAGTTCTGTCTAAGGAACATGCCAGCCTTAGTCAGTAACAAGACTACAAAATCGCGCCACAATCATCTTACCCTCAATCCTCATTCATACTTGGCTTAAAATACCTACCTTGTGGTATGGTTGCAATTGCAATAATCTAATCTAATCTAATAGGATCGGTTTGTTAATTTAATTTTCATCACTTCGATTGGCTTGCATACATTCTAACGTGTCCACAGTTCGATTTTACTCAAGCGTCCACTCACTTTTCCGAATCACTTGGCTATTACCAATGATAATTTCTCATTTAAAACATCTTCCAATCATGGAAATCTTCCGTATTTACGGTTTACTACATACATTACTGTCGTATACTTAACGTTTACAACAGTTATTTTGTTGTTCACAAAACATTTTTTTCGTTTTTTCGCCGTTGAAATGTTCTCAAATACAAATGTCGAAAACATTTAACACACGATTTGACAGACAACCAGCCGCGATTCCCCGGATGGGATTAAGTTGTAAACACAAATCTGATCGTAGTTTATCCGACTGTGATCCAGTCCAATCCCGGCTTACACGATCGTTTACAAACTGTGAATCCGTAGAGGGTGAAGCCCTGCGAGGTATTCCGACAGCCCTCCCGCGCACCGCGCTGGTCGAATCACACGGACGGTGTAGTGGTTAGAGTATACAGTAGTGCATACCAGCACAAGTAGGAGTATATACATGTTCACGCAACGGGTGGGTTGGTCTTATAGGCATTAATGTTACATTATTAAAATGGTGATGTAACAAGGTTTGGCATTTTAAGCCAAGTATGAATGAGGATTGAGTGTAAGATGATTGTGACGAGATCTTGTAGTCTTGTTACTGACTAAGGCTGACATGTTCCTTAGACAGGACTTTTAATTAATAGCCCAACAGCCGATGGCAACTAAGGGACATTCAACGTGGAATCCGAACCACTGCGTCTGAATTACGAATCGGTCTAATCCTGAGGATGGTCTTTGCGGATTAAAGTAGTATTCAATAGTGCGGACGTTAATCCACACAAGAGAACACTACACCTACCGTCCATCGCTCATAACTATCCACAATTCTTGACCTACAAGTAGCTGGATTACAGGATGACGCCACCATCCCAGTCAATGGAAAACACAATATTATGAACTATATGTAATGATTTTTGTAAAACATAGCTTCTGAAGGTGAAACTTTCAAATTAATTCACGTTTATGAGTTTTAGAGTTGATAGATTGCGCACAAAAATGTCGTAACCTTTTCATAATCTGAAAGTTAAAGTTTTGGTTAAATAAAACTTTAAGAAATTTTAGGGATTATAGTTCCATACAGTTCAATATATTTATTCAAATAGCTGTTTTATTAGATTACTAAGAATGATTTTGTGAAATTAACCACGAACAAACTTATAAGCTCTAACCTGAAATGACGCAGTTTATTGGGATAGCATTATGAAAAATTCCTAACAGGTAAAAGGTTGACCGTCGTTTATTTTGTCTTCTCCTCATGAATGGCACTTTCTATGGTTTTTAACCAAAGAAAATGTATTCAGAACTCGATCAAGAGCCTGGGTCAAAGTGTGCAGTTTTACTTTTTTTATAAAAAAATATACTTAAGGGACTCAAATTTAAACTTTCGTAGAATCGCAATTGAAAATATTGCTAACCAAATGGTGCGACCAATCCATGGATAAATTTAAGGTGCACTAAACTAGATTAGATTATTGAAATGGTGACTATACTACAAAGTAGGCATTTGAAGCCAAGTACGAATGAGGATTTAGTGTAAGGTGATTGTGGCGCGATCTTGTAGTCTTGTTACTGACTAAGGCTGACATATTTCCTCCAGGACTTAATAGGACTTAATACATAACATCCGATGGTAAGAACTAAGGGACCTACAGTTTAACGTGGAATCCGAACCACTGCCTCTAAATTACGAATAGGCAAATCATAAGGATAGTCTTTGTAGATTAATGTAGTATTCAATAGTACGGACTTTAATCTACACACAAGAACACTACACCCACCGACCATCGCTCACAACTATCCATAATTCGTGACCTCCAAGTAGATGGATTACAGGACGATGACACCGTCCCAGTCAGTGTTCCATAAAAAGTTAACTAAAACGAGTTAGACTCAACCGATTTGTATGAAATTTGTTTTAAACTATATCTTATTAGTTACACAACAGAGTTTAGGAAAAATCTAAAACTTTGACCCACCGGGTCAGCCGACTCCCCATAAACGTTTCTCAAGCATTAGCCTCACATTTTTCTCTACACGACAGTCTAACAATGTAAAGATTTCCCAGGACAAAGAGTTGGGCGGTTTTCGTTGCCAGTGACGTCATGAGCAGCGTAGTCCGCAGTGTAGTGTTTATAGCGGGTCGCCATAGCAACGCGCGTTGCTAGGCTACCGTGTTGTTTTCTCGATAGCGACGCAGGTCTGCCGTGCGGTGATGTAGTGACATCCGCACACCGGGGGTCCGGACTCCGGAGCGGAGGGATACAGATCATATACTGTCAAGATTAGTACTGTCGGCGGAGACCTATTTTACGGAGAAATAATGCAAAAAGTAACAGCTTGGCACATCTGTTTTTTCATTTGAATTTATGTATGTGTAGTGAAGAGACCCTAATCGGGCATAGCCTCGGGGCAACCCAGTTATTCATCATAACTGTTTATTATATGTATATGTTATTTTTATTATACTTTTTTATGAATAAAGAATTATTATTACTATTATTATTATTATTAATATTATAAAACCCTTAGAAAACCTTAGATTACATTCATTTATGAGATGCAATGAATTTTCGTTAGAAAAATAGTTTTTGTCTTAAGGACAGAGAAAAAACACGTGTTGTAGGAGGAAGTAAATTTTTATTAATTGAAAAAAAACATTTAAAAATTTTAAAAATCGAAATAAATCATTATTATTGATAGATTCTAAAACATTAACTATAAATAATTTATTTCTATTTCTAAAAATTTTATAGGATTTTCAACTTTAAAACACTCGCCCTATGTTTTTTAAATTTCTGCTTTTTTTTGCTTGTTAATATGATGGTTAACTTTTAAAGATCAATGATTAGCACCACACTTTATAGATTTGGAATTTACTAACTTTAAGTTTTACTCAGGAATCAAAGTACAATTTACTCAACTTTAAGTTTTACTCAGGAATACAACAATTTCAGATTGTTTTTCAATATGGCCGCCATTTTCCAAAATGGCGGCTAACTTAAAAATGTCTTATGGAAAAACAAAATAAATGAGTATTTTATTTTGTTGTTGGATTCTACTCTCTAAAATAAAACATTTCGTCATTGAGTGTATTTCATTATCTAATTGTTTAGAAGCTACGAAGACTTGTACTGATAAATGTTAAAATTACTGGATCAGGTAAAAACCTCATATAAAATAACACGGAAAGTCCTCGTAGCTTCTAAACCTTTAGAGATACTGAAAAACATCCAGTAGCAAACTTATTTTATTTTAGAAAATAAAATCCTAAAACAAAATAAAGTACAGGGTGTTCCTTGAGACATTAAGTAAGCCGCCATTTTGGAAAATGGTGGCCAAATTGAAAAGATTTGAAATTTAAAGTGTGGTGCTAAGTCGTGTAATTAAATAGTTAGCTATTGGATCACTTAAAAACAAACTCACTCGGTATATGAAGTAAATAATTATTTGTGGGGTACTCATTCCTACTCATTACTATAATTATCATTTTCTAATTATATTAGACCAACATTTTCATAAAATTTAAATCACGCATTATGCATGATATTAGTTTGATTGATTATTATTTACTTTTAAATTTTTTTATCGCTTACTTTTGAAACATTTTGTGTAAAATAAAAGGCGAAACTCTTCGTAATCAGTTGTTTCGTTGTTGTCATCTGTCATAATTAATTACTAGCTTAAGTACCCGACCTTTACACGGGTAAAAAGGTTTGAGAGGGGTTGCCTTTTTTCTTCGATATGAAATAAATATTCTAAAACATGTAAATTTGATTAAGAAAAAATGCTTTATTTGAGATGACATACTGTTCAAATTAAAAAAGAAAAATTAGAAGAGAAAACTTAAAATTTGGCATTTTCGACAATATTAATTTCAATCCAGCAGCTTATCTGTTAAAATAAACTTTCTTCTTCTTCTTCCTGGACTGTAAAATGTAATGTAAACAGTGTTGTCTTTGAGTCTCCGTGACGAGTGGACGTGTTTGGTTTTTCATGTGTGTAATGGTTAGTGAATGGTTTGTTTGTAATTTTTTTGACTGCTTTAAACTTTTATGTTTTCAGCTTAACACCGGTTTGGTCAGGATTATGTGTTATGTTTTAAATATTAGTTCACCTGAGGGCGGGTCAGATTCCAGATCCCGAAACGTTGTGAAACTTTCTTTATATAAAAATCGCGATGGAAAATGTCCGCAATAAAAATCTAATTAACATAAATCCACAATCACCATTAATGAATTTCAAACAAAGTAGTGTAAACAGATGGTGAAATTATAAACTGTAAACATTGAAACCTAGGACGGTCCCGTCAGCTCTTTCTTCTTCCCGAACTGTCAAATTTTAGTATTCACAGCTGTAGACATTCAAGTATTTTATATGAAATACTTTGAAAATTTAAACATTGAAATCTAGGACGTTCACGGGGCGTAGCCCGAGGGGATTTTAAAGAAATGAATATGCCTAAGTGTTGAATGAGTTTAAGCTATACCTTTAGTAAAATTTCAAACCAGTCGGTTCTGTATATTTCGCGTTTTTAACTCACAAGCATACAGAACCAAATCTTCTTTATAATATTGTAGATTAGCCCTATAACAGGTTTTCTGGCTTCTAAAATTTAATTATATTTTTAATCAATGATTTTGAGATTGGTAATGAAAGGTTTAACGAACGTGGTAAATAAAACAGTTTTGCTGCTGATGTTGTTACGTACGGAAAAAAATTAGAGCTTCCGGTCGCGTATTTCCGGCGCGAAACACAGAGGCAGGCGCCGACGTCTTCCTCGACACGGTCCAACAGTTACAGGTACAAGGCTACTGACAGTGAGCGACATTGTAATGGAAATGTCTGCTTCAGATACCATCGGTGGTCCATGGTGTACGGTCGACCTTGCGGTGACCTTGAGACCAGCGATCTGGCGTGACCGCCACTTGATCATGGAATTGTGTATTTCGACAAGGATTAACAAAACACATTTTAAATAATTTTGTGCATAATTGTTGAAAATATGATTTTCGTGATCAAACCATTATTCGGCTGGAAGTTAAAACTGAAATACAGTGTAAAGATTTTTTAAGTTTCGTCCATCCACTCAAAATCAATTTTCGATTCTTCTCCCATAAATTGTTTGGAGTTACAGCATATTTGTCATTTTATACGTTTTACACCAAAAAATATTGAAATGGGTCTTATCTCAATTATTTCTGTCTTTCTAAACATTGTATTTCTGCAACGCTTCTCTGTGAAAACAAGAACAGGTTATGAAACCTCTTTTCAATATTCTATTCATTTTGTAGAAGGTTTTTATTTATTTTAAACTGACCTGCAACTTATTGAAATACATTAATGAGCTCTACAACTTCAGTTTTGAGCTATATTAACAAAACAACCAGCTGTCAAGTTAGTTTTTTTACCCAGAACTGATTTTAAACTTATCACAAAGTTATTTAAGTAGCTAAGATAAAGATGTTCTAATTCAATAAATATTAATTTTATATAATACCTAAACTAATAATTATTAAACTAAGAATTTATTTTGTCTTTTTATTTCTTTGTGATTTCAGGTTTTTATGTTGTCACGATAATAAGTACCTTGTTCTTAACCTTGAATTAAACAACACGTACAAAGGACGTTTATTTTAAACTGACTGTATCAAGGCGATTTGTTCTTCATTCATTTCTTCATAGTTTCAACGTCAAAAAATTTGAGTGCTCTGATAGTCTCGTAGTCCAGTGATTCCTGTCAGACAGATGGTTGAGCAGTTTATGTCGCCCTTGGCCTCGCCAGCAGCACAAGTCCGCTAACTAGCGTGTTTATTTTCCAAATTGAAGATCTCCAAAAATACAATATATTTTATGTGAGATATAAATACTTTAAGAGACGCACTATTCTATAATTATTCATATATAATTATAAACCGATTGCGTAGACAAAAGAAAAAGGAGTAAAAAATAGTTTTGAAACCCGATGTTCTATTTTGGTATTTTACCTACGTTTTTAATATTCTTGAATACACACAAAAAACTGAACTGAAAAAACTGGACATTTATTTGTTTTGACAAATTATATTAGAAAATTAAGTTAAGTCTGAACAAAACCTTAAATAGCGCCTTCAAGTGACAATGAGCAATTAAGAAACTGCATTCAAATTGCGTTCTACTCCTTGCAGGGATTTCAAACTTAATATTCGTTAAAGTTTATAAGTTGATTAAAATATTTTTTTCATTCGGGGTTTTACATGGATATGTCCTATCTCTGGGGGGGAGTGTTGGCAATTGCTAAGGTGAAAATTTGAAACAGGTTTCCATAGAAACTACTAGTGCTATTGCATTGAATTTTTAATACAGTATATAAGAATAAGAACAACTGTTTAGAAGAACTGAATACAGTCCTTTTAGACGTATCCATGATCTAACCTATTTTTACAGGGAAGTAAATACTGTACAAACAATTTTTTTAACAGTCTGTGTGTGTGTGTGTGTGTAAGTATGTGTGTGTGTGTGTGTGTAAATATTTATATATGTGTGTGTGCTTTGTATATATGTGTGTGTGTAAAAGTTTTCAGAAAAATCAAGATTTGATTTGTAACTCATTGTCATTGGATCAAAAAAATATAGCATATTACAACAAATTAAAAAACTTTGATGTTTAATGAGCCTCTGTACTGTTTACATGGATATGTCTTAGCTCTGGGGGGCGGTTGTTGGCAATTAGCACGACCAAGATTTGAAACAGTGACGTCATTTGGTTAGTAACGTCGTATGGTTAGTGACGTCATACTTTGTTTCATGATCGAAACTATTCCCCAGAGGGAAGTAAATAGAAATATTTTTAGAGGAGTTTTTTCAATATAACTTTATTTCTCAATTGTTTCAATGACCACCTAAATAATTAGGATTATTTACATACAATATTCAATGTACTGTAAAAAATTTGACGAAATTCTGTACTCTCTGTATAAAATTAGATTAAAGTGTATTTTGATTTGATTTGAGTCAGTTATTCATAACGAGAAAAGGGGGTGTAAAACAGTTCAACAGCACTAACAGTTGCTAATAATTATAGTTAATATTGACAGTATAAGGTAGCCGGCGCTGAAGACTTGGTAAATTTGTTCGTTCATGTCCGACGAAGGCAAACGAATATAGAGTTTACCTTTTCACTGTCAGGAGTGAACCCTTCAACTGATGACCTTGCGTGTTCGCCGTGCGTTGTGCATGAGGTAGACGTGGAAATCTGTTATCTTTTGTTTTGATTCTTTGAAATGTAGAAAAGAACCTGAAAATGTATTTACGATACGGCCCGAAAATAAACTAATTGCGCGATTTGAACTTTCTGATTCGGTTTGGATATGTTAATTAAAATCATTACTACCATTCAGTAATTTTATTCCCTTACTAGGAGTACGCCCGTACTTTATAAGGGTTGTGGGATTCTGTGATAGAGGAAAAAAGATACTTATTAACATTACAACATAATTTTTTTGTTTTCGCAGAAAAAATATAAAAAATGTTTACTCTTAAAAGTCCATAACTTTTAAACCCCGATGTATTGTAGGTGGTGTCATTTTGTTTATCTCATAACGGACTGTAAACTGTATAAGTTTCATCAAAATCGTTAGAGTCATTTTTGAGAAATTTTCATTTTATGTGTTTTTTTGTAGTTTTAGGGGTAAAATACCCTTAAAAAGTTCATCGATATCGTGGAGTGTTACCTACATACCAAATTTCATAAAAATAGGACGAATATTCACGTCTCTAGGCTTCTGTACATCCCCACACAAATATTACGACAGACACATGGGCAGATATCACTCTAAAGCAACTTTTTTAAATTAATTTAGGGGGCACTATAATAGATATATCCACTAGAAACTCAAATTCGATAATACTGACGACAACAATACTTTCTCCTCATACTATCGTATAAGGGGAGAAAGTAAAAAAGACTTATTTGAGCTTTTCTGGGTTATGAAACGAAAACAAATAACAAAAGATATAATAATCCCAAACAATGTACAGACAAAACTTTAATTTTATCCATATCGATTAGAAAGTCCTTTAATATAATTTTCAAGCATGCCCCATCTTGAAAAACACTGTGCTCATCTGCATAGCCTATGATTTGCATGAGCAATACCCATTTCGTTAATTAGTCTGTGTTTACTGAGGAAATCATCAGCTCTAATTACAACTTCATGAGAACAATTAAACTCCAGAATGTTTTCACTTTGAGCCGATTGAGCCAGAAATGTGAGCGTACTAAGTGTGGGTGCCTTCCGCAACACGTTTCCGGCGCCAAAACGCGTAAACCGGAAGTAAAAGAAGTTTAATTTAATTACTATACCTACTGGACTTGCATGAGTAAATAGCCGCACAGCTGTCGTGTGAATTCACCTACCAAACGGGGTATTAACGTAGTCAACCTTTCCTATAGATAATGACTACAGGTATTTGAAACCAGACAAAGATTTTCCTGCACCAAACTTATAACTCGCATTTAACCTAAAGAATATCTAATTGTGACGTTGAATTGCAGCATCGGCCTACTATAGTCATTTTGTGAGCCCAATTGACCAAATTGGGATCCGCAACAACCGTTAACCTTTTTTGACATGGATATGTCTTAGCTCTGGGGGGGGGGTGTTGGCGATTTTTAAGATGGAAAATATGTAACAGGTTTCCATAGAAACTACTAGAGCTATTGTATTGAATTTTTAATATAAAAGAAAAAGATCAGCTGTTTAGATGAAGTGAAAACATTACCTTTAGGCATATCCATGATGTAACCTATTTCCCAAGGAGAAGTATACAAACATTTTTTATTTTGGGGTTTTGATGCATTGAATGTTTTGACATGGATAAGTCTTAGCTTTCGAGGGGTGATTTGTAAGATGGAAAATATGTAACAGGAAACTACCAGAGCTATTGTATTGAATTATTATTGTATTTCGGGGCTCCAATGTTAATCTTATAAAGGATAAGGGAAAATCAATTTTTCACTTATCAATCTATATTTTTGGATACAACATCATATTTAGCTTCATGTGGTTTAGATCCATCTATTTATGCTTAAAAATCGTGGCAGCTAACCTGCATACTCTTTTACCATGTTAATCATATAGAGAATAGGCAAACTCCTTTATTTATGGACAGATCTTGATGAAACTTGGTGTACATGGTCAAAATAAAATCTTTTACGCTAGAAACGCCTACTTTCAGTGTCTCTCATAGCAGCAAACCTGCATACTCTCTTTCAAGTTAACCTTATAGAGAATAAGCAAATAACTCTTATACCATATCAGACAAAATAAATTACTGAAACTGAATCAGCTGTAGTTGCCTTCTCGATCAGCTGATTCAATTGGTGATTGTTGCCACGGTTTCGCGTTCATTACTTCTTTCTTATTTGAGGTTAGTTTTTGTTAACCTGGTGCTAACAACTGTAGAAAAAACTTTTATGGTAGAGCATTATTTTCGCTCATACGGAAATGGACGTGCGGGTGGTCCAAGCTTGTCACACACTGTTTTACGTTTTCAGGAACATTTCCACAAAAACCCGCCTAGTAATGCTGTGATTCTTAGTGTTGTTGAAAAAGTTTTGACACAGCGAAAGGGCTTTTCAGGTCGTCCAACTACTGTCTGTACAAATGAAAACCACGCAAGAGTGTTGCAGCAAGTGTTACAGTCACCGAAAAGAAGCCTAATGCGAGCTTCTCCTAAACTGAATATTAGCAATACGTCAATGAGAAGAATGTTCAAAAATATTGGTGGTTTTCCTTACAGGATGCAAACTGGACAACCATTGAACTGTATAAACGAACTAGCTAGAGTTCAGTACTGTTTATTTTGGCTGATACTGTATTTATCGACAGATATTAATACAATTTGTTATGTGGAAAATTGATTTGGAAATTCGCTGAGTATGGAGGTATTCAGTTTTTTGTACGTTGAGATATACTATGTATGAGAGGGATATTTTGTTCAATTTCAGAATATTCGTTAACCCCGGGTTGTTTCTGCCGTTCCCAGACGCCCACGGCCCGCCGCGCGTGACGGCTTGTAACGCAAGTAGGTGTAAATCGAACGCGGGAGGAACAATTAAGGCGACAATACGAGGCGAGAGTCTGCCGATGTGATCGCGACGGTTCCGAGAAGTGGCTGAATAATTAGCTGGCGACTGGAGCCGGGGCCATACATCCAGAGATGAGACGCCGATTGTACATAGCTACCCCGGTACAATTATCTGCTACCGTGCCCTATCAGATCTGGCCATTCTCACACTTAATGAAACTCCTACGCGGATCACAGAGCAGGAGGAGTGTAAGGAGCTGCAACTCCTCTGGGTGAAGTACACAATCCGACCACGTATCGAACGTATATTCATATACAGGGTGTCCGTGAAAAAACGTTTCAGGACTTCAGTGAGTGATTGGGTACATTAAAAGGAAGAAATAAGTTCCAATAGAGGTATGGCCTAAACGCTTATTTTCTCAGATATCCGCCATTTTGTATTTTTCACAAAATATTTTTAGCTCAAACATTTTTTAACGGATTATCTTGAAATTTGGTATGTGTTTTACACTACTAGATTAGTATGATCCTAGCTCAAAATCCAAAATGGCGGCAATTTTAAATTTTACCGTTAACAAAGTAGTTAAGTTTTAAAATTTTAAATGGCCGCCATTTTGGATTTTAAACTTGAATCATGCTAGTTATTTTTTAAGAGTCCACTAGTTTAAAACACGTACAACATTTGAAAATAATCCGTTAAAAATGTTCGAAATAAAAAATATTTTGTGGAAAATACAAAATGGCGGGTATCTGAGAAAAGAAGCGTTTTAGGCCAAGAAATTACCTAAGAATCAACGGTGATCAAACAGCGATTGAAATAAGAGATAACCGAGAAATTTAGATTAAAGGTTTTTAGTTATGGATATTCTATTACTATTGTCAAAAATGAAAATATTTTGACAGTATTGCCCCAAGATCGGAGGCGGAGTGAAGGGTATACTTTACTTTGTGTATTCGTTATATTGTACATGGATGATGGTATGTTTTTATTGTTTGCAATAGTAATAGACTCTATAGCTAAACAAAATTAATTTAAATGTAATTCTACGGAAATCGCTTGAAAACGGGAGGAGTTTCTCCACCTTTGGAAAAGTGGTGTAGTTAAAACCCCAGACGCTTTGGAAAAGTTCAATAAAATAATCTTAGTGATTGTTAGGCGTAGTTGTACCTTGGAAGTAGCTCTTGGTGCGCAGGTAGCTGACGGACAGGCGCAGGATGCTGAGGCGGTCAAGCTTGCTGAGGATGTTTTGCTCGAACGGAAGCAGGTTTGCCAACGTGTCAAGCTCAGCGTTCAGCCGCTCTCTGTGTCGCTTACTTGGGTTGCTCTTGGTTACCCCGTCCTTCGGCGGCGGCTTCAAACTGCCAACAGAACACAAAATATTAATACCCATTTGCCCAGTAAAAACTATTAAGGTTCCAAATAGTTGAAGGAACTTAGGGGAGCGCGCTGGTCTAGGGGTAGAGCGCGGGGCTTTGGTGTCCAAGGTCCCGGGTTCAAATCCCGCCAATCACCTATGGCTTTTCGCTATGTGATAAGGGGTGCGCAAAAAGCCGCTACGGCTGAAGTGCCTTGGGAGTAATCCGCCCCTTCCAATAAAAAAAAATTGTTGACGGAAACCTGTAACAGGGAAGGGAGGACTTTTAACGCTAGGGAAATACTTTATGCACCGTAAGGGATCGGTGTTTTTCCTGGTGTGTGAGACCAGTTTCCCACTAAAAACCTATCAGTCCAAGCATTTGATTTCCTTCTCGGAAATACATCTCAGCAATACTTCAAGAGGATGCCTACTTCAACCAGAGAGCATTACGACCTTGTTATTTCATCTAAAGCAGCTTGTGCACTACAGCTGTTCTGCCTTCTTTTGTCTCAGCACCCTCCTACAGAAAGTAGACATAGCTTTCTCGATTTAGAACTGAAATACATTTTACATTTTTGATCCATATTTTAAGTAGCCTACTCAGAAATTTCTCTGCTTTCAAACATGCATTTTAGGATCATATTTCTAACCATAATTATCAAGCATATTTATGATTTCGAATCCACTAATAAAAATTAAATTAGAGTAAACCACACGAAAGAAGTCCGATGAGAGTCAGTGCGGTGTTGCCAAATTGCCCTATTCTATTATAGTATACGGCTACGTCAGTTGATAGGCTAAATGAAAAATGGCAACACTGCTGGGTAAGAGGGGAACCAGCTGTTAAGACCAAATCAGACTACTTTCGTGCGGTTTACTCTAGTAGACATATGTTTTTATTATGTACCGGGATAGAAAAAATATAATGTAAGAAAACTTTTTTATTTCTATATGAAGGGTGTTAAAGTATTTCTAATACATCTACGCTTTCATAGTTATTCTAATATTATCTTCTGACTCAAAATATGATATTATTTCCACGTGTAAACTTTAGATACACTACGTTTATCAATGGAAAATTGTTCTACATTAATCCGAACATACCTAATAGGTAATGAGAGCAATCGATCTCATTATCAATGACCAGTATAAACATGATTTTTCTGGTTGGGTCCTGAATTACTCTTGCTAAACTTTTCTTAAAATAACAAACTTTTTCTTATATTAATCTAATCTGGAAAATTAGTTCGGAGCAAACATTACACACAATGAAATCGGTTAAGAAATGAAATAGGTCTAGTTATTGCAAAATATGAATTCACTATAGTATTTAAAAAGGTTTTAATTAAAAATCATAGTTTGGGAAACAAAAGACTTGAAAGTAAATTTAAAAAAATATGATTGAGTATACTAAAGAATTGTAGAAATCTAGATTTATACTGTTGAGTATTTTAAAATTGAATTAATAACTGAACAGAGAAGTAGAATAAACCATCGAAATAAAAACCAATGAGTTAAAATAAATACTTCGAAGTATTAAATACATATCTCTGGACATTCTGTAGAATTTTTATGGGTCAAATTTATAAATAATTGTCCCTAAAATATACTGCTACAAATCACGATTTGACAAGCAAAGCTCTTCAACATTTTTCAACTCCTAGTTCTTCACGTATTTCACCTCCAATCAAGTAGGAAGTTCTCTGTTTGAAGATGCTGGCGAGAGGCATTGATGCACTTACGGACCATCCATCAGGGCGTTTTGATTATTTTACGTCATTTACAAACCGAATGGCTCACCGGAGGGTAGACACATAAAACATTAATTTTCTCCAGTCATTACGGCTCCGGCTCGACGCGCTACTGTCGTAAGTAGTCATTTGGCGAACAAATTGGCCATAAACAAGAATCGGACTGTTTGGAGATAAAGAGACGGATGGTCGGAGGTGTTGGGGTTAACCGGCACTTAACCCGGGGCCTCGTAAAGACTAATGAACAAGGTGCAAAAACGAGTGAAGTTATCGGGTCGGGATGATGGGTGTCTGTCAGAGCGTCGTGGGGGTGCGGGTCTGCAGGAACTGTGGGACCTTGAGGTTACCGAGCACTGCGAAGGATATATGGGACATAAGCGTTGTTACTTTAAGGAACCAATGATCAACCATAACTATGGATGGAACTCGTACCAAAAATGCCTTGACAAACATAGCAACTCCAAAACTATCCCTAACGAACGTGGTTACAACAAAAACAATCTCTGACAAACGTGGCAACAACAAAAATGGCAACAACAAAACTACCTCTAACGAACGTGGTTACAACAAAAACAATCTCTGACAAACGTGGCAACAACAAAACTACCCCTAACGAACGTGGTTACAACAAAACCATCTTTGACAAACGTGGCAACAACAAAACTACCTCTAACGAACGTGGTTACAACAAAACCATCTTTGATAAACGTGGCAACAACAAAACTACCTCTAACGAACGTGGTTACAACAAAACCATCTTTGATAAACGTGGCAACAACAAAACTACCCCTAACGAACGTGGTTACAACAAAACCATCTCTGACAAACGTAGCAACAACAAAACTACCCCTAACGAACGTGGTTACAACAAAACCATCTTTGACAAACGTGGCAACAACAAAACTACCCCTGACGAACGTGCGACAACAAAACCATCTCTGACAAAAGTGGCAACAATAAAACCACCCCTAACGAACGTGGCAATAAGAAACCCATTTCTGACAAACGTGGCCACAAAAAACTAATCCCTGGCATTCCTAACCAACCTGACATTTCTAATTAATTTTATACTACTTAATGTTCTAAAACTACTAATAAATGTCCCACACTGTATGAGGTATTCAACAAGAAACGAGGGGAAACTGAACAATAAAATAACGTCACTTGTAATTTGTAACTATAAAATCAAACATTGGCAAAAAAGAATCAGTTCTCAAAGGAATATTGCTTTAAAATTATTAAATTAAAATGAGAGTTAGAAAATCTTGTGGATGTAATGTAAAAACCAAATGAACCGTTAAAGTAGTTGTAATTGCTAATCTATTCGATAAACTTGCGCCAGCAAGTATAATTTATACGCTAAGTACAACAATTTATAACGGCGGAGAAAAGTAAACCGTAGAATTAATGTGAGGGAAAGAGAGAAATGAGTTGAACCTGACGGGGAATTAGTCAGTGTATGAATCGTTCTGCCATTTGGTGTTTAATTAGTGTACTTTTCAGAGCACGACAGCGCACTCCCACGACGGGGGCGCAGAGTACCCTATCGTCCCTACCCTACACATAACTCTTGGAAATATTGTCGGCGGTTTATTCTCAATATACAAGGTGTTTCCAATATCTCTCCCTCATACATTTTCTACAATTTATATTTCAACTGATTTCCTGGGAATCCTGGGACACATGAAATATAAGTAAATACCTTAATTTTTGTAGTAATCAAAAAAATAGGAGTTCACTAAGGTAAAAGACGTAGGAAAAACTGAATTTTTAATAAAATACATGCGATGTATCAAATAAAATGCGCAAAGCAGTCAATTGCAAAAAAGAATCAGTTTCAAAGATATCCCCAAAAATCTATTAGGAATCAACATCAAAGTATTAATTTGTTAGAAATGTAATTGTAAAAACAAAGAACCGTACTTGTAATTGCTAATTATTATTTTTAAATCCAATTATTAAACATTTCTAAGCACAGCAAATTATAATATTTAGGAAAAAAAAGGAAATATCGTGAAAAATATACTGAAACAAGTAAAACAACATCTCACTTAAAAAATTAACATGGTTAACGTAAATGCTATGTCGAAAACAAAAAAGTGTAATAATTAAATTGAATCGTTTACTACTTTTTGTGTGTATATAAACCGTGCATTTTAATTTTGAACGTGCATTGTCTCTTATTCAGCAGGTTGTACTATTATAAAAGAATGTTTTAAATATTATTAAGAATATTATGATTGTTGTGTAATAAAGATACAAATGGTTATATAAAAAATTTATGACCCCTAATTTTTCTAAATAAATAAAAGTCTGGACAAAAAAATTCAATTTTAATAAACATCATATTCACAAAATATACAATTGTTTTTAGGAATTATAAAAATTATATAAAAATAACTTATAATAAAAAATATATTTTTAAAAAGTTTTTATTATATTTTTTTAAAAGTGTTTCAAGAATTAATTTATCAAAAAATATTATTTAAATTCCAAATTAGGCATTGTTAAAGATAATAAAAATATTTTTTTTAAAATGCTATAGAAAATTAATAATTTTTTGGAACAAAAAAAAAGAAAATACGCTATTTTTTACTATCAACACATTTAAAAAATTAACAGGTGGTGTATTAAATAATTTTAAAAAAAAATTAATATTTAATAAAAATTAAAAAAAAGTAATAATTATGTGGTTAACTACTTTTTGTAAAAACCGTGAAGGTTAGCAGGCAATGTTACTCTTTTAAAAACAAAAAGAATTTTTATTTATACAATGTTATGATTGTTGGTATCAATAATAAAAAATTAAAATGCTAAAATAATAACCGCCCTTATTGACCCTTAACTTTCAATCACAAGTTAAAGTTAAATACAGTTCGGACAACAAAATAAACTCAATTTTAACTAAATTCATCATATCTCACAAACTATAAGAGCAACTTGTTTTTTATTATATTTTAAAGGTTGAATCATTGATTCGTTCCGTACGGAAAATGTAAAAAATTAAATAAAAGTTTTTTAAATATATTATTATTTTTATTTTACTAAAAATAAAATATAAATTATTTTCACATACTAGTATGTTAATTTAGTAAAGTACTTCCGTACGAAACTAGTAAAATGGTAGTATTATCTTTAGTTTTCCTACAGGTTGTATAAAAAAGAATATTAAACGCGAAATCTATGAACACTTAACAAGAAGGAGGTGCAGGAATAGTAGACAAAAATAGATTTTATGGAGGCAAACATTATTTTAAAATATTAGTGTTATATATTGTTGTACAGAGAATAATAATCAATAAACCTTCAAAAATTGAAAAGGAAGAAACATTTTTGGTCGGACTGGCCTTAACTTTTGTTCAACACTCTCATCTCAGGTCCGAGTCCGAAGTCCCTACACGGACCTCACCTCACCGGCAGAGCACAGTGGTAACATAACAATCGGCAACGCTCCCTGGCGGTATCAGATCGAACCAGAGGAGAGGAGTCTGCTGTCATTCATAATAAACGAGCCAATGACGTGCGCCGGACGGCATCAATGGCCCATTCAAGCCCGCCACGCACGAGACCTTACGTTACTACTCTACTATTCGTGAGGAGGACCATTTACTCTGCGATGAATTAAAAATGTCTGTGGCACGAACCTCAAGACGGCCTGGTTGCCTCGTCTCCGATAAAAACATGCAACACTCTCAAGGTCGGCGGAGCGGAAGTCGCGCGGACGAACGAGAGACGGCACTGGAACTGAGGCACTGTATCGCGCGATTTGCAACGTGCGTTCTAACACGCGTTGTTGAAATACAGAATAACTATGGTTAGATTAGATAAGATAAGATTATTGAAATGGCGACCATACTACAAGTTAGGTATTTTAAGCCAAGTATGAATGAGGATTGAATGTAAGATGATTGTGGCGCGATCTTGTAGTCTTGTTACTGACTAAGGCTGACACATTCCTTAGACAGGACTGTTAATTAATAGCCCAACAGTAAATGGCAATTAATGGATCTACAGTCTAATGTGGAATCCGAACCATGGCCTCTGAATTACGATATTGGTCTAGTTATGAGGATGGTCTTCGCGGATTAACGTAGTATTCAATAGTGCGGACGTTAATCCACACAAGAGAACACTACACCCACCGTCCATTGCTCACAACTATCCAAAATTCGTGATCTCCAAGTAGCTGGATTACAGGACGTTGCCACTGTCCCAGTGAAGGTTGTGTGCATATGCAACACTTGCTCAGGATATATTCACCCACACCAATTTTGGACGGATTTCGGTTTGCATACACACCGGCTGTTTACCGCCTAAACTATCGTTTGCTTGTTTTGTCACGAGTATACTGGAAAGCAACGAATTCTAAACGAGCGTCACCGGATGAAACACTGTAGGATTAAGCGTAATTACTGGATTAACCCTATCAACAAAAGGAGGGATCATTCGTGTTGTCCAGTCTTCTGAAGAACTGAGGCGTGACAGCAGTAAGTTTTTCAACATTTACAGAAAGAATACAATACTTTGATGAACTCTACACAAAAAGGGTCAAAAGTGTCCTCACTGGAATGAGGGATATCAAGAACTGCCGAGGATGTTCGGCATGTGGGTGGAAGGTGCATTTACTCCCGAGTGTCACTGAATCGGGCACAGTATCGGCGCTTGTTGTACACGTGGCAGTCACATTTTATCAGTGCCGGTCTGTTTACGTATAAGCTCCCATTTCCTCCCGTAGTTAACTACTGGAATTTGGACGTACGGTAAAATATCGGACGTCCAAATTCGGTGTGTGTGAAAGTAGCGTAAAAAATGGACTCACGTCTCGACATCTCTGTAGCACGCCTCGAGTTATTACGATTTAGATATGAATGCACAGATAGATCAGTCGAGCGTGCACTTTTGAGTTGTGTATGCTAGTTGTTCGTCGCAAATTTGGTTTAATTTGACACCGAGCTATTCACTGAAGAAGTAAAAAACGCCCCACTATATGGAACATGGAAAGCGTAGAGTTAAAATTTGTTTATTTACTTCCCTTTAGGAAATAGGATCATGGATATGTCTAAAGGGAATGTTTTCAGTTCCTCCAAACAGCTATCCATATAAAACGTCACTTCCGATGAGGTGATGAAACGAACGATTTGGCGTGAAATAATTAAGCATTTTGAGGAGAGAATTTTTCAAAGGAGGAACAAGTTATCTTAGTAAGTTCAGTCATACTACAGCGTTCTTGTTTTTTAACAGGATGATATCGTAATACCTATTCCATATTCCAGCTGCATGTGTTTGCAGTGCTAAAATCTACCGCATGTTTGTAACGCGTAGTGTAACGTCGTCATGTGTATATGTACTTACTGTATACTGGAGGAAAATTTGAATTTTTAGTGGTGAACGATAATTTCTCGATAGAATTTGTCTCAAATTGGGAT
Organism: Nephotettix cincticeps; assembly: GCA_023375725.1. Taxonomy (NCBI): domain Eukaryota; kingdom Metazoa; phylum Arthropoda; class Insecta; order Hemiptera; family Cicadellidae; genus Nephotettix; species Nephotettix cincticeps. The sequence goes on from CM041788.1 coordinate 53,194,774, forward strand.
AATGACATAGTAAATTATCCTGTACAACCCATCAAATGCCCAAATATTCATATTCATGTCTTACAAGTTTTATCTCCCATCGCACAAACTCTAATTCTATATTTTATCCCGGTAATTCGTTATTAATTCGGTAGTCCACTCTCTCTAACGATTTACAACTTAATTAGAATAGATGTCTTGATTTGAATGAAGTTCTGGAACGCTTGTAATTAAACTAAAATGAACAATTTGATTCCAAAATAACAGTTCAAATGATTATTTAATTGAAGTGCCGTGTTCGCTCACCGTGAAACTATAAACACAGCGGCTCTGGGCTTGGAGAATAGAACTAGACGAAGCTATTCTGCCTTCTGCCTAGGCGCTCTGTTGAATAATTATTCAAGATATGGTTACCGAAAACTTATCTGAGACTGAGTTCTCTTGGTGCCGACGTCCTGTAATCCAGCTACTTGGAGGTCATGAACTATGGATAGTTGTGAACGATGGACGGTGGATGTAGTGTTCTCTTGTGTGGATAAACGTCCGCATTATTGAATACTACGTTAATCCGCAAAGACCATCCTCGTAATTAGACCAATTCGTAATTCAGAGCCCGTGATTCGGATTCCACGTAAAACTGTCAGTAACAACACTATAAGATTGCGTCACAATCATATTACACTCATTTCTTGTTCGTACTTGGTTCAAAATACCAACAAAGGTAGGTCGCCATTTTAGAAAAGTAATAATATTATTTACATAATCTACCATAACCTTCATAATACCTACCTAACCTAAGGTAAACACGTAAAGAAAATTTTCAGTTCCATAGATAGAAATACTGTATTTTGTTTAGAGGCACTGCTTTTCAGAAAAGCAAACTGACTTCCATGTTTCCTGTCGGAGTTTTTATCCCTTATAATTTGGAAAAAACGGGGCCCAATTGTGTGACAGGCCTAACTCGTTTATAATTGGCTCAACCCTTCAGCCCCTATATAATCAGCTGGGCGCATGTCACCGACACCCCGGGGCGGAAATCAACGCGGCCAATCAGGCTGTCCCACTTCCGGTTACTCATCACTCACCGCCCCGTCACATACTGTAGGCATACACCATACCTGATATTGATTCGCTGCCAATTTAAATTTATAATTGCCGACATATTGACAAGGTTATGTGTTAACTCTGGGGGACGGATGGTAGATGTTCGCGTCATGAGAAAATTGTAACGGAAGTGACGTCATATGAGTATGAAGACAGCTGTTTAGAGGAACTGAAAACACTTCCTATAGACATATCCATGATCTAACCTATTTTCCACAGGGAAGTAAATTGTGTACATTTTTACATGATAAAGTCGTTTAGAAACTTTTACTTAGATTCCTGACTTCTCAAGTCACTCACTGACTTAGCAACGTTCATGTCTATGTTTGAATAGAATTATTAACAATTTATTGGGTATTGTTACATTCATTAAATTGTAAAAATTGAGATACAGAAATGGTACAAAATTTAACGTCCATGATATCAATTTAAAAACCATTCGAAAGTTTAAAAAGTTTTGACTTCAATTTTGGAAATGTAAAAAAACTTTTAACATAAACAAATATTTTTATTTGCCTGAAATCAAAATTGAAAAGAATTTTGACTTCCACTGTAACTTAAGATATCAGATAGAAGTTATAGGCAACCACATTAAAACAATAGACCATTTACCATTTATGCATTAACGTGTGCAATCATTTATTGCATTTTGACATGGATATGTCTTAGCTCTAGGGGGGTGTTGGTGATTTCTAAGATGGAAAATATGTAGGTTTCCATAGAAACTACCAGATTTATTGTATTGAATTTTTAATATAAAAGGATAAGAACAGCTGTTTAGATAAACTGAAAATTTCCTTTAGACATGTCCATGATCTAACCTATTTCCTACAGGGAAGTAAATACAAACATTTTTAAAAGTAACATTGAATCAAAACAACCTTTAATTTTAACGCTTCATTTAGAGCTAAAAACATTACAAGATTTATGTTTTAGAGAAACCTCATAAAACAGTTAACAATAAAATTTCAACCTGAAGAAAAGTTGACAATCTGAGGTAGGCCTAGATTTCCCTTGTTAGGACCTCGCTGGCCGGTAGTCCACAGTCTAACAATGGTTGATATATGTAATAATGTTGCGCAAACCAGGCGGAAGCAGCCATCTTGGTAACACAACATATGCAGTTTCCCACAACCTGATTACTAACATCAAATACGCTTCCGCCTTTATTTCTCGCTTGGAAATTACAATGTTTATGTCACTTTCTACATTTTCAGAGGTGAAACCCAATTTTGTGGATTGGTAAAACTAATATTTTTATTGGACGAAGGTTTTATAGTATAGTTGTGTGGAATCTATAACATACACCTAGATCCACTTTCTTTTCGAAATTTCGAATCTCACCATGAAATTAAATAAAATAAAGTACAGTTTTACAAATACAAGTAGGCCTATATTTCATTCCAAAAGGTCCGATCTCTTCATGTTAATTAATGATCGTCATAGCCTACATATATGCGTTTGAAGTACCAAGCCTAGAAGAAATCTATAAATCTATAGCAGAAACACGATCATTCTTCAAGACCGTAGGCCTACATCATTACAATAATTTCGAAGCCGCTGCACACTTTTCCAAAAATAAAAGTTTTCTGTTTTACGAGTATTATTTGATTTTTTATTCGACTAATTGTTTGGTAATAATTTAACAAATAAAAACCACGATGTAAATCAAAGGCTTAACTCAGACTTATTTGAGTTTGCTCAGAGAATTTATTTCACCCACAACCATTTTACAACTAAAGTTTGAAATTTTCACTAATAACCAAAACCAGTTACAGTTTTCTCATAACCACTGCCACAAAGATAACGGCTCAAACACGACGAGGTTTACTTAGTAGTATAAATATTTATCCATCTGGGAGGTAGGATAAAAATAATTTTATTTTCAATGCACGTAAATTTTAGATGTAATGTAGGGCCTACATTAATATTTAATACTAGCAGTAAGCCCGTCCTTTGTACGGGTTTTAGGATTCAGTTTAAAGAACAAAGATTATCATACCAAAATGTAAACCTGAAAAAACATCAGTACAAAGAACATAAATCAAAACACAGCTAGCTATTTAGCATTACTTTACAATTAAATAGATTAGAAAATGTATACCATTATTATAATTAGTTATACGTTAAAATAACTATTTAATATAGTATGATTTCAAGATGGGTTTGAAATCAATGACCAATATAAACTAACTAATATTGATTGAACTACAAAGACAGCTGATGATTACCAGTAGGTGGTTTATTGAATTAAAGCAAAATGCGACTAATATCGCGTAAAAAGTGGGGTTTTAAATGCTCGTGACTTACTTTTTAAGGGGCGACGGACAATTTCTAGCTTTGAAAAACCTTCTCTGGAATGTAGAGAATGCATGAAATAAGTTTCATTGTTATCAGTTCTCCAGTTCTTTGAAGAAGACGGCGTAAAATGTCTCCTGTAGCGTCAGAGACAAACAGACACAAATTGAGATAAGACTTTTTCGGCTTCTCTAACGCACGAAACGTAAAAATAACTAAAAAATGAATAACTCCTAGCAATGTACAGACAAAACTCTAATTTTATTTATATAGACTGAACAAAGGTTTTTAAAATGACAAGTAACATTAACAAGTAAAGTAAGTTGAATCAACGTGCCATGAAAACTAAATCGAAAAATGATTTATTTATTTCTGGTGGTTGAAATTTAAAAGTTTTCAAGGAATTGCTTACAACATACTAAACAATCGAGTGCCATACACAAATTTATCAGCTCACTTGATCAATTACATTACTTTCGTTAACATTTACCTTCTCGCAAAGATTAGATTAGACTAGACTAGATTAGATTAGATTATTTGAAATGGCGACCATACTACAATGTAGGTATTTTAAGTCAAGTATGAATGAGAATTGAGTGTAAGATGATTGTGGCGTGATCTTGTAATCTTTTCACTGACTAAGGCTGACATGTTTCTTAGACAGAACTGTTAATTACTAGCCCAACAGTAAATGACAAATGTAAGGGACCTACAGTTTAACGTGGAATCCGAACCACGGCCTCTGAATTACGAATTGGTCTAATCATGAGGATGGTCTTTGCGGATTAACGTAGTATTCAATAGTGCGGACGTTAATCCACACAAGAGAACACTACACTCACCCACCATCGCTCATAACTATCCACAATGCGTGACCTCCAAGTAGCTGGATTAAAGGATGACGCCACCATCCCAGTCTTCTATAGCAAACTGCAATAAAACCCAAATCGAAGAGTGTTCAGGGTTGAGAGAACCGCCAGAGTGGCATCAGGAAGTCAGGACTGTTTCTCTCATTGAGCCCATATCTCACCACGGTCCAATAAATCGCTAGTTGCGCTGTAATTGCAATATAACCTCTTAGACTTGCTGGAGCGATAAAGCCCCAATACATTAAGTATTGATTCCAGACAGGTTTACAGCGCTCGTGAACTCCGCTAAGTCACGAGATTAATTATTCTATCACGGTCTTCCACCGAGACCGACACACAGATCGATAACAACTTGTTCTCGGCGTTTAGTTTATTTTGAATATATTATGGTTTGTGAGTGAAGCGGTTAATTGTATTTGTATCGTTTATTAATTTTGTTCTTTGTATTTTACTATCAGGTGCAATGATAGTTACATGTCTGAAAAATGTTTCAACATGAGTAGTTAGTTTGTTACTGAAATTGCAACCAGATATTTTAAGCCAAGTATGAATGAGAAATGAGTGTAAGATAATCGTAGCACGATCTTGTAGTCTTTTTACTGACTAAGGCTGGTGACTTGCATTTGCTAAAATATAAATTGTTTTGAGGTTCTGCCTTGGTGGCCAGCATCAGTTGGTTGGCTTGGTTTATAGACATGAAAAAATACAGAATAAAATGTAATATAAAAAAGGGTGGTTTTTATAATTAATTGTAGAAACTTTACACACACAAACGACCCCACCGACAAGGCATGCTTAACATGGTGGAACCAAGATTATGTTAAAATGTGTTTGATAAATTAAATTGAATGTGATTATTAGGTATTTTTGCACTGTGAATTGCTTCTTCATGTCATTTTTAGGACTCTCCTATGTGAATCATTCCGACATCACATCACCCGCATTGATACAGATTAAAAACCTATTGCTCAGGAGAACCAACAATTTAACTGTTGTCTATTGTTCAGGAGCACCAAAAATTAAACGGTTGTTTATTGCTCGAGAGTACCAACAACTAAACGGGTTCTCTATTGCTCAGGAGTACCAATAATTAAACGGCTGGTCTGTTGCTCAGGAGTACCAACAGTTAAACGGATAGTGTATTGCTCAGGAGTAACAATAATTAAACGGCTGGTCTGTTGCTCAGGAGTAACAACAGTTTAACGGGATTGTTTATTGCTCAAGAGTACCAACAGTTTAACTGGTTCTCTATTGCTCAGGAGTAACAATAATTAAACGGCTGGTCTGTTGCTCAGGAATACCAACAGTTAAACGGGTTGTTTATTGTTCAGGAGTTCCAACAGTTTAACTGGTTTTCTATTGCTCAGGAGTACCAATAATTAAACGGCTGGTCTGTTGCTCAGGAGTACCAACAGTTTAACGGGATTGTTTATTGCTCAAGAGTACCAACAGTTTAACTGGTTCTCTATTGCTCAGGAGTAACAATAATTAAACGGCTGGTCTGTTGCTCAGGAGTAACAACAGTTTAACGGGATTGTTTATTGCTCGAGAGTACCAACAGTTTAACTGGTTCTCTATTGCTCAGGAGTAACAATAATTAAACGGCTGGTCTGTTGCTCAGGAGTAACAACAGTTTAACGGGATTGTTTATTGCTCAAGAGTACCAACAGTTTAACTGGTTCTCTATTGCTCAGGAGTAACAGTTAAACCGGTTGTCTATTGCTCAGGAGTACCAACAGTTAAACGGGTTGTCTATTGCTCAGGAGTACCAACAATTAAATGGCTAGTCTTTTGCTCAGGAGTACCAACAGTTTAACGGGTTTTCTATTGCTCAGGAGTACCAACAGTTAAACGGGTTGCCTATTGCTCAGGAGTACCAACAATTAAACCAGTCCTCAGGAGTACCAACAGTACTGTAGCTCAGGAGTACCAACAGTTAAACGGTTGTGAATTGCTCAGGAGTACCAACATATGTACATGTCAGCTGCTTACAATCACACGTCACCAAGTCGCGACGGTGTCTTACACGTGAATAATGAGACACGGAGACACATGTATCACAACCAATCGGCCAATCAGTCAAATCAGTCAAGCATCAGCTTCAAAAAACCTACAAGCGGTTACGAATCCGACCATCCTTGACAAATTAGAAATACATCAGTGCTAATCACATGGTTAAGAGGAGATTAAAGCCTGGTTCCTGGGCCTGCGACTAGCGGCGGCGAGGCATTGAACCTGGGAGGGCTGCGCTAGAGGCGATGCTACTAAATAATCAGCGCACAATTTCTCATGCTTAAGACTAATGGGTGACACACAATAACAAGTCAGACGTATTTTAATGCCCATTATTTTACCCCTGGTTTGGTTGTTGTGTTTCAATAACATTTATAATATGAAGTGAGTCAAACTAATCTGAAGTTTGTTTAGCTTTACTTTACTACATTTTCTTTAATATCAATAGGCTGTAATACAAGACAACAGTCCTGTAATTTACTTTATGATCATGAATTGTGGATAGTTATAGCAATGGTCGGTGGATGTGATATTCTCTGGTGGGGATTAACGTACGCACTATTGAAAACTACGTTCATCCACAGTGAATATCCTCATAACTAGACCAGTCCGTAATTTAGAGCCCAAAATTGTGGATCGGATCCTACATTAACTTATGTCCTTTAGATGTCGTTGGCTAAAGAAGCCTTAGTCAGTAACAAAACTACAATAGCGCACCACGATCATATTACACTCATTTCTCATTCATACTTAGCTTAAATTACCTAACGGGGTTGGTCACCTTTTCAGAAATAGGTAAACTCAACAAATACCAAAAAAATATTAGGAGCAAAAAACACCACTGTGGCAACCACAATCACACAAAAATCCTACACCACCATCAAACCAAGACCACAACCAGTCACGAATCCAAACCCACCCAACCAACTTTGACAATACCAACTACAACCAGTCACGAATCCAAACCCACCCAACCAGCTTCGACAATACCAACCACAACCAGTCACGAATCCAAACCCACCCAACCAGCTTCGACAAGACCAACCACAATCAGTCACAAATCCAAACCCACCCAACCAGCTTCGACAAGACCAACCACAATCAGTCACAAATCCAAACCCACCCAACCAGCTCCGACAATACCAACCACAACTAGTCACGAATCCAAACCCACCCAACCAGCTTCGACAATACCAACCACAACCAGTCACGAATCCAAACCCACCCAACCAGCTTCGACAATACCAACCACAACCAGTCACAAATCCAAACCCACCCAACCAGCTTCGACAATACCAACCACAACCAGTCACGAATCCAAACCCACCCAACCAGCTTCGACAATACCAACCACAACCAGTCACGAATCCAAACCCACCCAACCAGCTTCGACAAGACCAACCACAATCAGTCACAAATCCAAACCCACCCAACCAGCTCCGACAATACCAACCACAACCAGTCACGAATCCAAACCCACCCAACCAGCTTCGACAATACCAACCACAACCAGTCACGAATCCAAACCACCCAACCAGCTTTGACAATACCAACCACAACTTCACGAATCAAAACCCACCCAACCAGCTTGCTTCGACAAATCACTAAACAGGTACTGTACATTGGGTAGTATTACTACCAACCAACAGTGTTACCGAGCCCACCACACAACCACAGCTCCTGAGCTCCTGTCGTCGCTGCCCAGATGTTCTTGCATCGCCGCTAATCTATTTTTGAATGATAGTTGTGGGAGCGAGCCTAACGCGTTACAAATAATTATAATCAGGGGTAATGATAGCCCGGACAGTTTAGGCGGAAACATGGAGTGACGGGGAATCAGTCCGCTATTAGAGGTCCATTGTCCGACGCCGTGGGAAGACGCAACTGGGCCAGCGTTCGTGCAAATCAAAACCTTACGGAAACTTCGATGTTGTTTACAAGTCCTTAATGTTAAGGACTGGGACGGTGGCGACGTCCTGTAATCTAGCTACTTGGAGGTCACGAATTGTGGATAGTTGTAAGCGACGGACGGTGAGTGTAGTGTTCTCTTGTGTGTATTAACGTCCACACTATTGAGTACTTCGTTAATCCAAAAACACCATCTTCATCTTCATAATTAGACAAATTCATAATTCAGAGGCCGTGGTTCGGATTCCACGTTAAACTGTATGTCCCTTAGATGTTATACGCTGTTGGTCTATTGATTAACAGTCCTGTCTAAGGAACATGTCAGCCTTAGTCAGTAACAAGACTACAAGATCGCGCCACAATCATCCCCATGTCATATTCATACTTGGCTTAAAATAACTACATGGTTGTGTCAGCATTACAGAAAGGTAATAGAAAGTTTATTGTTAAGTTATATCAAAACCTTACAAAAACCTCTATTGTGTTTAGGACCGCATTAAACCTTTTAAAAATCTTTATCTACAGCACTACTAACTGCTCGGTAGAATCTTCTTAAGCCCCCTATTTTAAACTCTCGTTTAGAACTGAAGGCATCGACACTGTCAGTTTTGTTGGGCATCAGTCAATTAAATATATTATTAATATAACAACATTTCATCAGTTCAGCTTTTTGGCCTGAGCGCAGTCAGAATCCTGACACAGACATTTAACGACGTCGACAGTTTAAGATGTAAGATTACTTGTGAAGATTAAGGTATCACCTAACAATAAAATTGGAAATAATTCGTCTGACCTACGTGGATGTTGACGTGTGAATGAAACATGTAAACAAGTAAGGCCTAATGTTTTTAATCAACTTTGAAACTACAGTTAATTGTTTTATTGCGATGAACACAATAAAACACAATTTTGTTGATATAAGTCACAAAATAATAACACAAAAATTACATAAATTTATTAAAAAACGTGATTACTAATGACAGCATATTATATTATGATGTGTGAATGTTTATTGTTATGTTTATTTATCGATGTCTATAAAAAATACTTCATCATCCAACATACGGTATGTAAAAGATTTATTGAGAATACATAGTTAAAACAAATATTTGCCAAATGTTTAGAAGTAGGGTTAAAAAATAGTCGCAGCAGACCTGCGTACTCAGCGAATTTCCTATAATAATATTAATAATAATAATAATAAAATATGACAAGTTTTATAAAAACTGTCCATAACATGAGAATCATTTGCCAATTCCCTATAAGATTAACATGGCAAAGAGTGTGCAGGTTTGCTGCTGTGAGGAACACTGAAATTAGGCATTTCTACCATAAATAATTTTTATCTTAACATTTTCACTTTATCAACATTGTCATAAATAAAGGATTTGATTCAATATGAATAACATGGGAAAAAATTGCAGGATTTTCCATTAAACACATAAACTATGATTTTTCATAAATGGATAGATCTCAACCCGAAGCTAAATATCATTTTAAATCCAAAAAATATTATTAATAGAAATTATTAATTTTTCCCTGACTCATAAATCCTGGAGCCCCACACAACGTATTGTTTAAGATGACTCGGAAGTTAATGAATAGAACAAACTAAGGAACTTAATGATTTTTTAATCCAACTTGAAACTAATAAAATTGTTTTATTCGAGTGAAAAAGAAAAACAATATATATATACAATACATAATACATACAAAAATATACACATTTTATATATTATATATAAACAAAACTATGAAGCATATATATATTATATATATAAATTATTAACGACTATGTTTATTTATCGTCTATAAAAAAAAAAATACATGGTATGTAAAAGATTTATTGAGAATACATAGTTAAAACAAATATTTGCCAAATGTTTAGAAGTAGGGTTAAAAAACAAGTCTGAAGTTTCAAATCAAATTTGAAAAAAAATTCACTTGAGAACATTGTTGGCTCAAGTTGGGCTGGAACGTAGTCGTAAACATGCTAATACTCGAGAGAGGCTTTATCATTACCCAACCCTATAAAACCAGTCCGAGTTCCCTTTCATTGCCACAAAATGGCCGCCTTCTCGGGAAACGGGGGGAAAATTATTTTCTGTTTGAAATGTAATTTCCATATAACCGTACATAATGCACGCGATCGATGCCGTTTTGAGGGCGCGCCGCCGACCCGCCCACCGCGTTTCTAAATCACTTACCTGATATAGGCGCTAAAGTGTTTAAAAATTCGCCTCCCCCCAATCCCGCAACCCACAAAATGATCACGATAACCTTTCACACGATGTTTGAGAGTTCCTCCATATACCGCCTTTCTAGAGGTTAAAACCCCGTCGGCACCCCTTACTAAATCCGCATACAACCCCCCCCACCATAGCCCCAACCCAATTACCTCCTTCGCCGACCCACAGTACCCTCAACCCACCCCTGACTAGTTACCCTTAGCTCCCAACCCCTGTTACCGCGTGTACCAACCCAGCGCAACCCAAACCCAATACCAAAAAATACACCAGCCAACCGGATAAATCACGCGGCCCACATCCCCCCCGCCCCCCCACCCCCAACCCCCTCGGTAGCTCCTCAGTAATTTTGCTTAATGCGCCTGACTCATAATCGGGCTGGGGGGACGCAGGGCCCACTCTGCCGTATTGCCCCCCTCGCCCACCCCTCGGCGTACCGGGAATGAAATGGGCTAATACTGGACCATTACTGGTCCTGCGGTCGGAGGCAATTGATTTTTTACCTTTACCAAACTGAAGTTACTCGCAGCCGAAGTGTTACAGATCACCTTCCCTTTCATAGGAAAGAAAAAATGAAGTGTACTACTTTGGCTATGAATTGAGAAACGTTTTTCATGTTTAAGTCTCGTGTATTAACTGTACAATATAGTTTAACACTTTGCGTTCAATAATAGCTAAAAATATATTTACTTCTCTGTGGTAAATAGGCTATATCTTAGATTATTGTCTAAAGGGAATGTTTTCAGTTCATCTAAACAGCTGTTCTTATAACCAAACTATGACGTCACTAACCATATGACGTCGCTAACGAAATTACGTCACTGGTCTTTTAGGTAAGATTACCATCTGAAATGGTGACCTACCCAGGTAAGTAGGCTATTTTAAACCAAGTATGAATGAGAAATGAATTTAAGATGTTTGTGGCGCTGATTTGTTAACTTTATTGTAATTAATCTCTTGAAAAAATTAAAATAACATAAATTAAATTTAATTTAATTGGTATCAACAAATTAAAAAAAAACATAAAACACAAAAAATGTATATTCAAACACACTATGCTTCAGCACAGCACACACCCTCCCACCACGCCACGGTCATCCTGACTATAAAATATTCCTTCAGCTAGACCATCTCCCGTAAGATTCGATTCGATTATTGAAATGAAGACCATACCACAAGGTAGGATTTTAATCCAAGTATGAATGAGGATTGAGTGTAAGATGATTGTGGCGCGATCTTGTAGTCTTGTTACAGACTTTAGACTGACATGTTCCTTAGACAGGACTGTTAATTAATAGCCTAACAGCCGGTGGGGGATTCTATGGTGTTGATTTCATACGGCAGGGAATTCCAGAGACATCAAGCTGTGACCGTAAAAGATGGGTTGAAAATTGCCGGGGTATACGCAGGGTGGAGAACACTGAAGTAAGAGTATTGACTTTCCTGTCTTTTAATACTTAGTGAAACAGTATGTTGGTATTAGTAATGTAATTATGGTATTATTTTTTAGTCACTGACAAAGGCTGTCATTTTCCTTAGACAGGTGGTGTTAACGAATAGCCAAACAGCCAATAACAGTTTTACGTGAGATCCAAATCACAACTCAGTTTCTGAATTAAGAACTGGTTTAATCCTGATCATTGGTGGTTGGGATTCGATATCTCAACCACCAACCATCGCTCATAAATATCCACGGTGACCTTCAAGTAGCTGGATTACAAAACACGCCACGGTACCTATACAACATGAGGTAGCAAATGTTTATCTACCCCAGTGAGAGCTTGAGTGTAGGCCGTAGACTCCACAAGCACAACCAAGCCCATCTGCTCCGTCCCACGTACATATTACCCAACAGTTCCCGCGCTTAATTAATTAATAGTTTCCAAAAGGTGGAAGCCGGTTTCCTGCCACTCCGTCATTTCAACAGCCAAACATCTTTGCGTAATGCGCGAACAATAACTGGTGAATTAATTAGCGGCAATTATAACTGTTTCGTCATCCGCGGAGCAGCTCGCTGCGCTCACAAAAACAAAGAGGATTCCAGATAGGATCGCACTATTGTTTCCTGTTCCGCTAGTAAAGCCGGGCTTTAATGTTCTATATAAATTATGAAATCAGATATTTCAGTCCGCACATTGGTGTCCTGCAATCTGACGTGGGATCTATAACGGGTAAATACTCCAGTATGTCTATAGGCTACTGTAGTACGTCTAGTTGCTACTTGTTTCATGCTGCATCTAAATAAGCTTTCAGAATTCACAGATTTTTTTCGATGCTAGGATCATATTTAAAACATTTTTTAGCCCAGGTTTTGGTACTACCTGATGTTGTTCTTTCGTTAGATAAATTTTTTCGCAAAAATCTGAGTAGGTTGTGCATTATTTTCTTCCTACGTTTAGTTTTAAGTATTTATACTGTTATTTTGAAAGTTCATGCATTTTTAGACAGGTTTTTTGCGAAAATAATGCTGAAATTATGTATTTAAATTTATGAACCTCTAGAATGTTTTCAACACTGTAATATGGATTAGTTTTAGAAACAAACATTGACAATTCTTATTTATTTTATTTGAAAAACTAAATTTATTATATGCAAACAAATCAAAGCATATTAATTATTTAGAATTTGTTTCATAATTTTTAAAAATCTTATCCAATTCGTTTTAAGCTTTTGCAAGCATAGCATGTATCACAAAATGTATTATCATGCATTTTTGTAAGTAACATTACAAAAACATACAGCTACAAAATATTCTTACGATGCTAAAATTAGAAAATAGTATGAAATATGCTATCTTTTATTTACGAAACCTTTGAAACTCATGATAGCGTATTCTGATATTATTTTGTTGGACTTTCCCAAAGTCCACAAGTTAGTTCAATTAGTTTAAAGTTAGTTAGGTTAAAGTAAGACGTTGGAAAAGTCTAACAAAATAATATTAAAATGATTAAAACATGTTTTGATTAAGATTGAAGAACTATTACGTTCTAAAAAAGATATATATGTGTTGTAAATCCTGTCTGTAATTTTTAGTGGCACGTTATTACGATATTTTAATATTGTTTTGAAAAGGAAATCTACCTTTTATACATTGCTGTCACTCTGTCAAACTTGTTTATGTTTGATGCTCAAGACATAGGTTACATACGCATCGTGAAACTCTGTTTTAACAGCAACAAAGACCAGTTGTAACTTAGAGGTCTTTGGTTCGCATACGTCACGGCCCGCTCCCAGTCAGATGTTTTATCAATACGAAGGAGTCGGACTGCTCGATGCCAATTATTTCCCGCGGAACTCTTAATGTTTCTAAAAGACTCGGCTCGCTATCAGATTTGCAGCCGGTTTCGCAGCTGTTTATTAGCGGAAAAGCGGTTAATGAACAAATCGCACTATCTAACACGAATAGACGCTGTTGAGGTGGAAAGAAAATTTTAACATTTCGTCTCTAACTATCTGTTCTATCTCTTTCAATTTGCGTGCTACTGTGTTTAAAATTTAGCCTAATAAGATACACAATACACCAGTAAACACTACGCGACTTGAGGCCTGAAGGGAAGAGAGGCAAGTTTTAATTTAACGACACCATCTCAGAGGCAGTGGTTCGGACTCATTTAAATGTAGGTCCCTTAGATATTCCATTGACTATTGGGCTTTAATTAACAGTTCTGTCTAAGGAACATGTCAGCCTTAGTCAGTACAAAGACTACAAGATCGCGCCACAATCATCTTACACTCATTTCTCATTCATACTTGGCGTAAAATACCTACCTGGGTAGGTTGCCATTTCAGTAACTAACTAACTAAATGTGGTTCTCAACTGGTTTCTCTGTCCTTCTCCAAGCCATTGCCTGTACTTAATGAGTTGAACTTGTTAGCCAGACAACTTATTTTGTATAGTTAATATTTGTTTCATAATAGGAATAAAGTTGAAAATACTGGTTTTAAAAGAGAATTACTTAGTAAGGGTTTATTGTAGATGTATAGTAATCCTCAATCTAGTAATATGTCTAGTTTGTTTGTTAGCTCCCGTTTATCCATCAATGAGAATTACGGATGTACAATAATGTACGCAAAACTTAGTTCAAACGTGTACTTGATGGCCTATCTGGTCATTAACTAATAATTTACATTAAAAATTGAACTAAACTTTCAATTTTTAATGTGAATTTTTTGGTAATCACCTGAAAACGGAAGGAGTTTCTCTACCTCCAGAAACGTTGTGTAGTTAAAAACACATATAAGCCATACTTATACTTATTTACTTACTTATTTTTGGATACTTATTTAAGTAGTTTTAGTATCCTATAAGTATTTATATGGTCCACTACATATCGGTAAAAAGTAGGTACCCTGAAATGTGGGCCTTATCACTGAAGTTTTCACACATTCTGGAAAAAATATGAATCAACTATTTAAAGTACATTGGGTCCCACCGAAACATTTTCAACACTTGGCAGGGCCACGACGGTAAAATTATGAAAATGAATTCTTTGTATTTATTTATTGTCAGACCTAGAAACAACCTATTCAGACCATCTAGGGAAGGCTTCGAAGCAACGATCGTTTTTTGAACAAGTTTTAAAAAAAGGGAATAGTACGATTGGCCTGTAATTATTCATGGCGAGTTCGGAGCCGAGCCGGCCGCTCGAGTTAAATAGAGTCATTCATAATGATATGCCGACAGTAGCAGTGCGTGAGATAAGGCCCCGGGCGGGCTACTGTTCCAAATATGTTAAACCTGGCAACAATCGGACACTCTGGGGTCTCTAACCACTGTGACTGAGTGATTCACACACATCGTGAGTTAAAATAAACGGTACCAGTGGACTGACACATACTTTCTCCCTTAAGTAAATTTAAAAAAGACAATCTGTAATAAAACTATCATGTTCTACAAAGGTATTCTAAATATCATTTAATAATTTATTGTTCAAATTGTATGGGGGAAACCCCCCCCCACGGTAATACCAAGCTTTTTCGAGCTGGTTTTGTTCGGTGATTTGACCAAACACTTCATACCAAGTTTCATGGAAAACGGTTGGAAAGTAAGGAAGAAATTGATTTTTTTTTATTTTCCATAAGAATAACATTGGGTGCTTTCAGACAACGTACTGCGTTTATCGTGGACAGTAAATTTAACTTTTCTCTGGAACCGTTAGTCGTAGACAAATAATTCAAAATACTAATTTGTTTAGTTTTTTAAGCTGGTTTCAATGGTACCAGTCAAGTTATACTTTACTTTTATTTTTTTCGCTGAAAATTTAAAAATTTGATTTTTTTGACATTTAAAAGCCCATAACTTTTGAACCGTCATTTTTACAGTCATGCGGGTGGTGTCAAATTATTTGGTGCGCTGTGCACTATAAACTATCAAATTTTAATCAAAATCGTTAGACCCATTTTTGAGAAAATTGGATTTTTCACGTTTTTAAGGGTTTTTAGGGGTGAACTACCCTTAAAAATCAAAAATTCAAAAAAATGAAAAAAACGCCTGGAGATACGGTGACTATATATATACATGGCAAATTTCATCTAAATCGGACAAACGGGGTAGGCTGTGGCACTGTACACATCCAGACACACACACACACACACACACACACACACACACACACACACACACACACACACACACACACACACAGACACACGGACGGACAGACATCACGCCAAAACCCACTTTTTTGGATTCAGAGGACCCCTAAACGGATATATCCACCCTCAACTCAAATTCGAAAATTTTGACGAAAACAATACTTTCTCCATATACTATGTATAAGGGGAGAAAGTAAAAGTGGTAGACAGGAAGAATTGTAGATAAAGTCAGCTGCTGATCAAAAAATTGTATTTACTTCCCCGTGGGAAATAGCTTAAATCATGGATAAGTTTGAAGGGAATGTTTTCAGGTCCCCTAAACAGCTGTTCTAATAACCACATGACGTAACTTCTGTTACACTTTTTGCGCCTCGCTTTGCTAACACCCACCCCCTCAGACAAATCCATGTCAAAAACTCATTTTGTCTTGTATTCCAAATAATAACAATAACTGAATTTCAAACTAAAATTTGCCGGGATGACACGGACAAATGTTTTAAGATGGCTGGATGTATGTTCAATGTAAATTATTTACTAACTGATTCAAAAATAGCTGCAGATTGAAATTTTTAATCTGATCGGTTTTAAGTTTAAATCAAAATATCTTTAAAATTAATTTACACCCTGTGAATAATTTTATATTCTAAAGCTTTTTTATTTACTCTGTAATCATTTAAACGTGTTTAACCATTTAAAATCTTTTCTAAACCTGTTTTATTTTCCATATAAATCAAACCTTTTTGACGTTATTGTTCTTATTAAAAATCCAAACATTGAATTTAGAAAAACAAACTTAAACCGTCTTGAAAGTGTTCCCAAAAGTGACAGGATACAGGAAGACAATAAACAGCTGAAAATAAACAAAGATAAAACATATCATCTAAAAATGAAACACATACCTAAGACTTACTGTTATTATTCAATTACCGAGTGAGATCGGTGAATAACCTATTCATTATCGATCATCAAAGTGTTCGGCAGTGATCCGATAATGAGTAGCTGCCGAAAGTAATCAGAGTGCGGTAATGCAGTCGCATTAGACTTCACCTGTTATTACAGGTAATTATCGTGTCAATTACCCCGATTGCTTCGGTGAGCTGGAACCTGTGGGTATTTCGGCCATCTCGCATGCAATTATCGCATTAAAATTCATTAATTTCGACAGTACTTAGTCGTCGAAGGCGGTAATGAGTTAGGCTTTGTTGCCCAGAAGGTAATTAGCAATTAGAGAGTGCAAACGCGTTTGTTGTTTCTGTTAATTTCTGTGAGCGCGAGGAGAGAAGTAATGTGATTGTGGCGACTCGCCGTTCTCGGAGTGAGTACTCGAATGTGCTCCATTTATAAATACTCCCGTCTAACCTTGTGGTAATTTTGAGGTTAATAGATTTTTCGCCAAAGTGCTTCAAAAACAGGTGTTTTATATACATGGGTTGAAGAGCAAAAGTCTTTCTTTTTCTTCCCAGGACTTCCCAGTCCTAGCTGCAAATGATCATTGTTGATGATACTTTTTATTCGAGGTCAGCATTCCATTGTAAATAATCGATAAAGTAACTACAACAATTACTATCGATTTTCGAACTATCGAACTATCGATAGCAATAAATAACACTGACATAACCTAAACAACTAATCAGGAATCAAGAAAGAATGGCTACAACGTAAGTAACATAACAGCTGAAGCGATTCGACAGTCTAAAGCAACAAAATGGTGGACAACTATTAATACTCTAAACCAGGTAATAATAATTTTTGACGAGTTTGTTTCATTTTATTTGCAGTATGACGAAAAATATAGTTTTTTTACACGGCCCAAAATTCGCTTTTTCAAAAACGGTCCTGATATACCTAAACCTTCCAGGCAGTGTCTTAACAATGTGGACTTTTGGACAGACACAGTAACAAGAGCTCAACTTCACGCACAGGCCTACGCCTATGTGAGGTTTAATTCCATACAAACCAAAATTTGAAACAGTTACGTCATTTGGTTAGTGACGTCATAGTTAGGTTATACGAACAGCTGTTTTGATGAACTGGAAACATTCCCTTAAGATATATCCATAATCTAACCTATTTTCAACAGGGAAGTAAATACAAACATATTTGTTAGTTCATGGAAATAAAGTAGAATTAAAATTTGAACATCTATTCATCAAGTGCTATCACCGAACGCGCTTGGCAACTCTAGGTCCCGCCGGGTTCCCTTTTATTTACATATAAACAAACAAAAACGCACAAACAGTAGTAGGAGAGCAGTCGCGCAACTGACGATACATATATTTACTCTCGGACCACTTAGGCTATCTGCGGCGTGAGTTTGCACACCCCGCATAAACAAGACGTCGCGTCGCGAGACGGGCAAGGCTTGAACCGCGACTCGGACAAAACGTTGGGGCAGATAACGGCGCAAATGCAGCGACGACAGCTCGGGATAAATCACTCATTAATTAATGTATTTTTAATTACTCCGTGATACTGGGACACGGGAACCGCATTAAACGCGGCGACGCTCGTATCTCAGCGCTATCTGGCGACGTTACAGCTCAATTAGACCCACCTAAGTACTCGGTACTCCATATTTATGAAAGGTTTGTCTCGTTTTCTATTAAATGTGTGAATATTGGAACTTTATTATCTGTTATACTGTATTTGGAACTCGTCGAAATAATGTACAAACACGTACGAAGACACAAATCAAAAATCACTCCAGTCTCTGCACACTGACGTCTTGTGGGACCAAAAACCTAAAAAGACTTCAGGGATTATTGACTATCTTTAACCACGTGTAACCTGATAATATGGACTATACGTCACCTAAAAATCTTGAAACATTTTTCGTACAAAACAAAAGGAAAAAATGTTGTATTTACTCCCCCATGGGAAATAGGTTAGATCATGGATATGTCAAAAGGAAATGTTTTCAGTTCATCTAAACAACTATTCTTATTACCAAACTATGACGATACTAACGATATGACGTAGCTAACCAAATGATGTCACTGTTTCTAATTTTGGTCGTTCAAATTGCCAACAACCCCCCTCTCAGAGCTTAGACACATCCATGTCAACAACTGTAAGAGGACTTTTTTTCTATGGACCCAGTAAGAATTTTATCGTTTAACACAAAGCACGTTGTGTATTGACTACCGAAATGGTTATTGTAGTAAAATTTACATTTTCATTATCAAAAATCAAAAATCCATGATACAAGAACCAGGAGTAGGAGGGCAAAAGGCAGTTTGATGTCGAGAAAACAAAAACCATTCTCTCTGTCATATTTACCTACACTAAAGTTAAGAAGTGTGAAAATCTATACCTCATTAGGTAAATGTCTTTGACATGAAATTCAGTATTCAACGAACTCCCAGAAAAATTATTATTTTAGCGAATTTCCCATAGGGAAGCTATCTTTCACCATTAAAATCAGATAAAAAAACTACACAATTTAATTCCTTAAAGGTTTGCTCTATCTCCAACGGTTACCGAGATATTAAAAAATCTTAACACAGTACATTGTATTTACGGGCTCCAATGCTAATCTTTTGGATGAAACTTTGTATTTAGCTTCATGTGGTTGACCCATATGTTTATGTTAAAAAACTATATTTTATGTGTTCCTCACAGCAGCAAACCTGAATACTCTTTACCACGTTAATCATATGGAGATGGAATTTCGCTAAGTACGCAGGTCTGCTGTGATATAAAATACCCCCATTTTATATTGAAATTATAGTGCAAACAGGTTCATCATTCAACCTAAAATTAATTTTTCATCCTCTTTGATTATAATTGACTCTCATCGAAACTTTCACCTTGAATCATATTTATCTGTATTAATTTAGAACAATGATTGTCTGTTTTTCAAAAAATCTACAATTAGCTGGATTGCATGTAGTAAATATCCCGTCACTAATCATAATACGAAAAGAGTTTTGGCAAAAAAATGAACGTAAAAATCGTTTGATTACAAACCCCTATGTTATCACGCGACTTTTCAAATATGTCTAGAAAGTTGAATACAAATTTCATGATTGTGTGCAAAACTTCTCTTCAATCGCCAATCAATACTTCAAGTCGCAGTATTATTTAAGTCCGTCAATACTTTTGCTTACTTCAAAGAGGTTTTCCCCAAGACGACTCAATTATCCAAAGACATAATGAAAGGTTTGGGTGAACTAATAGCGAAATTGGTTAAAAATTAAAAAGCTTAAGTTTGATTCAGAGGGTTGTGTAGCCGATACGATAATAAATTCATAAACAACAAAACTCAATTAGAGGGTAAGTTTGACCTTTCTCAAGAAGCTCTGGGTAGAATTTAAAACATGCAATAAAATGGGCGTGGCAAGTCGTAGCTGTACTTCACTGTTTGCTTTCAGAGAAAAACGAGACATTGTATTATTAAATGTTCTTCTGTCGGTTTGTGTCAGTCAGAATAGCTAAGTGGTACAACGTTTAAGTATTCCTAATTGTATTGAGAAATAGTTGTGGAGACGTCTTTCGAAAATGTTTGTATTTACTTCTTCGTTGGAAATAGGTTCGATCATGGTTACATCTAAAGGGAATTTTTTAAGTTCATCTAAACAGCTGTTTTTATGTTTCAAATTTTGGTTGTTCAAATTGCTAACACCCCCCAGAGCTAAGACATATCCATGTAAAAACAAAGTTTCGCGAAGTTTTCTGGGATCAGATTTCAGATCCAGAAACGTTGTGAAACTTAGTAACTAACTAATTTAATAGATTTGAAAAATGTAAAACAAAACGTTGCGTTGTTGTTGTTCGTGATGGAAATTCTCCAAATTAAAAATCTACTAGGATAAGCCAAACATTACCAACAATAAGTTTAAAACAAGATGTATACAATTATTGTATATAAATTAATTGTACTTTGACTTGACAAATAACTCAAAATGTCGTAAAAGGGGGTTTTAAGTGTTTGTATAAAGCCGAAGTCGGTTAGGTCGGAGTATTATCGTGCACTATTAAGCTTCGTAGCTATACCAAACTAGTGATCTGACATCCCGGGTCGACATAATAATACGTTCTGCTACATTGCTGCCAACATTCAATTTGTCTTGCTACTTCCTAAACAATTCAATATTTATGAGAACGACCATACCAATAACCAATAAGTTATGACCAAATTACAGCATTTTCAAATGTTTAGGGAAATCAACATAGTATCAAGCGACATTAGTCCGTATATAATGATGGCAAGGAAGAATTTAAGTTACACGAAATTTCAATGACTTTCCCACCATTACGAATGTTTTCGAAAACTTTCGATTTCGGTTGAAGCATACATATATTTTACTTTATTACATAAACTTATTTGGTTTAATTTTGAGAAAAATATTTCTGTAATTTATCTTTTATTGTAGGGGTTTGCCAAAAAGCTTATTTGTTGCACACATTATTCAACTATCACAAAGCGAGATAGTGGCTTTCTATGAAGACTAGACTGGAAATTTTGTGTTAATTTGTCACTTTTGTATATTTTCCCTGAGAACAGAACTGTACAAGTAATCAGATATTTTATAAACAAATACTGTGTATATTATGGAATCGTTTGTTTGAAATAAATCATTTATCAATAGAATTACAGTAGAATTTAATTACATTTATCATTTAATTTGAGTCAAATGGTTAATTGACGAATGACAATTACCAATAGTCAATAGTTTTGCTATTGACAATTGGCAATAGTCAATGTTTTCGAACGAATTCGCACATTTAGTCATGTTGCCAGTTAAATATATTAATAATATAATATATTTAATATATTATTAAATAATATATTTTTGTTTAATATATTAAATTAAATAACGTGAACAAAACTTAATTATTGTTACTATAAATCTGTTATTGTATAAAGTAATGACTTACGTAAAACTGAAACATTTCCTGGCAGCTAAAAACACTAATTTTAACTGAAAACATTGCACGATTCACAAATTAATACTGAAATCCGCAACCCGAATGAATCAAAAGTCCTCATTCTTTAATTTTGAAATGTTTTAAGACGGCCGAGGTGGCCACACTGAAACCAGCTGTACACAAACGCGAATGACAGAGTCAGCTGATGGCTTTATACAGACGACAAAACAGCTGACCGGGCCTATAAATCAGGTGGCGTTATTAACGGCCGAAACTGGTCGTGGCCCGGCAGGTGCCGAGCGGGCCCTATGGCGAAATTAATTGAAACAATCCGACCCATAAACATTACACCCGGCTAATCGAAATTTCATTTTGATCATTTCTCATCCAGGAACTAGTTTCGGCTCCGGACGGAACGGCTCATTAAAATTTAGAGTTTTGAGTCGCGGCGCTCCGAGAGCATCGCACCGTATTAACGGGTTTAATAGTTTTTATGGGAAGGCTCAGCCGTACTTCCCTGGGGGATGCGTGTGTTGTTTTGTTTACACTTACGACGTTCATCGGTGGGAATTAACTCCTTGTATAAGCGACATTAATATTCCTGGGTGCCGTTTTATGTATCTAATCGCAGGTTGAATTTAGCACCACGAACAGTTCCGAAAAATGTAGTCCAATCCTATGGACACTTAATTTTATTCGAAAGTAAAGTCCTACGCAAAATATTAGACCCAGAAATGATGAAGGAGAATGGTGGATTAGAAAAAACCAAAGAGTTACGAGCCTTATACCAGGAACCTGGTGTAATAGCTGTGATAAACGCTAAAAAACAAGGTTGGCTGGGAAAGGAAGAAGGTACAAGAGAGGAGGAGGTGTGAACGGATGTACCAGATGGAAAACGTCCTAATAAATGCTAAATATGACGTATGATTACACAAATGGTTTCTATATTTTTGTCTGAAAAGAAAACTGTTGTAATTTAACTTTTATTTCTCTACATAAGCACCATTATTTATATTTAATTTCTCGGATATCTTAACCATATAGCATAGTGAGAGAGATGGAGTATGCAATTTAACGCAGTTTTTACAAAATTTAAATACAAAATTGCGGCATTAGACTCTAAATGCACGGCTCATGCTCAGGTGGGAATATACCATAAATGACGTCACGCCATTGTGTACTATTAGTATCCATAATCAAAAGTCCAACATTACATTCTTTATATATTTTCGTATAAAGTTTGAATCTTGTAGTTATGATTTCCAAACATTCCATCTTTTTTTGTATTTTATTTCAATAAACCCCAGTAATTCAAAACGGTACCAGTATTTGAAAATAATTTGTCACGTAATTATTTTTATTCGAGTGTTTATGTAAAAAACGAGCTAACAAAATCTATTTTAAAATCACTTTAAAAACAATTTACCAAACTTTGGGTGACAGTGGTGGTACACATTTTGAATTTTTGGCGTAAGTTTGGAATTTAATTAGACCTATTTTCACTTTCTTTTAAATATTTTACAATTATTTTATTTATTTAGTCTGTGTCTTAACTTGATCTGTGGTATATTTAGAAGGAATCAAACGTGAAGGATTAGTTTTTTCCTATCCTTAAAATAGCAAATTCAGATAATAAGTTTTATTGTTATTGAACACAATATGTAGTTAGTTAGTTTCTGAAATGGTGACCTACCAAGGTAGGTTTTTCAGGCCAAGTTTAAATATGAAATGAGTGTATAATGATTTTGTCGCGATCTTGTAGTCTTGTTACTGACATCTTCCTTAGACAGAACTGTTAATTAATAGTCCGACAGCCTATGGCATACCTAAGAGACCTACAGTTTAACTTGGAGTCCAAACCACTGCCTCTGAATTACGAACTAAAGTAGTCTGCGGATTAAAGTAGTATTCAATAGTGCGGACGTTAATCCACACAAGAGAATACTACACCCACCGACCATTGCTCACAACTAACCACAATTCGTGACCTCTAAGTCGCTGGATTGCATGACCCCACGGTTTTAAAAATATAAATACTTTAATGCAATGAAAATTAAAACAAAAATAAAAATTTCAATAGTCTACCCATCAGAAGAGATGTAATTAATAATTGAAGAACTTACGCAAAGAGCGTCATGTCTATGTGCGAACCCTGACGGCAACTATAGCCACCCGCCTCGGTCCGTGTTAATCCCATTACGCAGAAGCCGGTGCGCAAGTCGAGATTGCGATTTCTCCGATAATTCGATCGATAATGTCGCGATCATATGTCACCGGATGATAAAACAATGGGTGATTTGTCGAGGAAACAAACAACACTAAACATTCACTCTCTCTGACGTTAGATGCCATTCTGTTATAAAGTTTTCATAGTTTTGAAATGGGTATGTTAACAATTTGTGGGGCGAAAAAGTGATACGGAAGTGACGTCTGAAACATTCCCTTTAGTCTTATCCAAGATCCAACATATTTCGCACAGCGAAGTAAGTACTGTACATTTTTTTGTTTTGGTGTTATCAAAATTTTGAAAACAATTAACTTACTATCAAATAGTAATTTAATTTTGTCATTAATATAATATAATATTTTGATATTATAATAGTACAATGATAAAACTATAATCTTATAATCGTCCGTTTCAATCAATATAATGTCTGGCTTAACGAATTGCCCATAGGAAAAAGAACGGGTTGTCAAAGACCCGTTCGTTCACCCCCGCAAAAACACTGTTCGGTCGACACTATATCCATAAAATAAATATTAAAATAATAAATGTTTTTAAGTATTTATGTAATTTACAATATGTTCAGTTTAATGGAACAATGATTAAATATGATGATGGATGAGAAATAAATAAGTTACAATAAACAATGACGCTAAAAAATATAATGATGAGGTTATGTCAAAGATGGTAAACAATTTTTTAAAACTTGAAAACTTTCTTAAATTTTCACATGCTGTTTCGTGAAAGTCTGTACGTGTGTTGTCTGTTGTATAGAAGATTCAAGGCGAGAAAGTTAATGTGATTTGCGAGTCTGTCATGATACTTGATGCTAAATTTTGAAATTTCTTGTTTGACTTTGGGTATTTTTGTATCGTTGTGTATAGTGTCGTTTGTGATATAACAAGGTGCATGGAGAAATTTGCGTAAAACCTTCGATTCAAAAAGTTGTAAAATTTCGATGTTTGAGTTGGCGGCTGGGTGCCATAAGTCCACATTGGCTTGAGAGTTGTTTTGTAGAGGGGTATTGTTTGTTGTGAGGTGAGAATTGTGTGAAAAAAGCCAATACATATTGTTGAATTTTTAAGTGTTGTCGTTTGTTACAAATGTGCGCGTGTCAAGTTAGACGGCTGTCGAGGTGCATTCCTAAGTACTTGACTTCTTTAGATTGAGGAAGCTGGACATTATTTAGGGAGACAGTTGGGCAATTTGCTCTATTCAGAGTAAAATTCAAATGCGCAGATTTTGTTTCATTGACCTTAACCGTGTGTTTTAAATATTAATTGTGACTTTAAAATTTTCAATCTAAAAAGGAGTACAAATTAAATTACATTTATGTAATTGTGAACAAGTTAGAGGTCACTCTGTAAGTTAAACAGCTGTTTTCCGAGCGGACGCGGTGCCCCGAGCTCCATGTTACGGGTTCAGAGGTCTGATATTTTCCCGCCACTTTCACTGCTCGCTAAGCGACTGTCACACGCTAGTTTATTGACAAGGCTCGGTCGGTCATCAATTAGGCTAGCGTGTTGAGTTGTTGGTTGCACCGTGGAGCTGCACTATAATGCAACAACAACCGCAACTGACGTCACAGTACAACACGTGACCAGTTGTGAGTTATTTTCGGTCTAATTTCACGTTTCTATTTATTTTACCCAATCCGCAACTTCTTTATGATATTTTATAAGTAAACCCTCATAGCTAAGTCAATTAATCCTGATATATTAAGTCAATTTACTCACTTGACGTGACTTCATATCATTAATGACGTCATAGTTTGGTTATAAGAACAGCTGTTTAGATGAACTGGAACCATTCCCTTTAGACATACCCATGATCTAATCTATTTCTCACAGGGAAGTATGCTAAAGACAATTTTTAAACAAAACTTCAACTGCCTTGGATTCACTGAATCTGTGTTAGCGGCGTTCATGTACATGCGTTAAACTTATAGGCATAGAGGTTTAGGCCCACAGGTGCAAGTACAAAGCTATAGAGGCTCCGTAACACTTCTGAGTGTATTCTATTTTTTTAATCTATTTAAAGTGTCTCTTGAAAAAATGTTTGTATTTAATTCCCTGTGGGATATAGGTTAGATCACGGATATGTCTAAAGGGAATTTCATCAGTTCATGTAAACAGCTGTTCTTATTCTTTTATATAAAAAATTCAATACAATAACTCTGGTAGAAACTTGTAATATATTTTCCATCGTAAAAATCACAAACCCCACCCACCAGAGCTAAGACATATCCATGTCAAAAGTCAACAAACATTGTGTAAGTCGCTTAGGAAAATTCAAGAGATGTAAAACTAGTTTTAAGATGTGACTAATACTTGGTTAGTAATAGTATGAAATTAACTCAGTTTTATAACAGCATTAATTGCTACTATACTATATTCCTGACTATCTAAAGGATTAGTGAACAATTGACTGGCAATCACTTAACCATATTGACGTAGGACGAAGGACGTATCGTCACAATAGGATCCCGGTATCCGCACCCCGCTAAACCGACTACCTTAGGGTCACGTGACAGGATTACCGGTATTGGACTCGTGCAACCCTTCCCGTGGGTGAGTCACGGGTGACGCGCGACGTAGCGAGGGTTGGGGTTGGGCTGCCACCTATAACTCGTACCTGTCAGCTGGCCAGGTATCGGCTCGTATATCTGATCAGCTGTCACCGAGGACCGCGAGAATGGGCGACGGGGACGAGCCTGCGATACGCCCATGTCAATACGAATAAGTAGATACTAAAAAAGTATAGGCCCTAAAACTGACCCTTGTGGAACACCGTTAGTAAGATATTTTTAAAACTTTTTAATTACTTCATCTCTTTTGTAGAGGGTCATTTTACGAACTTTTAGACATATAATACATTATAATTTGTATAATAAGTAATAAATATTAGTCTAAAGGATTATATGTGCAAATCAGCTGAGTTGATCAGCTGATTTCCTAGTTTTGCCGAAAACTCACTTTTTTAATTTTGTGCACACTTTTCTCAAGAACGAATAAAGATAATGGAATGAGATCTTCACCCACTGTTTCCTCGGTTACTGAAGTATTTTGACACAGGATATTTTATTATGTACCTTAGTTTTTCAAACGTAATGTAATTTAAGAAAAATATAACACGGAAAAAACTTTAAAAAACTATAGAAAAAAACGTAAAAACCCTGTGTTAAAGTGTGCTTCAGCAACCACAGAAAAAGCTGGTAAAAATTGCATTCAATTATCTTTGTTAGTTTCTGAGATAAGTGTACACCAAAATATCAGATTTAACATGCACTGTAAAGGACTTACAATGTCCCCTTAATAGGGTCTCGCACATTTCTTTTGTACAGTGGAACCTCTTTAGAAAGAAGCTCTGTAAGATGAAACCATCTATAAGACAAAATGTTCAAAATACCCTTGAAATCTTCATTACTTACAATTCTAAAAACACTTCTAAATGATACAGAAATTCCGGCAAACCCTCGATATCAAGTATTTTTAGTGGTCTGTGACTAGGCTTATAAAGACTCTATACAGCGAATATAATTTGCTTGAAACCTACAAGTTGTACTTTACCTCTATAAGACGTAGTTCCCACACGGTAAAAAGCAAGTAGTTTTAAAAACGAACAGTGATTCAAACGCGTGTTAAGACATGAAAAAAGTGCATTGATCTCTAGCCCACTATGATAAAACCTCTATAAGACGAATAGCGGTCGTTAAAATACCTGGATAAAAAGAAACTCCATATTACAAATACCTCCATAAGAGAAGTTTTCCCGATCCTATAAGATTCTTCTTATCGAAGTTTGCTGTTAAAAGTTAAAACTAAAACCTAAAACCTTTTCAGATAACATTGGGTTTATAATAAGCTATTTTAAAAAGATCAATTATTGGCATGAAGATAATTTTTTTCTTTTACAATTTGCATTAAATAAATATTACGTAGGACAAAAACCAAATAAATTATTAAATAACTAAGTTAAGTTAAAAATACAACCTACAAAATATTATTTAATAAATTAAAGGAAATCATTATGTTTGAATTAAACCTTAAGCACGTTTCACAAAAAGGATAAAAAGGTTTTAAAAATTAGCCAACACTTTTCAGGTTCTCATTACTATCTTTAGGCTACAATTGCGAATCGGTTATACGACAAAAAAGGTCCAAAAACAGCTCAGCGCCAAAGAATAGCTCGGTATAATAAATTTCATAAACAAAGGCTTCAATATAAAGTAAAGCAGAGAAGCCACATAGCGCGGAGATTTGCTGATCCTCTTTGCTTTAAAATAGAACCACCAGGCCGCGCTGAGATCTCTGTTTGACATTTACTGTTCAGCGCCTTCCTCATTTATTTAACTCTATTCCATTGTTATTCTATTATTTTTCTGTAATATATAATGTCTAATTCAAAACATACATTTTATCGTATGACGAATTATAAAATTTTAGAGTAGGAGCTCACTCTTGTTCTCAGATTCTCTCAAAGAACAAAAAATGTTTGGCAGAGAGGAACCACATTGAGTCAAACTTGGCAATACCAGAAGATTCTAATAAATGTAATTTTATTTACTAAATAGTTTTACTAAGGACAAGGGATGTATAATGTAACACCTGCTGAATTTAACGACATAATCTACCAAATAAACTCCAATAATGGTCCTAAAATAGTTGATTATTTAATTCATAAGTTAAATAAAAATTAATATGGATAACAAATTTACGAGCAATCAATAAAGGTTTGTTGGGGTATTTAGTAAAACTTCAAAACAAAATGTCTGTGACTATCTCTCTATGTCTATTAGTAATATAACTTCAGACGGTCACCTTGCATATTCTGCACTCATTATTGTATTCTCTTTAAACCACGTGTTAATCTAATTCAAATAGTAACTATAACTTATATATCAAAATAGTAGTTATATTTAAAAACGTTTTATAGTACTCCTGCCCCAAAACCTTTAAAACATATAGACATTGTATACTGGGACGGTGGCGTCGTCCTGTAATCCAGCTACTTGGAGGTCACGATTTGTGGATAGTTGTGAGCGATGGTCGGTGGGTGTAGTGTTCTCTTGTGTGTATTAACGTCCGCACTATTGAATACTACGTTTATCCACAAAGACCATCCTCATAATTAGACCAGTTGGTAATTCAGAAGCAGTGGTTTGGACTCCACGTTAAACTAGGCCCCTTGGTTGCCATCGACTGTTAAGGCTATTAATTAGCAGCCAAGAAATATGTCAGCCTTAGTCAGTAACAAGACTACAAGATCGTGCCACAATCATCCTACACTCTATCCTCATTCATATTTGGCTTAAAATACCTACCTTGTGGTAGGTACACCATTTGAATAATCTAATCTATAACTCATCATAATGTATATCGCATGACTACAACAAACCAATCTCTATATATAAAATTGAATGTATGTCTGTCTGTATGTCTGTATGTATGTATGTCCTTTATGCGTTGCCAAACTACTCATCCGATCGTCATGAAATTTTAGGAAGTTGCTCTATATATGTCCGGGAAGGTTTTAGTGAAAAAATATTTTCGAAAACCCCATAAGTTTCCATTTTATGGCGTTTTAAATTTCTAATGTTAACCTTATGGAGAGTAAGTTGGTTTACAAATTGTCTACAATGAAAACATTTGATTTCTTAACTACAGCTGATTGGTTTACTTTCCATTAGCAATACCGTATGCTTTACTATCCAATGCCATCTGAATCATTCATTAATGTTAAACTATGAAGTAAATGTGTACTATAAAAAATGAACAGCTTTATTCACCACGTTAATAGTTTACGGTTTTGGGGGATTATGTATTTATATTTTTATTTTCTGTCTGATTAAAGTCACGTGTTTATATGATAATTATAATGTTTATATTATTACGTTTATTATAATAATCAGCTGTTGTATATCTTTCCTATAAAAGCCGTATTACAGTTAGGTTTCGTTTGGGTTTGGATTGGATTTGAAAATTGTGAATTAATCCACTCAGATTTATCTGTTTTATGGGAATGTTATTAATATGTTTTATCGTTTCAGTATTGTTATTCACTATGCAGCGACCCAGAATATATAACCTTTCACAATGAAGCCGTATTGCTATTCGACTTCAGAACATGGCCAATCTTAAAGTTACCATGTGTTTACTGTGAGGCGTTACGAAGTTCGCCGGGTCAGCTAGTTATATATAAAGATGAATGTGATGGAAAAAAGTAGAATATATAAACTATTTTATAATTCAATGACGCTTATAATGTTGCAACAATATACACGTAACTATTTCAGGCACAAAGTATGCCTGAGTCTAAGCATTATTGCAGATTGCACAACGAAGTAACAGAGCTTATCAAGCAATAAAATCTGCAATGCATAAGACACTGTAACGGTTATGATTGTTACTTAATAACCCAAGTCTCTACTGCTGCTCGGTGGGCATTCGTTGCCCAACAGTTGAACAATGGCTTTGTCGGAGAACTCGTTAAGGGTCTCGCTGGCAAGCCAGAGTATATGTTTCAAAGCTAGAACCTTTCCTCGAGAACTTTTCCAGAAATGAAATTAGCAGTGAATATTTCCGTATATGAAATTACTTCTAAATTACACCACAGGTGAACAATTATTTTGAAATATCAATTTCATTTCGATTAGAAGAAAATATTTATAAAAAATTCATACTTGGATCTACAAAATACTATCGGAGCTTCTTAATTGTTAATCAAATATGAACGTAAAAAGTGGTAAAATTGTTTTATTAAAAAATGTTTGGGTTTAATTCCCTGTATGAAATAGGTTAGATCATGGATATTTCTAAAAGGAATGTTTCAATTCCTCTAAACAGCTGTCGTCATAACCATATGAAATCACTAACCAAATGACGTCACTGTTTCAAGTTTTGGACGCGCAAATTACTAACACCCCCCATCAGAGACAAGACATATCCATGCCAAAATTTAAAGGAAAGATTATAACGAATATAAAATGTTATTAAGTAACCAATATACCTATTTAGAGAAGTTTGGATGGTTTGACATGTATTTGTATCCTAAATAATCCTATAGCTTAGTACAAAAAATCACAACCGTCAATGTTGACGTCAAGGTGAAAAATACTCTCCAACAAACCCTCAGGGTGGACGTATGTCAAGAGTAAAATATATTATGTAATCAATTCAGGTTATATTGAATCAGGAGTTCCATACTGTACTCTTAGATTTACAAACACAGACTACATATAGTACAGAAAGCATAGCAGCCACGATACAGACAAAACTGTGGCTGTGTTTACAAGCGGTCAGAGCACGATAACTCGTCACGTGACCAGCCGATGGCCGAGAGACACGCAGGCACAACTGTAGCCAAGGTCGGGGAGTGCGTGAGACACCAGTCACGGCACCTCCTACACGGATACTGCGAGGTATCGGCTATATCTGTACCGGTGACCAGGAGATGCCTGTGTAGTGTTCAACTGCATGACGGTGACGTACATGTACCCTAGGTAGGCACAACTGTAGCCAAGGTCGGGAGTGCGTGAGACACCAGTCACGGCACCTCCTACACGGATACTGCGAGGTATCGGCTATATCTGTACCGGTGACCAGGAGATGCCTGTGAAGTGTTCAACTGCGTGACGGTGACGTACATGTACCCTAGGTAGGCACAACTGTAGCCAAGGTCGGGGAGTGCGTGAGACACCAGTCACGGCACCTCCTACACGGATACTGCGAGGTATCGGCTATATCTGTACCGGTGACCAGGAGATGCCTGTGAAGTGTTCAACTGCGTGACGGTGACGTACATGTACCCTAGGTAGGCACAACTGTAGCCAAGGTCGGGGAGTGCGTGAGACACCAGTCACGGCACCTCCTACACGGATACTGCGAGGTATCGGCTATATCTGTACCGGTGACCAGGAGATGCCTGTGAAGTGTTCAACTGCGTGACGGTGACGTACATGTACCCTAGGTAGGCACAACTGTAGCCAAGGTCGGGGAGTGCGTGAGACACCAGTCACGGCACCTCCTACACGGATACTGCGAGGTATCGGCTATATCTGTACCGGTGACCAGGAGATGCCTGTGAAGTGTTCAACTGCGTGACGGTGACGTACATGTACCCTAGGTAGGCACAACTGTAGCCAAGGTCGGGGAGTGCGTGAGACACCAGTCACGGCACCTCCTACACGGATACTGCGAGGTATCGGCTATATCTGTACCGGTGACCAGGAGATGCCTGTGAAGTGTTCAACTGCGTGACGGTGACGTACATGTACCCTAGGTAGGCACAACTGTAGCCAAGGTCGGGGAGTGCGTGAGACACCAGTCACGGCACCTCCTACACGGATACTGCGAGGTATCGGCTATATCTGTACCGGTGACCAGGAGATGCCTGTGAAGTGTTCAACTGCGTGACGGTGACGTACATGTACCCTAGGTAGGCACAACTGTAGCCAAGGTCGGGGAGTGCGTGAGACACCAGTCACGGCACCTCCTACACGGATACTGCGAGGTATCGGCTATATCTGTACCGGTGACCAGGAGATGCCTGTGAAGTGTTCAACTGCGTGACGGTGACGTACATGTACCCTAGGTAGGCACAACTGTAGCCAAGGTCGGGGAGTGCGTGAGACACCAGTCACGGCACCTCCTACACGGATACTGCGAGGTATCGGCTATATCTGTACCGGTGGTGATTTTTAAAATGGAAACCCTGTAACGGGTTTCATAGAAATCACTAGAGCTATTGTGTTGAATTTTCAATATAAAAGAATAAGAACAGTTGTTTAGATGTACTGAAAACATTCCCTTTAGACATATCCATGATCTAACTTTTTTCCCACATGGAAGTAAATACAAACATTTTTTTAACCTGGGTGGACCAGCTACACATCTAATTACCCTATAATTGTTTATATTATTTTGACTGCAAAATCTACTTACGTACACGTAAATCACTCATGATACTAGTATAGTAATTGAAAAATTATACAAAAAAACCTGTTTATCCTTAAGCGTCAGCGTAGAAATCCTTCCCATCCACTTGTTTTGAGAATTATTTTACCTGAAAAAAGATTTATTTGTTTAGTAATACAATATCCACTAAGTATAATTTATATGATAAGATTTATTTATCTTTGACTAAAGAGAGATTTACCAATTGTAACAATAATTTCTTACATCACCAATTGAATGCCTCGGGATGTAAAACGAAAGAACTGTACTTTGGGTACAAGAGGGCTCTCTGGCACAGACGAGCTGTCTAGATTTTTCTGTTACAATATGTGGCAACCCTGTCTCCGCCAGTTCCACAAGGTCGTAACCGCTTCCTCCCCGGGTAGATCTCGCGCTCTCTCTCGCGTTCGCGCCAAATAAATCGCGCCAACTCGACCGTGCCGCCATAAACACCGCGCCTGCTTTACAGCGCATCCCGCGAATAACTCACTTTTAAAAATACATCGCTGTAAACTTTTCTGCTCCTAATGACTTCTTTATTGAGCGGCGCGCAGGTGCGTAAACAAGCCCGCAGTGGTTTTTATTTATCGCGGTTTATCCTCTAATTATGCGCGGAGATTCACATAACGCGCGCCGCCGCCGCGGGTTGTGCTTTGGCGTGCGGGAGAGAGACGAGTGCTCGTGTGTGAGAAACGTGAGAGTGACTTCGTAAAACTTGGCAAGACATATTATGTGGAGATTTGGTAGTGACTGAGTGGATAGCGTCCCTCCTTCACAAGCAAACAGATCTGAGAAAATACCTGAGGAAGCCCTGTAAGCGTTTAATATTGGACCGAGTTTACTTGTTTGCTAATTTTGACAAACAAATAAATACTTTGACTGCTAAAAAATCTGTAACAAAGTGCGTCTCACCCAATCTACACTCATTTTCCAACCATGATTTTTTAATTTAAAAAAACATTTCCAATTAATGTGTATAGCATGAGCTAAAAAAACTGTAGTGGTTAGATAAACTTAGATAGTGGTGAATCCCTTATTATTATCATTCTTAAATGACAATATAAACATGTATGTAGACTATTCTAAGCCAAGTAGGCTAACACGTTCCTTAGACAGGGATTTTAATTAATAGCCCAATAGCTAATGTCATAAGGGACGTATAAAGTTTTATCGGGAGTCCGAACTACAATTTTGGGTCTGACTTACTAATTGGTGTAAATATGAGGATGGATTTTGTGGATGAACCAATGATGCGGACGTCAATTTACACCTGAAAATATGACGTTCACCATCCATCGGTCATAACTATCCACAATTCAAATTTACTATCCATATTTTTCAGTTTTGAAATAAAAATGTTTTCCTAATTTTCTTCTCACTGACATCGACCAATATAGCTAGGAAGTTTTCAGTTTTAGATCTGTCATACTTTTGAGACATTTTGAGACACAATACTCCGCACTTTCCCTTGGAAATTTACACGATGTGAAATGTTCCGACTAGCACTGTCGATTAATTAAATAAACTAAAAGTGCCGTTGTGCAAAGACTGAGACTGACGCAAGCTTGAGAATCGCGCTCAGACAATGTCCTAATTACTATTATTATAAGCCCAGCGTGGCGCCTGCTAACCTGAACTATGCAAATATAGGTCCCCCACCAACCTGGATGCCAGAGGTGGCTTTAAATTGTGTTATGATAAGAAGTCGCTGCCTTTGTAGTGAAAAAAAACATCCTTCCAAATCATCTCTAGTCGTCATCAGTCTTGAAAATACACTATTAAAATTGAACCCTTCGATAAACCTAACTAATATTTGATTGTGAGTGTAAGAGGATTATGACTCGATCTTTGACTGGGACGTCGTCCTGTAATCCAGCTACTTGGAGGTCACAATTGTGGATAGTTGTGAGCGATGGTCGGTGGGTGTAGTGTTCTCTTGTGTGGATTAACGTCCGCACTATTGAATACTACGTTAATGCGCAAATACCATCCTTATAATTACACCAATTCGTAATTCAGAGGCAGTAGTTCGGATTCCACGTTAAACTGCAGGTCCCTTAGTTGCCATCGGCTTTTGGGATATTAATTAACAGTCCTGTCTAAGGAACATATCAGCCTTATCCAGTAACAAGACTACAAGATAGCGCCACAATCATCCTACACTCTTCTCATTCATACTTGGCTTAAAATAACTACCTTGTTGTATGGTCACCATTTCAATCATCTAACCTAATCTTGTTGTCTTCTTACTAAGGCTGACATAGTTTCTTAGCATCTAAGGTACCTACAGTGTATCGTGGAACCCAAACCATAATTTGACTATGTCATGAATATGACAAATTATCAGAATTGATTTTGTGGATGAACGTAATATTTAACAGGGCGAACGTTAATCCACACCTAAAAAATTGCAATTCTCAGGCCATTGCTTATAATTATCCACAGTTGGTGACCTCCAAGTAGCTGGATTACAGGACACACCGACGCTCCAGTCAACTTGGTTCCTTGTAGACAATATTATCCTGACTCGCAGAGCAGGTGTGGCCCTACTTGTCCACTCGGCAGGATACCCGTTACAAAGTCTGGCAGGCCGGGTGTAACACGTATTGCGTGTATCAAGGGCGTATCTTCTTAACCGATTTTTCTTGACTCTTTGAAGGCCTAAGACTCGAAAGGTTTTTTTTGTTTTAAGAGGTTTCCTCACTGGCGGCATATTATAGATTTAGCTCCTTAAGAACTTTAGCTCGAAATCAATGTCTGGGTAGTAGAAATGACTGGGATGGTGGCGTCGTCCTATAATCCAACTACTTGGAAGTACGAATTGTGGATAGTTGTGAGTAATGTTCTCTTGTGTGGATTAACGTCCGCACTATTAAATACTGCGTTAATCCGCAAAGACCATCCTCATAATTAGACCAATTCCTAATTCAGAGGCTGTGGTTAGGATTCCACGTTAAACTGTAGGTCCCTTAGTTACCATCGGCTGTTGGGCTATTAATTAACAGTCCTGTCTAAGGAACATGTCAGCCTTAGTCAGTAACAAGACTACAAGATCGCGCCACAATCATCTTACACTCAATCCTCATTCATACTTGGCTTAAAATACCTACCTTGTTGTATGGTCACCATTTCAATAATCTAATCTAATTGAATACTACGTTAATCCACAAAGATCAGTTAAACAGCGTTAGTAAGTAAAAACACTACAAGATCGCGCCAAAATCATCCTACCCTCGTTTCTCATTCATACTTGGCTTAAATACCTACCTTGTGGTGTGGTAACCATTTCAAAAATCAAATCCAATCTTTTCGCAGTACACAGTATAGTATAACGAACCCTGTGTGGCGCGGCGCCAGCTGAAATATCGCTCAAGCGACGCTCCTGCCTCCCGCAATCTCAGAGCCGGAGGCCACATTGATTTGTCATTCTTTAAGTTTATTATCCCTCAAATTGATATTTGCCTGATAGTCCGTGTACTTTGCAAAAAGTTTAAGTGTGGCTTCACCTCGGAGGTTTTGTTAAATTGCGTACAATCGAAGGAGGTAATTTTCTGAATAGCATGTCATTATTTGCGTCCAAAGGAATCGCGATTGGTTTAATTTTAGTTTACTGAAGTATAATTTTATCTCAAGATTTGATCTATTTAGGTTTTAATTCACAATAAATTATTGTTCCTCCTGTTTTCTGATTCCTAATTATGTTAAACTGTTTATGTAAGAACGCTAAGCTTTTTATGAACTTGATAAAATATCACTGAAGTGAAATTAAATTACGGTAAATTGAAGACATAAAATCAAAGGGTTATAAACAAACGTAGACTAATTGGTGGTACATGACAGTACAAGAATTCTAACCATTAATCAATAAAACATAAAACTACAAAAATGTAAAGCCGTAGTTCATTGTAAAATTTCAACATAAATTCCCAAATTATACAGGGTGTCCATGATAAAAGATTCAGGACTTTGGTGAGTGATTAGGTACATTAAAAGGAAGAAAAAATTACATTGGAGGTATGGTCAAAAACTCTTATTTTCTCAGATATCCGCCATTTTGTATTTTCTACAATATATTATTTATTTTATACATTTTTAACGGACTATTTTCAAATTTGGTATTTTATTTGGTTATTTTATTTATATTATATTATTTGGTATTTGTGTTTTAGACTAGTAGATTACTATTATAAAAAAATAACTAGCATGATATGAGCTTAAAATCCAAAATGGCGGCCATTTAAATTTCGTGTATGTTTTACCGTTTTCTAAGTATTTTAGTTTTAAAATCTTAAACTCTGATTCATCCATTCCTCCATCCGATTTCCTCTAACTCCTCTTACTCACTGAAGTCCTGAAACTTTTTTCATGGACACCCTGCATACATATTTCATGCATATTTCAAAACTACCCTTTTCGGTATTTTAAGGTGAAGTATCAATTCTTTCTTTGAAGAAGTTTCAATTCTTCTTGATTCATCATTGGTGATAGTGGATTTATGTTAATTAGATTTTTATTACAATCATTAAATTAAATACTTTGTATCTGGATCCAGTTTCTAACCAATATTTTAAACTGTGATGTTTTAGTTCTGTTTATGAAGAGTAAACATATCTATTTGACGTCAAATGCAAATGTACCAAGTCATCCTCAATATTATGAGTCACAGTACAAACTAGATGTGAATTATTGATCAATCTACCTTTTCTAATACACAGTAAATGTGATTCATAAACTGTAAGTGTGAGGGTAGTGTGCGTGTCTCACGCTAGAGGTAGCTGCTTGTCCGAGGTGTGAATTCGCCACTACCAGAACACGTCACTCAAGTAAACTGCTACTACCCGTCGTCCGTCGTTTCATTTTCAGTTTTAGATGAAAATTCTAATTAATTTTATAATATGAACTGAGAACCTTATCAAGGTAACTTCAACCTTTTTCCGTTGATCATTTTGAAATAGCTATTTGTTTAGCTAGAGCGCAAACGATGTCATATCGCACGAGAGGTTCATATGGCAACACGAAGCGTCAGCTGAGTGTTGCCAAAACTTCGGAGCGGCCATGACAGTTTGCACTCGTATTTCACACGAAATTCTTCCTACAATAAAAAAGTCATTTAGGTTATGTTTGATTTTCCCGTTGGAATAAATGTAAACATAACTTTTAGGTTTCCGGTAACCTCAGTTTCCTCAAACCGGAAGTTAGTGTTGTAGAAACGTCTACCGTCTATCAGCTGACTGAATGCTTACATGCTATTGGTTAGTTTCATACAGATTTGAAACGTTCCGCGCATGTGATTGGCCGGTTTCGTATCCGCCCTAGGGTGGATAAGTACTTATACGTTGTGCCAACAGTGCGAAAAGTGCCTGTATCGCGCGGTTGTAGGAAAATGATTTAGTTTGCCCTCAGATGTTTTCTTCCCTCAACAATTTATATTCGTATTCATGAGACAACAACCAACTATGTGTGTCTTAAGGCGAAATATGCTTAAGAGGTTAGTGTGATAAGTTAGATAGATAATGTATTATATGATGTATATCTTTGTTACTAATAAAGTTTAACCTTTATCTGTATCATTAATAATGAATAGCGCTCTGTTTAAAAGTGACTAGTTCCAGTTTCGAACTACAGTCATCGAAATGCCCGTCAAACCTTCAAACTCCCTGACGCACCGCCTCACCCTTCATTGTGCAGAACACCTCATACCCGTGTTTATTAACAATAATTATTCAAACCCTCATTAATGATTGTATGAGCTCAAATTACCCCTTGGTGGGCAACATTAGCAGTCTTTCTTCATACAACGCCAACAAAGACTGGTAAAAACATAATGAACTAACTTCAATTACAGGTGTATTTCCATTTTTCAGCGAAGGAGCGAGTGCACACAAAGAACGTGTTTTTGTATCAACTTATAATTCACTAGAAACGTCCGCTAACAACCGAGAAACTAACTCATCTCCGGCGGAGCGGAACCTCTACCAAACCGTTCCATACGTTACGGAAGATAAAATGCGGGCGAACAATTACAAGCGATGGCCGAGCGACATCCAGGAATCTCCGAAACGGAGGCCACGAGACAAAAACTGACCGCAAACTGCTGAGTGAGTGGAAAAGTGCAAAACAAGGTTAGAAACCACGAGGACTGATGAAGAGGACACAGAGTACAAAGAAGTGAACAGCTGTTTTTGCTCCGGGAACGTAATGGTCGGTTATTATATGTATTGGTGGCGAGCATCGTTCCGGCCCATCTACCGTGCATTACCAACGGCAACCGCTAGTTACAGACCTATCCCGGGCAATTCATTAACTTTTGATTCGGCCGAGCGGCAATATCGACCTAATCGGTGGACGTGTGAGGTATCCGTTGTATCCGCTACTGGACATCGATACCGTCCTCCATTATGACACACTCACGACGTCAGCGGTGGACGTGTGAGGTATCCGTTGTATCCGCTACTGGACATCGATACCGTCCTCCATTATGACACACTCACGACGTCAGCGGTGGACGTGTGAGGTATCCGTTGTATCCGCTACTGGACATCGATACCGTCCTCCATTATGACACACTCACGACGTCAGCGGTGGACGTGTGAGGTATCCGTTGTATCCGCTACTGGACATCGATACCGTCCTCCATTATGACACTCTCACGACGTCAGCGGTGGACGTGTGAGGTATCCGTTGTATCCGCTACTGGACATCGATACCGTCCTCCATTATGGCACTCTCACGACGTCAGCGGTGGATGTGTGAGGTATCCGTTGTATCCGCAACTGGACATCGATACCGTCCCCCATTATGACACTCCTACGACGTCAGCGGTGGACGTGTGAGGTATCCGTTGTATCCGCTACTGGACATCGATACCGTCCTCCATTATGACACACTCACGACGTCAGCGGTGGACGTGTGAGGTATCCGTTGTATCCGCTACTGGACATCGATACCGTCCTCCATTATGACACACTCACGACGTCAGCGGTGGACGTGTGAGGTATCCGTTGTATCCGCTACTGGACATCGATACCGTCCTCCATTATGACACACTCACGACGTCAGCGGTGGACGTGTGAGGTATCCGTTGTATCCGCTACTGGACATCGATACCGTCCTCCATTATGACACACTCACGACGTCAGCGGTGGACGTGTGAGGTATCCGTTGTATCCGCTACTGGACATCGATACCGTCCTCCATTATGACACACTCACGACGTCAGCGGTGGACGTGTGAGGTATCCGTTGTATCCGCTACTGGACATCGATACCGTCCTCCATTATGACACACTCACGACGTCAGCGGTGGACGTGTGAGGTATCCGTTGTATCCGCTACTGGACATCGATACCGTCCTCCATTATGACACACTCACGACGTCAGCGGTGGACGTGTGAGGTATCCGTTGTATCCGCTACTGGACATCGATACCGTCCTCCATTATGACACACTCACGACTTCTACGTGCGTCAGCGGTGGACGTGTGAGGTATCCGTTGTATCCGCTACTGGACATCGATACCGTCCTCCATTATGACACACTCACGACGTCAGCGGTGGACGTGTGAGGTATCCGTTGTATCCGCTACTGGACATCGATACCGTCCTCCATTATGACACTCCTACGACGTCAGCGGTGGACGTGTGAGGTATCCGTTGTATCCGCTACTGGACATCGATACCGTCCTCCATTATGACACACTCACGACGTCAGCGGTGGACGTGTGAGGTATCCGTTGTATCCGCTACTGGACATCGATACCGTCCTCCATTATGACACACTCACGACGTCAGCGGTGGACGTGTGAGGTATCCGTTGTATCCGCTACTGGACATCGATACCGTCCTCCATTATGACACACTCACGACGTCAGCGGTGGACGTGTGAGGTATCCGTTGTATCCGCTACTGGACATCGATACCGTCCTCCATTATGACACACTCACGACGTCAGCGGTGGACGTGTGAGGTATCCGTTGTATCCGCTACTGGACATCGATACCGTCCTCCATTATGACACACTCACGACGTCAGCGGTGGACGTGTGAGGTATCCGTTGTATCCGCTACTGGACATCGATACCGTCCTCCATTATGACACACTCACGACGTCAGCGGTGGACGTGTGAGGTATCCGTTGTATCCGCTACTGGACATCGATACCGTCCTCCATTATGACACACTCACGACGTCAGCGGTGGACGTGTGAGGTATCCGTTGTATCCGCTACTGGACATCGATACCGTCCTCCATTATGACACACTCACGACGTCAGCGGTGGACGTGTGAGGTATCCGTTGTATCCGCTACTGGACATCGATACCGTCCTCCATTATGACACACTCACGACGTCAGCGGTGGACGTGTGAGGTATCCGTTGTATCCGCTACTGGACATCGATACCGTCCTCCATTATGACACACTCACGACGTCAGCGGTGGACGTGTGAGGTATCCGTTGTATCCGCTACTGGACATCGATACCGTCCTCCATTATGACACACTCACGACGTCAGCGGTGGACGTGTGAGGTATCCGTTGTATCCGCTACTGGACATCGATACCGTCCTCCATTATGACACACTCACGACGTCAGCGGTGGACGTGTGAGGTATCCGTTGTATCCGCTACTGGACATCGATACCGTCCTCCATTATGACACACTCACGACGTCAGCGGTGGACGTGTGAGGTATCCGTTGTATCCGCTACTGGACATCGATACCGTCCTCCATTATGACACACTCACGACGTCAGCGGTGGACGTGTGAGGTATCCGTTGTATCCGCTACTGGACATCGATACCGTCCTCCATTATGACACACTCACGACGTCAACGTGCGTCAGCGGTAGACGTGTGAGGTATCCGTTGTATCCGCTACTGGACATCGATACCGTCCTCCATTATGACACACTCACGACGTCAGCGGTGGACGTGTGAGGTATCCGTTGTATCCGCTACTGGACATCGATACCGTCCTCCATTATGACACACTCACGACGTCAGCGGTGGACGTGTGAGGTATCCGTTGTATCCGCTACTGGACATCGATACCGTCCTCCATTATGACACACTCACGACGTCAGCGGTGGACGTGTGAGGTATCCGTTGTATCCGCTATTGGACATCGATACCGTCCTCCATTATGACACACTCACGACGTCAGCGGTGGACGTGTGAGGTATCCGTTGTATCCGCTACTGGACATCGATACCGTCCTCCATTATGACACTCTCACGACGTCAGCGGTGGACGTGTGAGGTATCCGTTGTATCCGCTACTGGACATCGATACCGTCCTCCATTATGACACACTCACGACGTCAGCGGTGGACGTGTGAGGTATCCGTTGTATCCGCTAGTGGACATCGATACCGTCCTCCATTATGACACACTCACGACGTCAGCGGTGGACGTGTGAGGTATCCGTTGTATCCGCTACTGGACATCGATACCGTCCTCCATTATGACACACTCACGACGTCAGCGGTGGACGTGTGAGGTATCCGTTGTATCCGCTACTGGACATTGATACCGTCTGCATTTCCACAATTATTATAATATTTCACTTCTAACCACAAATTTAGTTACACTACGTTGTAAGATTTTAAAAATTTTTGGATGAT
Source organism: Nephotettix cincticeps (assembly GCA_023375725.1). Taxonomy (NCBI): domain Eukaryota; kingdom Metazoa; phylum Arthropoda; class Insecta; order Hemiptera; family Cicadellidae; genus Nephotettix; species Nephotettix cincticeps. Next base: position 53,237,453 of record CM041788.1, read on the forward strand.
ATTACAATAATATTTTTCAATAGAGTATTTTTTAAATTTTTCGATGTTAAAAATGTGAATCGTGTATATTCCATGCAAGAAAGCAATTCTATCAATGCTATAAAAAAATGTTATTATATTTAAATATAACACAATGCAAAGTTCAAATCCTGTGATATATATTATTTGTATTGTGTTTATGTTGTAAAAAATAGCTCAAAATGAGTTAATTAAATCGTGTAATTTCTTCCAAGTCCTTAAAATATTACTGCACCACCATAACCGCATCACATGTTCCCGGGATATAGACCAGTGGAGTCTAATTAGGGTTGAATTCACCCCAACCAACGGCCCGGGCAGATTGTTGGATAAAAACGGTAATTTTCCATGTGCAAGATTAGCATTGACCAAGCCAGGTGTGGTACGGGCGATAACGGCAGCTGGGCTACTGTACTCGCGTACTGGCTGTAACCTGCGATATACTGGGCAATACAGGCAACATTTGTACTCCTGGCAATGCTGTCTTCATATGATTTATTACATTTAAATGGGTGGGTCCTACATATTTACATATTAGTTATGTATTAGTTAGATTAGATCATTGAAATGGCAACCATACTACAATGTAGGTATTTTAAGCCAAGTATGAATGAGGATTGAGTGTAAGATGATTGTGGCAGCTTACTAAGGCTGACATGTTCCTTAGAGTTTCCTACAGTTTAACGTGGAATCCGAACTGCGGCCTCTTAGTTACGAATTGGTCTAATTATGAGGATGGTATTTGCAGTTTAACTTAGTATTCAATAGTGCGGACGTTAATCCACACAAGAGAATACCACATCTACCGACCATCTTTGACGACTATTCACAATTCGTGACCTCCAATTAGCTGGATTACAGGACGTCGCCACCGTCCCAGTCTATACAATTGTAATTCAACTTAGAAGTAGTTAGGGTGTCCCTGGAACAGCAAAATTATTTTTATTCACAGATATTTTCCCAATGTAACCCGCAACCAACCATTCATAGATCCCCATAACTTGACCAGAACCGCCAGAGTGCCGGCGGTTTCCGGACCATTTGTAGGACGGTGGCGCGGCGGTGCGGCGGGCCCAGGAAACACAACATAATGGACTGTGACACACTCTTACCCTTCTCCCTGCCTTTATCTCTATCGCTAATCCATTACTCCTGTTCTTCCGTTTCGCACAAATGTTCGCATCGTTCATTGAGCGTGTTGAGGGTGTCTTGTTAACCTTGGACCTCGGGCATCACCCCAGAGGTCGCAGGTTTAAAACGACGCTCATATAGGTTAGGACTGTTTTTGTATTCTCTATGAATGTAAAAAATACCTCTGACGAATATAATGCAGAGAAGAAATCTCTATTAGCATATGTGGTGAAATATTTATTTTAAGAACGATATTAATTTTGTAACAGCATTACCGGTTACATGACAATCGTAAGATAATGGATAAGCTTAAAGGTAATGTATTCCGTTCCTATAAACGGCTGCCCTTACAACCATATGACGTCATGAAGCATACGACGCCATCATTTCAAATTTTGGTCTCACGGATTGCCAATACCCCACTACACGTCATTAGAGCTAAGACATATCCATGTCAAAAAGATGCTAAAGATAATAAAAGTGCTTATCTAGGAAATAGCTCCTTCAAAAGACAATGACCAATTAAGATAGTGCATTCAAATTGCCTACTACTCCGTGCAGGAGTTTCAAGTTTAATATTTATTGTAGTAAAGTTAATACATTCTTTAAAGATTTTTTTTAAATTCAGGTTTTTTATACCCAGATAGTTAGTTAGTTTGTGAGATGACGACCTACCAAGGGAGGTATTTTAAGCTAAGAATGAATGAGACTCAAGTGTAAGATGATTGTGCCGCGATCTTGTAGTCTTTTTACTGACTAAGGTTGACATGTTCCTTAGGCAGAACTGTGATTTAATAACCAAACAGCCAATGGCATATCTAAGGGGCCCTCAGTTTAACGTGGAGTTTGAACCACTGGCCCTGAATTACGAACTGGTATAATTATAAGGATCTCTTTTTGGATTAACGTAGTATTCAATAGGGCCGATGTTAATCCACAATTCGTGACCTTCAAGTTGCTGGTTTACACGACACGCCACTGTCCTAGTCGTATAAGCCAAGTTATAATATAAGCCAGTGGTTATTTTAAGCCAAGTATGAATTAGATATGATTTTTGAAATGAACTGTTAATTAATAGCCCAATAGCCAATGAGATCTAAGTGACCTACAGCTTAACGTGGAATCAAGCCACTTTTGCTTAGGAATTACGAACCGGTTTTATCATGAGGATGGTCTTTGTGGATGAAGGTATTATCAGGTATTATTGTTGTTAGCTAACGTAGATTAGTGCAGATTAGCGTGGACTAGTCACGTTATCCGCACTAGGGGATATCGCATCAACCGACCATCGTCCATAACTATCCACGATTAAAATCTCTACTACCATCTTGGATCTTGGTCCCATATGAACAATATTAGATTTGTTATAGCATTACTAACTGATCACTCGATTGTGGGAAAATACGGTTAGGATTTTAAATTTAATGTAAAGTGGTTATCTAGGGAATTAAATTTTGAATTGTAGGAAAGATAATTAAATGTTAATAATCAGATATAACTCCTTGTTAAATATATTTTCCCGGAAATAAAATAAAAAGTAATAATGAGATTCCTTAGATAACTACTTTACCTTTATTTGACTCCTCAACCACAGCAATCGAGTAATGAGTAATGCTAGCACAAATTGAACATTGTTCTTGTGGGAGTAACCCCTAGATGGAGGAGTTACTACAGATTCTTACTCTTGACTCTTACTCACTTACTCCGACTGTATTCTGCAGACACTACGTACTATGTTTATATATTTTCAATGTTTTTAAGTGATACTAATCGTATTGGCTAGAACTATTTACTTTTTAATGTAATATTTTTATATGAGTAACTGAGTAATAATATTTAAAATTATCCTAGAAATGAGGTAAACACAAAAATAATTAGTTTAATTTCTTAAAGGAAACCTGTAATATTCTTAGTGGTATTCTCGCTAAACGTATACAATACAGAAAGTTATATGCAACATACATATTTTACGTATTTTTACAAAATTCGGAATACCGAGTTTGTTGAACGCTAAAATTTAATAGTTCTCTCTTGGAGATTGTAAGCGGAACGAAACGGTTAAAGAAATGCTACTGCGAAAAACTTTGTATATTATCTAATAGTATTACGAACTCGATGTTTATTTTGATTTTATTTGTGACTCATTACTACTACTGCAATAACTACTTCTTTCATGTAAAAAGATGTTTGTATTTACTTCCCTGGGGGACATAGGTTAGCCAACCATATGACGTCAGTAACCAAATTACGTCACTTTTTTAAAATTTTTGTCGCGAAAATACTAACACCCCCTCCTCAGTGCTAAAACATACGTATCAATGTCAAAAGATTTAACACTAGTAGGGCTATAATATTTTTTTACAAACTAATAAAGACGTTGAAAACTTTAATTTATTCCACAGAATTGTGTTAACGGACTTTGTGTTCCCACCGTCATTGGTCACCAAACAAAACTAGATTCCCAGTATTAAGTTCCCACAAATGCACAATTGCAAAACCTGGGTCACATGATGCACGAATTCTATTTTCATAGCGGTTCTGACTAAGTAATTGAAGGAGTCTTCCCTACTCCTTGTGCAATATGTACAATGATAAAAATACATCCACTGAGTGGACTATTCTATTGGTTTTTGTGAAATCAGAATATTCCCTAAGCTTATTTTGTATTCGTGTTTGAATTCATGAAAGACCAACCCTGCCCTTAAGTGGGTATTTTATGGATAGTTATGGACGATACTCGGTTGATGTGATATTCCTTAGTGTGCAGTAATCCACATTAGCAAACAATACCTTCATCCACAAAGACCATCCTTATGATAAGACCAGTTCGTAATTCCTAAGCAAAAGTGACTTGAATCCCACGTTAAGCTGAAGGTCCCTTATGCCATTGGCTATTGAGCTATTAATGAATGTTCATTTCAAAGACCATATCTCATTCATTCTTGGCTTAAAATAACTACTGGCTTATATTATAACTTGGCTTATAATATGACTGGGACAGTAGCGTGTCATGTAAAGCAGCTACTTGAAGGTCACGAATTGTGCATAGTTGTCAGCGATGGTCGGTGGGTGTAGTGTTCTCTTGTGTGGATTAACGTCCATACTATTGAATACTACGTTAATCCGAAAAGAGAATCCTTATAATTATACCAGTTCGTAATTCAGAGGTAGGGGTTCGAACTCCACGTTAAACTGAAGGTCCCTTGGATATGCCATTGACTGTTGGGCTATTAATCAACAGTCTAAGGAACATGTCAGCCTTAGTCGGTAAAAAGACGACAAGATCGTGCCAAAATCATCTTACACTCGATTCTCATTCATACTTTATGGACGCCATTTCAGTAACTATCTAACTATCCGGGTAGGATGTCATTTCAAAATGTAATAGTAATCTTGGTCTTTGTCATTAAATTTCCATGGGTCATACCACACCACCACGTTAACACATTTTTTTGTACTTTAGATTGTCTAGTGACTCGCCTACCGGACGCGAGTCCCCCCAACTGCCTAACTGCTGAGCTAATTTGACATTTCGTACACCACGCTCGCCACGGACGGTGCGCGCCTTGCAGTCGCTAATTACCTTGTCCACTGTCATTTAAACATAATTAATCATTTCCTAACTGTCCCAGCGGAGTAGTGAGAAGCCTCATGCACAACGCTTGGAGGCGCACAAGTCGACCACTTGGTTCGGGATTGGTTGAAGGATACGGGAGTTAAAGCCTTTTCACACTGCATATCGCCAACGTCACGGTCGGATGTCTGCGAGCCTTTAAAATCTGGATCCATGTCTTTTCAACGGTCATTGCATACTGGCGTCGCACACGTCGGCGATCTGGGAAACCGACGACCGAACAATCTGCAGCGTATGTTTTGGAACCGACGTCCGACGTTTCTCTTGGCTCATGTCCAATATACAAGGTTGGTAGGCCTGCCGAAAAGTAATGTAAATTGAAAAACTAAAAAAACCCCTAAACCTATAAGAAACATAGTAGTTCGTACTATAATCGTTAAGAGAAGGAGGAAGTAATATGCTGCAGATTAGATTAGATTAGATTATTGAAATGGCGACCATACCACAAGGTAGGTATTTTAAGCCAAGTATGAATGGGAAATTAGTGTAAGATGATTGTGGAGCGATCTTGTAGTCCTGCTACTGACTAAGGTTGATATGTTCCTTAGACAGGACTGATAATAAATATTCCAACAGCCGATGGCATCCAAGAGATCTACAGTTTAACGTGGAATCCGAAACACAGCCTCTGAATTACGAGTTGGTCTATTTATGGGGATAATTTTTGTGGATTACTTTGTGGACGGACAGTTAAGGTCAATATTCTTTATTCGCACATACCGACAGCAATCGAGTAGCATTCCTGCAGGCAAACATTACATTTGATCGCTTTGCCAGTCTACGCTGCATTCTTCTGACTTGAAGTACTGGACAAATGTTCACGAACATCTTTTGCTTCCATTGAGGCTACACGTACATATCGATGGATAAGTCTCTAACTGGTGTTGTATATTTCAAGGAATTACTCCTGTGAAACACCTTGAAAAATCAATAAGAAAACTGAAGAGTTGCGTGGCTACACTGCTCCGCTGACATTTCGGCGACAGACGCATCGGTCACAATCTGAATTGGTCCGTCTGCGAGAGTAATAAAACGTACAATGTACAATCCGTCTGCGACGTCGGCAGTGTGCAGTGTAAAAAGCCCTTAACGTATTGGCGTCTATATATTTCTGGGATCCTCACTGGGGTTTCTCAGAGAGCCAATTGGTATTTGTAACATTTTCCTCTGGCCGCAAACCGTGGTGCTCGTGATAGTAGGTAAGAATATCCCCTAGTTTAAAGGGGGCAGGGGCCTTCCCCCGGGGGTTTGAAAATCAAAGCCAAAAATCGTGTTTTAAGCTACCTCAAGCACATTTTTTCTTAACTGTTACAAAGAACACCGGAGGTACAAGTAGCATTAAATAAATTTGTATAAATTTGATTGTAAATATAGTATACAGGGTATTTATAAAATATTTTGTAATTTTTACATACGACATTTTTCAGAACTCAGAAATTTTGTTTTAACTCCTAACAGTCGCGCAGTTACAGTCCTAACAGTCTCCTCACTACGCGACCTAACGGGTCGCGTAGTGAGGATGCCTGGCTTAAATTTTACAATCAGCAAGGAATTAAGAGTTTCTGTTTTTCTCCTCTCACCTAGGAATGATATTTGACATTTGATCATTCATAGCAGTACTGTAATCTTTCATCTTAGAAATATCACTTTAGTTAATAAATTACTCCGTTTCATTAATCGTTTTTGATTGCGATAAAAACATTTAAACCAAATAGATTTTGATTTTCGGTATAGCTTAAGGGTCGTTACACAAAGAAAAGGACAAACAGATAGACATCAATCTCAACACAACAAAATATTTTTAATTCAGGAGGCTTTCAATCATGAGTTTCAATTAAAAATGTTTAAAAACACGATTCTTCATTGACCACATCCACAGAGGGAGGAGGTAATGTTAAAACATTATTAACCGTTATTTTTAACAGCTAATTAACAAGGAAGTAGGCCAAACAAGAGAATGTCATAAAACAAAACATTAACCATCAACAAAAAGCATTAACAGGCACGCGTCAAGATATAACGACGAATGAAAGTCAGCAACGTGGTCAAAGATTGGCCGTGAATGTTGGAAATGCCCCACATCGGAGAGTGACAGCAGGCGTAATTAAAATGGAAACCTTGAGTAGCAATAATTAAAAATATCCAGGTGGCGCTGGTGTCGGCCCAGCTGACGGTAGATGAGTGATAGGAAGTTCCGGTCCGCGGTGCAGCCGACCGCACACACCGCTCAGGAGGTAGCACACTGCAGACAACCACACACCGCTCAGGAGGTAGCACACTGCAGACAACCACACACCGCTCAGGAGGTAGCACACTGCAGACAACCACACACCGCTCAGGAGGTAGCACACTGCAGACAACCACACACCGCTCAGGAGGTAGCACACTGCAGACAACCACACACCGCTCAGGAGGTAGCACACTGCAGACAACCACACACCGCTCAGAAGGTAGCACACTGCAGACAACCACACACCGCTTAGGAGGTAGCACACTGCAGACAACCACACACCGCTCAGGAGGTAGCACACTGCAGACAACCACACACCGCTCAGGAGGTAGCACACTGCAGACAACCACACACCGCTCAGGAGGTAGCACACTGCAGTTGACTGGTCGAATAGCTTTGGTACTGACAAATATCAGCTCATTCATTTGTCAAGCTAAGGCAAATCAATCCAGTATCATACTAACACAAAATTATGTCAAGATTTTGCTCATGGTGGAACCTGTAACATTCTGATTGTGAAGTTGGTAGACTGCTGTAACCAAAGAACCACTCTGCTGGTCATTGGGTTATAATTTTATTCTACAGTCATTGTAACTAATTCTTGGAAAACGGTACCCAGGAATAGTTAGGACTCAGTAGTATATTTTAAGCCAAATTTATAAGAAATTAGTATAAGATGATTGTGGCGTGATCTTATAGTTTTGATACTGACTAAGCCCAACAAGTTCATTTGAGAGAACTGTTCATCTGTAGCCCTACAACCAAAGGCAAGGCTGGTTACACGCAGGAAACAGGAGACCGTGGTTCGGATTCCACGTTAAACTGTTGCTCACTTAGTTGTTGCCATCGGCTGTTGGGTTATTAATTAACAGTCCTGTCTAAGGAACATGTCAGTAGTCCAGCCTTAGTCAATAATAAGACTACAAGATCGCGCCACAATTATCCTACACTCACTCCTCATTCATACTTGGCCTAAAATACCTAGTATGGTTGCCATTTCAATGATATAATCTAATCGCCGTCACGATGTCACTGACATTTATGATGTCGGAGGTTTGATGCGAAAAAACGTGCTGACTGAGTGTGAATGAGAAGATTTCTAAACTCATTTGAGAAAATTTCGTCAACTGAAGAAGATGCTCGTGACTTTTTAAGAAAGAGGCGTCGACGAAGAGTTGTTGAAAGAGAAAACTTTTCTACTACGGCTATAAACTCTTTTTTGTCCACTCATTATCATGAAGCGGCATTTTACGTGATCACTCATCACTGTAACCTGTCTGCTACCACGACTCACCTAGAATATGATGCGTTGCGTACAAACCACCACCCTAAGAAGACTAGAAATAAATTCTGCGCATGCGTTGTTACAGGGGGCAAGAGGCATGCCTCTCCAAAACACAGATCAGTTGGTTCTCTCACGTCACGTGCTGGTGACACTCGTCGCGGGAACGGCCACTCCTGAAAAAAAGAGTTACCACCTGCAAAAAAGTGACGGTGTGTAACCCGCCTAAGGGACCTACAATTTATCCTGGGATCCGAACCACAATTTTGCCTCTGAGTTACAAACTGGTCTAACTAATTATGAATGAACGTAGTATTCAACAGGAGGATCGTTCATCCACACAATAGAATGTCCCATTCACCGACCATCGCTCATAACTATCTACAACAATTCGTGACCTCAAAATTGCTGGACACCAGTAAAAGGACTACAGATTGACAACAAAATTTGGTTTGGTCCTAGATGAAGTTCTAAATGACATTGAACATACACGGGACACTCGGCTCCCTCGCGGTGACGTAGTGGTTTGCACTTATTATTTATTCATTTAATTAATTTCGCCATCGCAAGACGCCAACCCTCGCGTGAGGCGGGGACATTAATACATGTATAATGAATTACAGCCAGTCCCAGCCCCACCGCGCAACCCCTCTAGGACTAAATTAGCAGCTTCTCTCCCACATAGAAAACTGGCCTATTGTTGTGGATTTATAAATTAAAACTGATAAACAACTGAGTGTAATCTCAAGTATTTTGGGGCTTTTTTGAGATGATTTCCAGAAAAGCGGTGAGTTTTGTGTATTTTTTGTAGGATCAGTAATATTGTATTTGTTATTCCTTACTAAAAATACTTTAACAAAGAATATTGCAATTTACTTCTAAACAAAAAATACATAAATTTGTCTAAAAAATATTTTTAGTCACTACAACCATTTGACTTCACCTTAATTTCAATTTTTACGTGACACGAATTGCTAACACCCCTCCCCCCACCGGAGATTCGTCATATTATCGTCATATAGGAGATAAAAAAGCAGGTAAAAAAGTAACGATAACACAATTTTCCACATGGAATGTTTTGATGTGTTGCTTTAAGTATTGAAAAACATTGAAGGTCATACCTCGAAAGTCTTAAACGTTACTAAAGTTACTTGATTAGAAATTTGTAAATGTTATATAAAAACGTTCATTGTTTGAATTTTGTTTTAGATTTCAATACATTTAGTGATGTATTGAAATAATTTTGTTATAATTATTGACTTAAATGTGGAAATGTAAAATCTTTTTTCATAATTCGTTTAAAGATATTATGCATATTATCTTACGTAGTATAATACAACCAGTATGAATTATTACAATTATTAATTAATCAACCTACAGTTAGTTTTTATTTTGACATTTATACGTCTAAACTCTGATGGTGGGTGTAGTTCGCAATAGTTCTCGCCACGTGAAAATTGTAACGGAAATGACGTCATATGACGAAATTACGTGGTGAGGACAGTTGTTTAGAGGAACTGAAAACATTCCCTTTGGACATATCCATTATCTAAGCTATTTTTCAAAGAGAACGAAACACTTTTTTACTTTTCTTTGTTTGTCAGATATTTTATTTTACATTTAAATAAACTTTTCCTCTCGCTTCAGTGTTTTAAACCACACTAGTTTAAAAGTGTAGTTTAACACTAAAATTAGATTAAAAATCCATCATTATTATGAATTTCAAATGAACAGTTGTCAGATGTGCTGTGTATTTATTTTTAAATGTTATTATATTTTAAGATAAACATACCTAGATTCATACAAAGTTACCTGGACCTTTTCAGATATAAATACCATAATAGAGAGGATTCAAGAAAAAATACATTACTGAAATTTTTGCTATTTAATAAAGTAACAATATTTCATAGATATACACCAATTAGTGACACACTGACAGCTTGTATCGGTGATCGTCGATGCCGGCATTACACTAATTGCAGCGCCTACTCACACCACTCATTACTCCAGAGTTCCCACTCACATACGCCCTTGTGAAACCACAACTGTAACTAGCTAAGTAAATGTTAACACGGCTAAAACTCATTTAACTAACCGTGCGGATCAATTACACTAATTAAATGACTAATGACTTTAATGAGCGCGAATCGAGCTTCAAAATGGAAACTGAAGCCGGCCTAGAAGCGTCTGCGACGACTAACGGGCGCAACAATTATAATCCACTTATGATAACAAAGGCGCGAGTTTTATTTGTAAATTGTGTGATGTTATCGGACGTAATGACCATTAACTAGACCTAGTCCAGTTCGTTGACTTGGTAAACAGCTTTTATGAGGGATTCGGAACAGCCGGTAACTGCTACATAATTGGACCGGTTACCAAGAACGTTCCATTATTTATACTCGCGAAACCCGAAAAGTTATCACGAAAGTGTAATTAGTAATGTAATGAGTTAATCTACATCAATGCTCCACAAGTGATACGATCTACAATGCTTTGTAGAATGGAGTCCTACTGTACCGTGTGAGAATTATACATCCCTAAAATCGTATAAACGTCAAAGTGAAATATTTCACCTTGTACGTTTGTTGGTTAAGATTAAATTCACTTTCTACTTGTTTAGGTTAATATTTATTTAACAAGGGCAAATTAACTCTACTATGTCTCTGCTACTAATTTAATTGTGTACTATGTCTATACATACTAAACATATTAGAGCTTTTAGCAAACTTCACATGGGGAAGAAGCTGTTACCGTAGATCTAATGGCAAGACCTAGGCCCAGGACCATGTCATTTTTTTCGTTTTTAGGTGTCCAGAAGTCAAAAACAATAGTCGTTAAAATGTTATATGTAGTCCATATGTGTGTGTGTGTGTGTGCGCGCGCGCGCGCGTGTGTTTGTGTGTCTGTGAACACGATTACTCTCGTTAAAATGGTCCGATCGAGTCAAAATTGGGTAATCTAGATATATCGGTCAATAGAACGGGTAGTTTGATGGGGGTTTTTACTCAAAAATTGGGGTTTGTGTTTTTCACATGTAATTTAAATTTTATATTTCACCATTAGAATCAGCTTAAAAAACTACACAATCAATTTAGTTCTTTAAAGTTAAATCTTTAAGTCTTTAACGTTCTTATTGAGAATAGGCAAATAACTTTTATTGACAGATATTGATCAAACTTTACATATAATATTATTATAATATTGATTTAGAATTTCGCTGAGTACACAGGTTTGCTGCGACGGGGGTGTTTTAAAATTGCATTCATGGACAGAGAAAATATGGTGGAGCTTGAACATGCTGTACGGGTTCAATTAAATTTATTAAGATAAAATATGTAAAGATGTAATCCACCTTGTGTGAAGTAGAGTTGTATTTAAAATTTATATTATAATTTGCTGACTTTCGCATGTACTCCATGATTCCTAGAATGTTTTGTAGCTTCACTTTCAAACACGCATGTAGAATAAGTGGCACAAAAATATTGTTCAAAAGTTTTAGTATGAGTGTAGCTAAAAAGGTTATACAAATGCTTAATCTGCTTGAATACAAATCCTTGATCCAATTAATTGTTCTATAGTGAATTTAGTGTTTATTATTTACCTAGCTATTTAACAAAACAAACTCAGCATTTAGTAAAACAAAACTGTCAAATCTCCCTTATTCTAAATACATTGTATACCTCCAATAAATTTATTCTCTCTCAATTTTTATTTTTCACTTGTCCGACGTATAGTGAAGCTGAAAAACTTAATTGAAGAGTTTTAATAAATACAGCGCACCTCACACACATACATTTTCATAATATGTGAATATTAAGTAGCTAGCCTATGTGCGTGATACTTTTTAGAGGGGTTAACTATCGTTCATATTTGTGTATTTTACCTAGGAAAAAGTTATAGAAATTATTAAAGGAAATTTTATTGAATATTTATTCATTATCTAACGAAAATATTGGTACAAACCAAATAAATGAAATCCCATCCGGGGGAGGGAGTACTTCGGGAATCGACCGGCCGATGGCGCTGTCGCATTGCGTCTTTTATGACCCCATTCCTCAGTATAAATATGATAATTTTTATGACAGGCCGTCGTTCTTGGTAAGCAGAAAGAACCGAACGTTTGATGAAACTGATAAAACGCTCGTTTATTACATAGCTTCTGCGTTACGTTTTTCCCTCCATTAAACGGTTGCGTGACGCCGCCAGGTTAATCAATACTCGGCCGAGTGTTTAAACGGCGAAAAGTCAAAATCGCCGCAGCCTATATCGGCGATAAGCCAGAGACTGTATAAACATCGGTTTAAAAGCTTTTCCTTTCTTACCATGTGTTTTATTGGACGATTAAAACTAGAGTGGAGTTTAATTTACTATGGTTAACGTTTTGATTTTACCCTACAGAAATATTCATAGTAATTCTAAATATTTTTACTGAACCATATTTTAAAGCAATCCTGTTTCTTAAATAAATACGTTTTTAAATCATTATATTATTTATTTAATTGCATTTTAACTAAACAAAAGTGTGTAAGATATTTAAAATATTTACTAAGGAACATCCTCTCACCATGATATTATTATCAACTATGTTACACTAAACATATTTTGTTTTATGATGGTGGTGATTTGTGTAATAATATAACACACCTATTAAACGGTACATGGGACATTTCATGCTAGTGAACTATCGTGCACAGCGAGGAAAACGTATGCAAACAAAAAATAATTACTAGTAAATATTTACTATATTCCTAGAATCACTTGGGAACGTCAAAGTTATTTTTAAACAATATTTTTTGACAGCTAATATAAGATAACTGTTTTTGTTCCTTGCCGGATGAAATAAATAAAATGTCAAATGAAGGACTAGAATACCCTTTGCGATTAATTGAGAGTTGTTCTTGATTGAGTGAGTGACTCGGTTCAAAAATATGTACTAATGATGACGTTTTTGGTTAAACCTCTTTTTTAAATATAATTATTGAAAACATAATAATGATTATTATTAAAATAACGTCATCACCATAACAATTAAAAGTATTATGTATAAAAGTTGTATTTTGCGAGTTATACTGTTATACTGCTAGGCATAACATTTTTCTAAATATCGTTTAATAATTTATTGTTTCAAAAATAATCATCCAAATTCTCAAAATAACGAGATAAAAAAGGTAAATAATTTGTTAAAAGTATTTTAAGCCAAGTATGAATGAGGATTGAGTGTAAGATGATTGTGGCGCGATCTTGTAGTCTTGTTACTGACTAAGGCTGACATGTTCCTTAGACAGGACTGTTAATTAATAGCCCAACATCCGATGGCAACTAAGGGACCTACAGTTTAACGGAGAATCCGAACCACTGCCTCTGAATTACGATTTGGTTTAATCATGAGAATGGTATTTTTGGATTAACGTAGTATTAGTAAGAGAACACTACACCGACCAATCATTGCTCACAACTATCCACAATTCGTGACCTCCAAGTGGCTGGATTACAGGACACCGCCACAGTCCTAAACGAGGTCCCGTTTGACGAAAACAATCGGCCTACTTTATACTATCATAAGTAGGAGAAGGTAAAAAACAAACAACAGCTCATTTTAATCTATCCAAAGTAATCCAGTAATTCAAACACTATCAAGTTTCACTTTCAGTCACAATTTTACCGGTTATTGGAAATTACAGAGCAGCTAGGTTTAATGGTTCTCCATTAGCATTTAATAAATGTGGTGTTTGCAGTGAGAAAAGTACAAACGAATGAATATTAATGATACGTGCGGGGTGTAATTGCTTCGACTAGACTACGAGATTGAGCCATTATACATGCTCATTGATCTCCTAGCTTTACAACTGTATTTGTTTGAAGTAATGAATTAATGCCATAAGTCATAATGGAAGAGATAAATAGGTTCATGTAGTTAATGAACCATTACAATTTCTAAATAGACTGTATACAACTTTGTTAACACACGCCACAGTACGTCCCATCGTTTACATGTGGCTTTATGGTAAACATACCGATCGTTCTTGATACCAGCCAAAATTTTCCTTTTTCTTTAATTAGCCAACAGTAGAGCAATAATGTATTACGCTAACAAAAGGATTGGGTAAGATAGTCGTGATTACACATTGAAAATGGGTCCATTGTTCAAATTGGACCTAAACATATTTCAAATTAAATAATTTGTCTAAAACTCCAAATCCACGTATAACCGTGGATTTTTTGGACGAACATAAATTGTTAAAATTAAATTCTAATCAACAACTGTCGAAATTTTAAGGTATTAAATAAGATTTCCGGAGGGTTCTAAATAAGATTACTAAGTATTGGTACATTTACGAAATAATGCAAAATGTACATTTGTGTTTCCTGAAATCTTAGCTTTTGTGTTCCTTAAAACCGAATTAAAATCGATTAAGTGACCGAATCTTTTAATTCGAAAGAATCTACTGATTAAAAATCAGAATGACATTTGTTACCGTGTTAGACGTAGTGACCGACCCATGGAACCTCGGAGAATGCTTTAGTTAAATCATTCTTTTATTATGATCCGTGGGAATCATAATCATAAGTATAGCAGAGACTGGGGAACATTACAGCGTCTGACAGAAAGTATCGCAGAGTCATAATCATAATCCAGACATGCGTGGATTTGAAACACATTAATATTATACGACCATGTGCAATTTGTAGTAACATTGAGTCTGTTGTTTTGAGGCAAGTGAGGAGCCAGGTGGTACAGACACTGGTGACGATGACGTGATGGCGGTGTTTCTCGGCTAACACGGTGGTAATTGTCACCGCGTCGTTAGCTCGGAGAGACTAGAGTGGTGGGTCTTCGTGAAGTCGTCACAGCACCGCAGTTCGGGCGGCGCATGACTGCTATACTTATTGGATAACCAGATGTATACGATTCATGATTTGGTTCATCGAGTGAGAAAACGCCCAAGATAAGAGTCAAACTAGAAAAATACTAGAACAAATTTGAAAACAGGCTTAGAACCGTGAACATAACAGCATTAGCCAGACAGTACCGCAGAGGCTGACGAACATTACAGCGTCTGCCAGACAGTATCGAAAAGGCTGATAAACATTACAGCGTCTGCTGTTAAGTATCGAAAAACTGTTGAACACTACAGCATCTGTCAGAAAGTATCGCAGAGGCTGGTGAACATTACAGCGTCTGCCAGACAGTATCGAAAAGGCTGATAAACATTACGGCGTCTGCTAGAAAGTATCTAAAAAGCTGTTGATCACTACAGCGTCTGTCATAAAGTATCGCAGAGGCTAGTGAACATTACAGCGTCTGCCATAAAGTATCGCAGATGCTGGTGAACATTACAGCGTCTGCCAGAAAGTATCGCAGATGCTGGTGAACATTACAGCGTCTGACAGAAAGTATCGCAGAGGCTGGTGAACATTACAGCGTCTGACAGAAAGTATCGCAGAGGCTGGTGAACATTACAGCGTCTGACAGAAAGTATCGCAGAGACTGGTGAACATTACAGCGTCTGACAGAAAGTATCGCAGAGGCTGGTGAACATTACAGCGTCTGCCAGAAAGTATCGCAGAGACTGGTGAACATTACAGCATCTGACAGAAGTATCGCAGAGACTGATAAACATTACAGCGTCTACCAGAAAGTAAAGCAGATGCTGGTGAACATTAAAGCATCTACCAGAAAGTATCGCAGAGGCTGGTGAACATTACAGCGTCTGACAGAAAGTATCGCAGAGACTGGTGAACATTACAGCGTCTGACAGAAAGTATCGCAGAGACTGGTGAACATTACAGCGTCTGACAGAAAGTATCGCAGAGGCTGGTGAACATTACAGCGTCAGCCAGACAGTACCGCAGAGGCTACCATTATCAATGCAAATCCCTCCAAATTAGCGGCAGCAGCCGTGAGAACCTTTCCGCAAATAAATATTTTATTGACTCTTTCATTAGAGGCCATAAGCAATTTATACGATTGCATAACCACGAATTACCCGCGCCGCCGACCTCGGACCACAATCACATTGCAATTATCATGCGTCCGGTCGACGAAAATACAATTGTGCTCTGATTATTGTCCTGTAAAATGTTTCTGATTTGGAGTTGAAATTGTGTTTAGCAAGCGTTCAAACTCGCTAATGCTTTAATATTACGTCAGATTAATTGATCATTCACTCCACTTAAAACGTTAGTACTTATGTGTAATTTATTTTCTTTTAAATCATATTTTCTCTTTTTTCCTAAATTTTCCAGTGTAAGTTTATAGATTTTTTCTCTTTATTGCGGTAATTAGATTGATTTACGAAACCGGATAGGATAGAAACTTGAGTGTCTTGGCCGTGTCAAACTAATTATCATTAGTTTGTACGCTCACCTATCTTCGATTAATTTCTCTAAAGCTTGCAGTATCGGATTAAAAGTTACGCTAACAACATAATTTACAACTACGATTTGTCTATATAGCATCTACCGCACATTTAAATCTTAACGATTTTGCAATACTTGCCATTATGAAGATGTCAATATTAATTAAGGATGCTTCAAAAGCGACCACTCAACAAACCTTGTAGATGAATACACTTTAAGCCAGTGATGAAACCTGATCTGAGTTTAGCTAACGTTGTCGAGAGTAAAACATGACTCCTGTCAAACAAACTCGCCGCCGAGGGAGCGGGCTGACGCGACGAGACGCGAGGAGACGCGACCTGAGCTACCCGATACGGAGCGGCGGTGATTTCGGCGGAAAAAATGTCCCGGATCACAATTGGTTTGTGCGGCTCGACGGCGTGGCTGACGGCCCGGCAGTATCGGGTGGCTGCGGCAGGTGCGAGGGGCTTCGCCCGGACAGGCTACCGGGCACGGCCACCGCTACCACCGACACTCGCCTATCACATCCATTATTTTATCACATTCACTTTTACTTTCTCCCATTATTCACAGTAAGTATATGGAGAAGCTATTGATTGCGTCAAAAGTTTCGAATTTGAATTGGGAGTGGATATATCCGTTTTGGGGTCCCCTGAATCCAAAAAAGTGGGTTTCGACACGATGTCTGTCCGTCCGTGGGTGTGTGTGTGTGTGTGCCTGGATGTGTACAGAACCACAGCCTATCCCAATGATACGATTTAGATGAAATTTGGTATGTATGTATATACTCACCGTATCTCTAGGTATTTTTTCCATTATATAATTTTTGAAATTTAAGGGTAGTTCAACCCTAAAAAACGTGAAAATCCAAATTTCTCGAAAATGGCTCTAACGATTTTGATTAAAATTCAGTAGTTTATAGTGCACAGAATACTAAATAATGTGACACCACCTGTATGTATGTAATTACGGTTCAAAAGTTGTGGGCTTTAAAAGTAAAAAAATCAATTAATCTCAACAAAACGTTCTAATGATTTTATTACTGACCATTAATTAATGATTAATAGTGGATATTAAACAAATAGTAATTGATTAACATCCACATTCCACACGATTGAAAACTACGTTCACCCACGAAGTCCATCCACATAATTAGACCAGTCCATAATTCAGAGGTGAAAGTGGTTTGGATTCCCCGTTAAACTGTATGACCCTTATATGCCATTGGATGTGACTATTAATTAACAGTCTTGTCCAAGGACCATGTCAGCCTTAGTCAGACAAAAGACTACAATATCGCACCACAATCATCTTACACCTATTTCTCATTCATACTTGGCTTAAAATACACATCTGGGTAGGTCACCGTTAAAAAGAACGTTTCGCCAGCCAGAGCACACGGAGTGCCGCCTGGAGGAAGCGCTGCGATGCAACAGCACCTGTAATTGGCACTTACCACCGGATAATACTGTACAAATTCATGCTCCATAATCCCAATATATAACGCGTGACTAAAGCCACCTCCCTCGACACTCCGCCCACGCGTCCAGGCCGCTCGCTGCCTTCAATTTGGAGTAATTGTTTTCGCGTATGAAGAAACAATACGCACACTAATTAAATGCATTTGTTACCAGTGCTCTATTGACCGTACAATCTTCAATTGAATGCAAATTGTAATTGTTAGAGGTTCTACAGTCGTAAACCGTTTCCTTGTGAACACAAGTAAGTGTAGTTTCGGAGTGAAACGCATTCGCTACAAAGATTAGTTTAGGAATGGATCAATTGTAACGTTTCTCCACCTAAACATTTAAATACATTGTGACATGGATACGTCTTAGCTCTAAAGAGGTACTGAAGACCAAACTTTGAAACGGATGTAACACCACTGGGATGGTGGCGTCATCCTGTAATCCAGCTACTTGGCGGTCACGAATTGTGGAGAGTTATGAGCGATGGTGGGTGGGTGTAGTGTTCTCTTGTGTGGATTAATGTCCGAACTATTCAATACCTCGTTAATCCGCAAATATTATCCTCATGATTAGACCAATTCGTAATTCAGAGGCTGTGGTTCGGATTCCACGTTAAACTGTAGGTCCATTAATTGCCATCGGTTGTTGGGCTATTAATTAACAGTCCTGTCTAAGGAACATGTCAGCCTTAGTCAGTAACAAGACTACAAGATCGCACCACAATCATCTTACACTCAATCCTCATTCATACTTGGCTTAAAATACCTACCTTATAGTATGGTGGCCACTTCAAAAAATCTAATCTATGGATATACGAACATCTGTTTAGACGAACTGAAAACATTTCCTTAATATATATCCATGATCTAAGCTATTTCCCAGTAAGTAAATACATTTTTAAATTAAAATTTTAATTTCTACTCAATAGAAATTTTAAAATCAAAAGTAGATGGGTTGGTCATGTATATAGAAGGGAGCTGGACTCCATATCAATAATGGAGGCAGAAAACCTACTACGAGAGGTGTGCCCAAGACTACTCTGGAAATATAAGGTGTAGAAGGACATGCGGAAGCTTAACGTTACATCAGACCTCATGCAAGACAGAGAAGGACGGCGAGCGGCTGTTGGCGAGGCCATGAACCTTTTAGGGTTTGAGTGAACACGTAGGCAAATGGAAGTTAGTAGCAGAGGTGTCCTCCGCGCTAATGGATATGATTAGAAAATTATCTCACAATAATATTGAACATAATTTTCTTCATACTTGGATAAAGAATTAGCTAATTCCACCAACACCAGAAGTCATTCAAGTTTTTTTTTATTTAAATGTATATTTCCTTACGGAAAGTAAAAGCTGGTTAATGTAAAGGTATGTCCACCACCTGATCAGTCTGTCAGATAACAGGTTATTAAATGACAGCTGCAATTCGACCAGCTGACCATCACGCCAGGCTGACCAACACTCAAAGTTTACTGCTACTAATTTCCCTCATTTCAGGCGAACACATTAACGTTGTAAATTTTCATCTGTTTACACTGCTTAATTTTGTTAAGTTTTGTTAAACCTCTAAAATTCCTGTTTGTAATGTACCTATAACTGTAACTTTTGGGTCTTTATTTTTACAGACGTCCAAGTGGTAATTTTATTTGGTACCAAAAGAGCACTATACGAAGGGTACAATATTAAATAGAACATTTTTTAAGATTTTAGGAAAATAACAATACTGTGCACTTTCTACTAAATTTTATGAAAATCCAAACATCAGTTTGCTCTCAAAGTCGGTACATGTATGAGAATACAAACCGAAACACACTTTTTGTTTTTGAGTCCATAAAAAACGAATAAGGGTGAATGAAGGGAAAACCCCGATATTTCCTCATTAAATGGGAATTAAAAGTTATTAAAATATAAATATTTATTCACTAAAACATTAGATTATTATTATTTAGATCATACGATTAGATAATATTGTACATATAGACAAATATAAACAGAAACGTATAAAAATCGGTTCTGTTAAAAAAATGATGTTTTACTACCCTTTAGGGAATAGCTTAAATCATGGATATTTTCAAATGGGGATGTTTTCAGTTTCTCTAAATATTAGATTTGATTATTGAAATGGTGACCACACCACAAGGTAGGTATTTTAAGCCAAGTATGAATGAGGATTGAGTGTAAGATGATTGTGGCGCGATCTTGTAGTATTGTTACTGACTAAGGCTGACATGTTCCTTAGACAGAACTGTGAATTAATAGCCCAACAGTCGATGGTATATCTAAGGGACCTACAGTTTAACGTGGAACTACTGCCTTTGAATTACGAAATGGTCTAATCATGAGGGTAGTCTTTGCGGATTAATGTAGTATTCAATAGTGCGGACGTTAATTCATACAAGAGAACACTACACCCGCTATCCTTATAACCATATGACATCACTTCCGTTACAATATTTATGTGACTCTTGTTGGTGAATTGCCAACAACCACCCCTCCCCCCCAGAGCTCAGACATATCCATGTCAATAAAGGAGTTTCAGGGCTAAAGGCGCCTGAGCCCTTACTAATTAATTACTAATTACCTAGAAAAAAGTATGCTCCAGACTGATAACGCTAGGGTTTACATTGCTGTTACTGTGATGACATACAAAATAGTAAACAAAATAGTGGAAAATGGATTTAGATTTTCTAGGAAACAGATTAATTTTTATTGCCTGGTCAGAATAGTCTGTTTTCCTAATTTATATATTTTACGAGGATAGATTTGACTGGGACGGCGGTGTGTTCTGTAATCCAGCTTATTGAAAGTCATGAATTGTGGACAGTTATAAGCGGTAGTTGTTAGATGTGATGTTCTCTTGTATGGATTAACGCCCACACTATTGAATGCTTTGGCAATACACACATACCATCCTCATAATTCGACCAGTTCGTAATTCAGAGGCGAAATTATGGATCGGATTCCATGTTAAACTGTAGATCATTTAGGGCCTATATGCCAGCGGCTGTTGGGCTAATTAAGTCCAGTCTAAGGAGCATGTCAGCCTTAGCCATAACATGACTACAAGATTGCGTTACAACCATTTTACACTCATTTCTCTGTATTATTTGGACTTTTCCTTCAGCTTCAAGTGTTTAACTACACAACGTCTCGGGAGGTAAGTAAACTCCTCCCGTTATCAAGTGACCCTAATTACAATCTAAGTTACTCTACTTAACCTACATTTTTGGATTTTTTTATTTTTTGGTAAACACAAACACTCACCAGACTAGAGTCTGGTGAGTGATATGTAAAGGTGTGTTTGTGTTTGTGCGTGGCGCGTGTTGGTCGGCTCTCACTGGCATAGAGGCGACGTTGCCAGTGTAAATGTATAGGTAATGTTTATAAGCTAGTATTATGTTTGAATTCTTATGTTGAGTAATTTCTTGTCATGCTGTTTTTGATTTTTATTAAGTATATTATGTAACGGTGTGAATTTTTGGATACGTGTCCCTTGTGTATAAATGTATGAATAATGTTTACAAAAAAAATAAAATATTAGGTTAAGTAAAGTAATGTAGATTGCAATTAGGGTCAATTGATAACGGGGGGAGTTTCCTAACCTCCCGAAATGTAGTGTAGTTAAACACTTGTTAAATACCTTCTCCTCCCATCCCCGCGTCTTCTTGATTAAAGTCCGGCTTTTCATAGTTCACTAAACACTGTTTATTGTTCACAGTTCACCGATCAACTCCCATTTTTATCACCAGCTCAGAATCGCATGTCAGTACCAGAACAATGAGTCAGTTGCAGAATGGAGAGGTCCCCGGTGGTTAAACCATCTTCTTACAGTTGGTAATATTCATGTTCCGTTTGGCTAACTGAACGGCTGACTGAGCATTTGTATATTTCTTCGACTGAATGGCGAGGTAAAACTGAATGGTCTGAGGCAGTTACTCAGATTGAAGTAGAGTGGGTAAAAACATGATGTTTGAGGAGCAGTTATAGTTTTTTTGACATGGATATGTCTAAGCCCTGGGGGGTGTTGGAAATTTGCGAGACCAAAACTTAAAACAGTGACGTCATATGGCTATATCGACAGCTGTTTAGAGGCACTGAAAAAAACCTTAGACAAATCCATGATCCAACCTATTTCCCACAGGGAAGTAAATACAAATGTCAAGGGTAGTTTGGAGAGGTGACATTGAGTATTTTAAATTTAGTCGAGAAAGGATTCATCAATTGAACCATAACCTTTACACTTTTCTCACGTCATCATAAGCAAAGTACACTGAAAACGAATATCTAATGTTGGGGTCCCTATCGTAACTCCTGGATGTTGGTCACAAAATTTTGTCATACTGAAATTGAAATGAGATTATTTCAACAGCCATATGAAATATGTGATAATGTGTTAAATATGTGTAGTTTATTATTGAAACAATAAAGATTCTCTTGAAAAATTATTGTATTTACTTCCCTGGGGGAAATAGGGTAGATCTTGGATATGTCTAAAGGGAATATTTTTAATTCCTCTAAACAGCTATCCTTATAACCATATAACGTCACTGTTTCAAATTTGGTCTTGCAAATTGCCAACACCAGAACTTGAAAACAAAATCCATGTCAAAAAATCAACATACCCTAGGTATTTTAAATCAAGTATGGATGAAAAATGATTGTGGCACAATCTTGTTGTCTTGTTTGTGACTAAGGCTCACGTTTTCCTTCAATGTTCCTTACGGTTAATTAAAATCTCACAGCCAGCCAATGACATCACAAGGGACCTACAGTTTAACGTGGGATCCAGCTATATTATTGCCTCTGAATTACGAACTGGTCTAATTATGAGAATGGTCTTTGTGGGTGAACGTAGTATTTAATAGGTCGAACGTTAATCCACTCAAGAGAATATGACATCCACCGACCATCGCTCATAACCATGAAAAAGTCGTGACCTTCAAGTAGCTGGGTACAGGGCTATGCCACCGTTACAGAATTATTATAGATTATTTTGACTTTTAAAGACTTATATTATGCGTACAATTAATAATCTTATAACCGTTTAGATTATAACTCATTAAAATGTCCAATAGAGTTGTTAATTTGAATGAATTCTTCTAGAGATGTTCGAATTTAATTTCAAATTTGGGTTGTTTAAAGTTTACTAGCACTGCGTATCAAGATTGTACGTGATTAATTTTCCAATACTTGAATTAGGATTTACAAGGATACTTTTTGTATTTATTCCTAATTTTAACTTTCACTTGGTAACTAATGTTTTGAATACTAAACCATTATCGAACGCAATCGATGTGTTCACTAAATTTCAATCTCAGCAGAGTGGGCTATTTTTAGCCACTACATACGGTAGAAAAGCCAAGCAAGAACAATTCAAAGATAGAACAGAAGAAAGAGCCAAGCCAAGAAAATTATGATTTGTGTCAGATATTGTAATCCATACTAGGGAATATTGTATCTACAGGCCATTAATTTTCTTCATTTCGACTACAACTTTCTACAATTTATGACCTCTAAGTAGTTGGATAACAGGACATGTCACCAATCAATGCAATTCAAATTACGAATTTCTATTCATTAAAAAAAACCTACTTGAAATCTTTAAGGAGAAATGTTTGTACTTACTTACCTGTGGAAAATAGATTAGATCATGGATATGTTAAAGGGATATGTTAAACTGTTAAAGGGAATGTTTACAGTTCCTCTAAATAGCTGTTTTATGGCCATATGCCATGGCCACTATTCCAAATTTTGGTCACTCAAATTGCTAACACTCCCAAGAGCTATGACATATCCATGTCAAAAGTCTCTATTTTTTGTAAACAATTAATTTTTTCATTCATCACCTGTTACAAGACATCTATATAAATAAATTAAGTTTAAATTAGAGTTTTGTCTATACATTACACATTTTTAGTTATTTTTAAGTTTCATGCGTTAGAGAAGCCGAAACAAGTCTTATCTTAATTTGTGTCTGTCTGTCTGTGACACTCCAGGAGGCATTTTACGCCGTCTTCTCCGTAAAAAATAAAAATAAACAATAGAAAATAAAAGAATAGAACAAAAGAAAAATAGAAAAAAAAACAGAAAGACAAAACAAGAAACAGAAACATCTCAGAAAAATAAAATATACAAACAAATAAAAAAAAAATAAAAAAGTAAAACCACGCAAAAAAAAAATAAAAATCGAAAAAATAATAGAAATGCGGAAATCACGAGAGGACGTGAAGAGCGAAGCCACTGAAAACACATAAAAGGAAAGACTACAGTAAATAACAAATAAAACTTAAATAAAAGAAAAAAAAAAATAAACCAATGCACAAAGAGAAAAGAGAAACAGAAAAAGAGCAAAGAAAGGTCAGAAATGAAGAAAAAGTAAAACAAGCCTAATACGGGAGAATAATAATAACAATTAAACTTATTTATACATTTCTACATTTCATGAAGGTTTTAAAGGTTATAATGTTCCGACCTTGAGAAAATATAACGAATTTTAAACATTTTTACGTGGTATTGGTCGCATTTTGCTTCAGTTTAAAATGAATAACCTACTGACAATAATCTGCTGTCTTTGTAGATTAAAGATTTAATAGAAAGAAAAATAAACAGCTGTAGAATCAATATTAGTTAGTTTATATTGGTCATTGATTTAAACGCATTTCGAAATCACACTACATTAAAAAGTAATTTTAACGTATAAATAATAATAATAATGGTATAAATGTTCTAGTCTGTTTAATTGTAATGTAATGCTATATAATAAATCTGGGTATTGATTTATTTTCTTTGTAATGATTTGTTTAGAATTTCAGGTTTACATTTTGGAATGATAATCTTTCTTCTTTCACTGAATCGTACAACCCGTACAAAGGACGGGCTTACTGCTAGTTTACACATAATTTTAAACAACAGACTCAGTTTTTACAATCCGTTAAACATTCTTTTCCAAGGTGCGTTGTTGTACTGTATTTGCATGCGACTGGATCAGTGCAGAGACCTGTATGTCGGAGGTCTGCAATCGGACGGAGTTGTTTCCGGGAATATTCGCCTTACTGATGGAGTGAATACCGAAGCTGCCGTTAATTAAATGTTATAAAATTGATTAGGCCTACACAAGGTCTTTGTTACAACTTATAAAAATAAAAACTTTAAACTGAATCTTTAAGTATTCCATTTTTATCACTTCTTGTGTACAATATGTGAAATCCACGAATCACCCATGTTCAAAAAATATACTAGTACATCATCATAATCCTTTTAATAATAGTTAATTAATTTTAATTACAGCTAAGAACTTCCATATCATTAACTAATTTTACGGTTTACGGTGGTAAGCCATTAATATGTAACGGTGACCGTGCGGAAGCGCTTGCAGGGTATTTATAAAGCTGAACACCCGCTGACGGCCAGACATGTTTGAATAATTAATTACATTTTATAGCCGGCGCGGCGCGCCACCTCCTCAGCTGACGCGCGGGCGTATTACCGACTGACAAATATTAGGGTCCCTTTAAAAACTACAATCTTTGGTAAAACTATCACATTCTTTAAAGTATTTATCTAAATATAATTTAATAATTTATTGTATAAAGGTAATCATCCGATTCCAGAGAATTAGAGAAAGTGAAAAACAACCAGAAAAACAAAGTTAAAGTTAAGTCCCAATAGTCAAACCTGAATTATAGACCATAATAGTTTTACCTATTCACAATCTACATGCAGAGAAACTATGGTTTTCGTCAGTTAATAGACGTTATTTAGTAACAAAACCATGGTTAGGAACTAGCCCTATAAAAACGTATAAAACGGTCAACTAATAAATTATCCGAAATAGTAGAAGTCTGTGTTTTAAACTATATCAAAAAGTCGTGAATGACAATTTCCGTTAGAGATTTCGGTTTTATGTTGGTTTGTCTCATCCTAACATAACACTGACGTTCCGAGTTTGTGAAAATTGTATGCAATATAATAATAATATTTTATACATACTGTAAGTAAAAAAAGAAACAGTTAAAATTTTATTTTTTGGAATATTTGTTATCCTAAATATAAAAAAGCGTGTTAGTTTTCATCACAATATACTCGATTACGGCTGGACCTCCGAATGATCGATTTTTGGAGTCGTCACATCCGCATGCTTTCATATTCAGTTCCTTTTCATAAATTCAATAAGTTCATTTTTATAGTTTTAAATTCTTCGTCAACCTTTGGAGATAGTTTGTTTACAATACATAATCTTCTACAATGAAAAAACATTTGATTTCTTAAGAACAGCTGTTGTTTTATTTTTGCAATAGCTATTTGATAGAATCCATAATTAATCAAAATAGAGTACAATATGTACTTACAAAATGAATCAGTTCCCCATTCACAGTTACTTTTTTTCATTTATTTTGATAGTTTCAAATAAAATCATAAAAACAATGTTTCATTCATTATTGAGTATTATAATATTCATTATATAATATTCAAAGTTTCACAACGAACCCGCAATGAGATTTGTACATTCACATACATCCAATCTGAACAGAACTATTATTTTCGAACGACGAAGTTCGCCTCAGATCTAGTTTGTAACAGTTCAGACACATTTAATGTATTTTCGTTCTGAATCCGAGGCAGTAATTCCAGAATTATTCGTTCACATCTTCACAACAGACGATCATACATTTATTCTCATTCTAACAGATTCACATTTAATACGAGTTCCAGCGTTTATTCGTTCATTTCACATACATTTAATCGTGAACAGATTCATTTCGAATGAGTCGATTCCCAGTTTCTGGAGGACCAACTGCAGTTCGCAGCGTTTATTCGTTCACATATTCGTTCATTACATAGCGTGAACAGATTCATTGACATTTTCGAATGAGTCGATTCCCAGTTCTGGAGGACCCACCCGCAGTTCGCAGCGTTTATTCGTTCATAGTTCACATACATTTTAGCGTGAACAGATTCATTCACATTTTCGAATGAGTCGATTCCCAGTTCTGGAGGACCCACCCGCAGTTCGCAGCGTTTATTCGTTCATAGTTCACATACATTTTAGCGTGAACAGATTCATTGACATTTTCGAATGAGTCGATTCCCAGTTCTGGAGGACCCAACCACAGTTCGCAGCGTTTATTCGTTCATAGTTCACATACATTTTAGCGTGAACAGATTGATTCACATCTTCGAATGAGTCGATTCCCAGTTCTGGAGAACCCACCCGCAGTTCGCAGCGTTTACACGTTGTGCGCATCCGTTATTATTCCACTTTCAGCGATCCTCATGTTGGCTTTGCGCGCACGCGAACACGTCACGCTTTCCCTTCATCTTCCTTGGTTTTTTTACTCCGAGATTGACAGCTGTTGAAAATAAAATGTTCCAAATGAAGAATTGCAGATTGCAGCAGTGGAAACTAGGTCATTTTTTAGTTAAATTATTTTGTCTTTAAATGTTATAGTGCTCACGTGTCTCTCTGTCTACCAATGCAAAGGATATCTTCGATTTTTTTCAATGGTTATAAATTACGTTATAATTTCAGGTTCTTTAACATTTTCAAAATGAAAATTTTACGTGTAGTAATAGTTTTTATGGTACTAACAACTATAGCGTTATGGTATCATAATAAAATGAAACAAACTCGTAAAACGTAAATTATTACCTGATTTAGTATCACTAGTTTTCAACCATTTTTGTCACTTTAGACTAATCAGCTGTTATGTTGCTTACGTTGTAGCAGTTTTGATTGGTCGTTTAGGTTATGTCAGTGTTAGTTATTACTATCGATAGTTTCATCTCAACCATTCGATAGTTCCATTTAATAATCGATTACCAGTTTCACAATCTATATCCGAAACGTCCGAAATACACAAAAAATCAATTGTTGCAGTTACTTTTTCGAATATTTACAATGGAATGCTGACCTCAAATCAAAAGTATCATCAACAATAGTCTTTTGCAATCTAGGACTAAAAAAATTGTCATTATAATCAATTTTGTCCCAGGAAGACAAAGAACAACTTTTGCTCTTCAAAACAGTGTATCTAAAACAGCTCTTTTTGAAGCAGTATGACGAAACATTGTTTTGCGTCTTCGTAATTTGAGTATCTCTAGATTGACATAACCATTGATAGTATTAATAAAATATTATCATTAAAGTACTATGCAGAGTATGACAATAATACAGTGCGACACTCTTTACAAATCACAATAGTTCAAACAATCTTAATTTAAAATAAGTATATGACGCAAATGCATGATCTCACACTGGAAAAACAAGGGAAAAAACTCTCTATGTTACTCAAAGTCACAGATTTCTAACCACTCTACGTCTCCTAAAAACTTATAATAAACAACAGTTACAGAGCGGCTACAAGGACTAAAATAATCCGCAAATTGGGCCCTAGTGCGAGCTACATCGGTGGTAAAAATTAAACAACACAAACAGCATTACGCCGGCGTTTAATATAAAATAATTGTGGGCGCGCAAATGTATTAATGAGTAGCTCTCACAGCCGGGTAGTAATATAAACAAGGTACCACGTACCTAGATTATGTACATCTAGTAATCTGATCTACGTCTGGCACCTGCAATGGTAAAGGATTTTACCACCATTGGTACCATCTAGGTACCATATTGGTACCAGATTGGTACCATCCGTTGGTACATCCTAGATTGGTACCCTAGCTGTACCTAGATGTAGATGGTACCTAGATGTAGATGATGGCCTCCCCAACACATTGCATTCACATGTCTCTACTTCTTGGAACTTCCTTCCCTCTCTCTAGCTTCCTCAGGTCTTTCTCCACATGGTGCCCTTAGAACTTGCCCTGCCCTGCCCATATCAACCTCCTACCTTTGACTGTGACGGTGGCGACGTCCTGTAATCCAGCTACTTGGAGGTCACGAATTGTGGATAGTTGTGAGAGATGGTCGGTGGATGTAGTGTTCTCTTGTGTGGATTAACGTCCGCACTATTGAATACTACATTAATCCACAAAGACCATCCTCATAATTAGACCAATTCGTAATTCAGAGGCCGTGGTTCGGATTCCACGTTAAACTGTAGGTCCATTAGTTGCCATCGGCTGTTGGGCTATAATTAACAGTCCTGTCTAAGGAACATGTCAGCCTTAGTCAGTAACAAGACTACAAGATCGCGCTACAATCATCCTACATTCATTCCTCATTCATACTTGGCTTAAAATACCTACCTGGGTAGGTCGCCATTTCAGTTAAAAGTATAAAGTACTCCGTACCTCAGCAACAATATCCGGGCCCTTAAATAGTTCTCTAAGTTCCCAATTATGTCTGAATCTCCATTGTCCGTCCTCAAAAATCGATCCGTATACTTTCCTCAAAATCTTATTCTCAAATACAATAACAATCTTTTCTGCTTTTTTACTTGTGGCCCAATTTTCTGAACCATTCTGGAGAACTGGTCTGATAATTGTCTTGTAAATTTGGAGTTTGGTGATGTGGGATATTATCTTTGGGCTTAATAACTTGCGACGGGCCAAGGAACGTTTTTGTGCGGTTCAATCTATTTTGTATTTCTAGATCTTCATTATTATCACAGGTGAGAATGAATCCCAAATACTTAAAATTTGTTTCGTGAACTTTTTTTAAATTTGGAGACATCTTTTACTTAGATCGGTAAATATATACAATATATTTATAAAGTACTATCAGTAAGCCCGTCCTTTGTACGGATTGAAGGATTTAGTTTAGAGAAGAAAGATTATCATACCAAAATGTAAACCTGAAATCCTAAATCTAAATCTAAACAAATCAGTACAAATGAAAAAATAAATACCCAGCTTTATTATATAGCATTACTTGTCAATTAAATAGATTAGAACATTTATACCATTATTATTTATCCATTGCCATTAACATTATTATTATTACCATTACCATTATTATTTATTATTATTTATAGTTATACGTTAAAATAACTTTTTAATATAGTATGATTTCGAAATGGGTTTAAACTCAATGACCAATATATTGATATTGATTTGACAGCTGTTGGTTTTTCTTTCAATTAAATCTTTAAACTACAAAGTATATATTATAAGTATAGGGTATTTACTTCCCTTTAACACAAATATTATTAATAAGGTGCAGGCTGTCAACACCTTTAGCCACCTTGGTCGGCTGTTTTAATTACGGACACCCTGTATACTGTATAAACACTCTAAGTCAATTAACCGACGCCAAAGTGACGATTCCCTAATTTGTCAATAATTAGCGTGAGCCTAATTGAGTAATTATCATTAATTGAGCCAAAAACCATCATTTTAATATTCTTTAATACTGTTTGGTTTAAGTGATCAATTACTTAGGGCCTATATCAGTAGATAATTTAATTAATTAGGTCAATTACATCCTGTCATCATTGCTTTAAATTATCAGTAGACAGTTATCAGCATCAACCGGTTGGTATTGATAATGTAAACTGTATAATGGGATGAATGTAATAAATAAGGAATGGAAATGTCAAATCGTCTAGGACTTACACATGTTAGCTACTAAATTTTATTTGGAGGGTTCCAACGGGATCTTTATTTATTTTTCCACACTTTAAACAATATATAAAATTAATAAAGATTGTTTTCAACAAAATTTAAAAAAACCAACGGCTATGGAATCGTTTGAAACTAAAGAAAAAAATATAAAAATTTGACATTAAAGGGTTTTCACTTTTTCATGTGTAATAAAATATTGCACAAAAGGAAATGATTTTAACAAAGTAATTTGTTATTTTCCATTCTCTGAAGTTATTCATTAAAATTTTTAGAAAACGATATTAAACGAACAAAACAATAAAATATATAGGTACGGAGAACTTAATAAATGAAGTTTGCTTGAAAACATAATTTCAAATCATCAAAATTGATTGCATATTAAATTAGACGATACTAATTGAAAACCAAATAGAAGCACTATTCAAACTCGTCGATCGATCTTTAACTAAGAATATGACATGGGCTACTAACTAACTACACATGGGATACGTGTCCTGAATGTAGGAAAAAGTGTAAAATGTAGTCCATGTATCCATAATAAATTAGCAATTTATCAATATTTATAACGAGATTAACTTGAAGACAACACATACTTGAAAAGTATTATTCACCATTACGTTTTATAGCTCCAGTTTCTAAAACAGCAATTAATTTTTAATTAACAACTGAATCCATTTCCCGTTGTGGTGCCACATATTATGGGTTTCTGTCGACTAATTTTATTTGTATATGGTCCGCTGAGGTTCTCGTTAGACTCGTTATTTCGCTGCATTTTGTTATTATTTAATTATCCAGTTTCTTTCAGTTTGGACTCACCTCGGTGGCCGCACTGGGTGAAGCTAGTCTTGTTTTAGATGCAATAAACAGAACCACAGTGCTTTCCTTTATTCTTCATGAAGTCTTTATAATGCTATATATCTCGAGGTAATGTCCCCTGTTGCGGCATTGCGGAGTTATGGAAATCACCGACCACTTTCTAAGGTAATAAACATTAAAAATGAATTATGTTTAGTTGTAAAACTCGATGGAATTGTACTAAAAAGGTTTAGAATTAAGATGAATAATAGCTTGTCAATGAATGAGCTTGACGAAACCCACTCAGTAAATCATTTATGTATCTAGAAACATGGTCTATCGACATAAAAAAATTAATATACAGGCAAGCCACCTTAAAATACGTTTGTCGATGAAACTGGTCACAAACTACAACGCCAATTAACATGATAATAGTGTTTGTAAATACTTCCCTGTGGTAAACAGGTTAGATCATGAATATGTCTAAAGGGGATGTTTTCAGTTTATCTAAACAGCTGTTCTTATAACCAAGCTATGACGTCACTATGAGTTCACTGTTTCAAATTTTGGTCTCGCAATTTGCAACCCTCCCCCTTTTCCAGAGCATATTTGATATTATGACATATCTATGTTAAAATATCCAATTTGAATAACGATAATAGTTATTTAGATGGTTATTGCAGACCTGTTCCATTAGGATAAGTAAACAAATGTTTACGACATCTATGTGACGTGTAGACGTAATTTGTTTTTTTGCTCGCGAGACTTTTGTTGCTGAATATTTATAAAAGGTTTTGACTGCTATAAACATTTGTGTTTTCAGCTTTATACCGGTTTAGTCAGGATTATGTATTAATATTTTCATGTTCTAGGTTTCAGCTTATCTGAGGCCGAGATCAGATTATAGATTCCTAAACTTCGTGAAACCTTGTTTTACTAATCGTATTAGACTTACACTCAACATCACCAATTATGAATTTCAAATAAAGAGAACAATGAATTTGAATTTCAAATATCACAGCGAGAACTTTTGGGTGTTTAATAGAAATAAACTTGAAAAGAAACAAACAAAGTAAGTAGTTAGTGAAATGACGACCTATCCAGATTGGTATTTTAAGCCAAGTATGAATGAGAGATGAGTGTAAGATGATTGTGGCGCGATCTTGTAGTCTTGTTACTGACTAAGGCTGACATGTTCCTTAGACAGGACTGTTAATTAATAGCCAAACAGTCGACGTCTCAATAACGCACACATTTCAAAGTATTTCATGTTATAGTTAGTTCATTACTATTGGGCTTCATGTCTAAAACATTTTACTTTCTCCCCTTATACGTAGTATATGGAGAAAGTATTGTTTTCGTCTAAATTTTCGAATTTGAGTTGAGAGTGGATATGTCCATGTTGGGGTCCCCTGAATCCAAAAAAGTGAGTTTCGAAGTGATGTCTGTCCGTCCGTGTGTGTGTGTGTGTGTCTGGATGTGTACAGAGCCACAGCCTACCCCGTTGGTCCGATTTAGATGAAATTTGGCATGTATGTTTATATTCACCTTATCTCCAGGCGTTTTTTCATTTTTTTGAATTTTTGATTTTTAAGGATAGTTCACCCCTAAAAACCCTTAAAAACCGTGAAAAATCTAAATTTCTCAAAAACTGCTCTAACGATTTTGATTAAATTTTAATTGTTTATAGTGCACAGAGTACTAAATGATTTGACACCACCCGCATGTCTGTAAAAATGACGGTTCAAAAGTTATGGGCTCTTAAATGTAAAAAAAATTAAATTTTTAAATTTTCAGCAAAAACAGTAAAAGTAAAGTATACCTTGACTGGCACCATTGAAACCAGTACGCAGTGCGTTGTCTGAAATCGCCCAATGTTATTCTTATGGAGAATGTTAAAAAATAAATTTCTTCCTTAATCCAACCGTTTTCCATGAACTTGGTATGAAGCGTAAGGTCAAATCACCTAACAAAACCGACTCAAAAAAGCTTGGTATTACCGCAGGTGGGGGGTACCCATACAATTCTTCAGATAAACTTTGAAGAACATGATAGTTTTATTACAGATTTTCGTTTTTAAATTTACTTAAGGGAGAAAGTATGTGTCAGTCGACTGATACCGTTTATTTATATTGATTAACAGTATTCAATAGTGCGGACGTTAATCCATAAAATAAAAAACACTACATTCACCGACCGTCGTTCACAACTATCCACAATTCGTGACCTCTGAGTAAAGTACAGTTAAGCACCCTAAGTAATTGTTTCACGATGTCTATTTTTATCTTACGTCAGTTAATTAATTCATCTGATTATTTTAATATGATGTCTATAATTAAATTTATTTAAGAATGTAGATTTAATTGTTTATGACTTCATTACTTGAGTTCAATTGAAATATTGTCAGAGATACCTCCTGAATAGCCATTATTTATTACAGTGGTTTACATTTTTAATATATAATTTTATTATTTTCTATATACAGCTCATTACAGTATATGGGATATTCAACGAAATATATTATAAGATATGTAAACACGAAGAAGTTCATAATTATTTTTTAAAGTAAATAACAAGTTAGTCCTAAAGTAACGTAAGCTCATGGTGAAAAACGACCGTAATACTTACATAAAAAAATGTTTTAGTTTTAATATTGATTTATAGTTTATAAATAACATAAGTCAGTAGCTAAACCATTTTTATAAACTCATTATTTCACTCCTTAAAAGTATTCTAAGAAAACAGCAATCTAAAGTCAGGCGTTGAAAATAATTATCCTTTACATATTATCATCTGCTATTAACTGTTTAATGTATTTGTTGCCATCCTGGAATAACATTTCCTCCCATAAAACTTCACCTAACAAAAAACCCCGCGAGTTTCCAGACCGAAAAACATATATCTAAAAGAAAAAGAATTTGAAAACTAAATTTAGATTTTTTTAACATATAAAGATAATTATTTATGACTTCTTGTAAATAGCAAACTTTAAAGCAATAGTCGCCTTTTTCTTACATAGTTCTTACAAGAACAACAAACATAACCAACATAACAAAAGAATAATAATAACAACAAAGTTATTAATAATAACAAAGGAACTATACCAAATCTCAAGTGTTTGGGATGTCCGAAGTCAATTGGATACTCAAAACACAACATGTGACTAAGATTACACAACGTACAAAATTATGATCTCAATAGTATGAATAATTGTCAAAAATACGTAGACATCTCCACCATCATAGTACAGTATAGTCCACAACTATAGTTAGAAAACGTGTCGAGATTCTACTGTGATTGAGCAAGTGCCAATTTTTTTCTTAAATTGGCACTTGCTTACCATTAACGTTTACCTTGGTTTAGGTAACCTAAAACTCAGTTACAAACTTTCTTCACACAAAGTGCTGTTCACGAGCTGTGAATGATTCATGTAAATTTCCCGCCCGGCCTCAGGTCTGTTTGAAATTTGATATTTTGGCTTCCTGTCTTGCGGCAGAGATCCAGTCTAGACCGGGTCTTTACACAGAACTGATCATTGGGTTAGAACAAAAGAGTTGTTCGACGCTCTGTACAAGGCAGTAGTGCTTGGGTACATACAGTTAAGTGTCAAAAATCCGAACGTTAAAAATACGAACCACACTATTGGATTCAAATTTTTTTATGACAACGATATTGTTTCTACCTCGTTCAAGAGCTAGAAAATAATGAAGGCAGTGACAGTGCAGAAGATCAGTAAACGACGACTATCATCAGTATTTTGTTCGTTTCCATTCATATTTTTTCAAGAAACAAATTTCAGAAATTTACACGTAATATATTTAATTAGATCCTACAAAAGATTTGTTTGTTTTGTTGCTCATGTTAGTGATTTTAAGATGGATGTCATTTCCATAGAAATACCAGGGCAATTATTGTAGTTAAATTTTTGTATAGAATAAGCAGCTTTTGATGAGTTCATTTTTTAGACATATCCATGATCTAACCTATCGGGAAGTAAATACAAAGTGTCCTAGTACATCATTCAATAATTGTAATCCTAATTATTGTTCAAAAGACTAGGTTATGTTAGAAAATACACGATCGGTAATCCATACGGTACAGGAATTCATTTTTTAATATTATAGACACATTACTAGAAACAGGGATTAACCTATGGTAGATTTAACAAATTGAATCCAAATCTTTGTCAAATTTATTAAAAGTAAAAACCACCAGGTGCAAAGGCCACATATTACATTTAAAATAATTGTATTCAATTCACAGCTCAAAATCAGTCATAAATTTCCTTTTACCAATGACCAGATATTTGTTCACTCTATAGTAAGATAATAGCGTTCAAACCAATTGCCTTCTAAATCCACTTCAGGATATTAATCATTCAAAGATCATCAACAGGTTATTTTGCACATGAAGTAAGGTTTGGAAGGAGAGAACGCACAAGAATGGATATGGTTAGGGAAAATGCCATTACTGGACAGAGATTTGACGAAAGTGAGAGAAATTTTCCAATGTGGGATTGAGTGCATTGCTCAGAGTTATTAATTTTTTAGTTATTTTTACGTTTCATGCGTTAGAGAAGTCGAAACAAGTCTTATCTCAATTTGTGTCTGTCTGTCTATTTGTCTGTGACGCTCCAGGAGGAGCGTCTCTACCCCTAAAAATGGGGGTTTCATTGAATTCAGCTCAAAAACACACAATTTAGTATCTTGAATCATTACTCTAGTCAATTGGTTACTGAGATATTCAAAATACCATAAATGCTCTTCCAAAATTTTGTATGCAAATCCATCTAGTTAGGTTTTATCAATACTGTACATCCATAAAGCTCCAAATTTAATGTTTCTTACGGCAGCAAACCTACGTAGGCTTATTCATTAACGGAACAATGAATAATTTTAACGGAGAATAGAAAAATCGGTATAACACGCTTAGTTATAGACATAATTTGATAAAATGTCGTATGTGTTTTTACTTAGTGAAAAGCCTTATAAGCACAATACCATGCAAAAGAACCTTTATTGCAGCAAACCTGCATACTCAGTACTATTCGATTACTATGATGGGAATAATGTAAGTTCCATGAAATTCGCTCTACTCACGTCAGTGTGCTGCGTGCGATCTCGTTATAAATGTACGTTTTAATACTTTGATGTGTAAATAAATTTTATTGAAGGGTTCAAACTTCAGAAATGAAATTGTTCACGAAATAATATGACTTAAGAACTAAATATACTGACATAACTACTAACTATTCACTTTTATTCATCTTTTAAATTATATATTAGACTGTGTACAGTACATCTATTATCTAAAGACTGTCCAATCTGGCATTTGGGTTGTATGTATATCGTTTATCGATATCTAGGAATATTTATTTTGTATACAATTATTGAACACACGGTGTTCTTGGTCGGTCCATTAGTTCACTTTAAAATTTAAATACTTTTTTACTACATAATTGTAAGCTACATTAAACCTTACCTTTCGATGTGCAGCAAAAATAGTATTATATGTGGCATTTCTGCTTGGATATGCTAACAATATTGTCGTGAAAAAATAAATGTACTGTATTCTCAAAACTAAAATTAATTTATGAAAGTGTATATCTAATTATTTTATTGTTTGCGATAAGAATATATGTTTATCTATCACTTAGGCTTTGGTACCCGAAATTTCACTTTTGAAAACACAAAATTTCATTAAAACTTTTCACCAGGTGTAAAGACTATATAATTTGAAGATATGACTTTCATCAAATAATTACTTATATTTTCTAATAACTACACTAAGCAGACAGCGTTAAGAGTTTGTAAATATTATTGCTAAAATATTAATATGCAAACAGTACAGTATGTACAGAAATATTAATTTCTATTGAAATCGCATAATAATATGTTAATATTGTGCAAAGGGCTCAATATGAAAAAACTATATACGATATTGTTATATAACATCATATCACTATTTTACAAGCAGGTATAAATAGCATTATTGCTATTTAAATTTATTAGCCTTGCTGCACAAGTTTAATAAATTAATCTGTTTATACATTTTATCATAAGCATTTACATATGATTGATACATGTGGCATTGTTTATTACTAAGGTTTCAAATTGATTTACTCAATTCTATTCTATTTAGTTAAATCCTAATTCATTCATTTCTCATAATCTTCAGTCTCATTTTTGACCTATCTCTATTTTAAGAACAATTTTATTTTAATTGTAAAACAATCCCAACTGTACAATGTACTGAATAAAAAAAATAAAATAAATGTCTACCTATAGACAAGAATAGATTTACCATGTAAATGCAGTATACTTAAAAATCAATCTGAATATTATGAAAGTATATAGACATATAAAGATATTTAACAAAAAAATTGTTTACCTTACAACAATTATCTTTTAATGATTTTATTTAAATTTGTAAAAGAATATAACTAAATTTAAATAGATATCACCACAGTTTCGCTTCATGTTTGTATGATTTGAAATCCATAATTGAATCTATTAAAATGTATTGTTCGATAAACGTTAATATGAAGAACATTTAACAAGGGTAATTTATATTGCAGTACAGTATAGGTTAACATATTCATGTGGGCAAATATGTACATTTAGAAGGCTAAATATTACATGGAGACTGAATGAAAAAACTTTCTTTAGGAGATAAACCATATTAATTATAATAGGTATTTAGTATTTTATATGGTTTGTAAAAAAGTAAAATATATATTTATTTTTAAAGAAGTGGCTTTATGTACGATATAAATTATATATTAAATAATGCGTAGATAATTGAGATACCATAGCGATATGTCCATGTAAGCGTAACCAGTGGTTTAGTGGTTATTTAACTATGAATAAGGTGCGGTATAGTTCATAAAACTTGTTTTGACACTCCTAAAATAGTTTTGAAGTTTTAGATTAGTTAACTATAGAATTTCTTGAAAATTGACATAATGTGACTATCAAGATGAGTATGAACGTAGAATATTGTACCTATGATACTTGTGAATTGATTGTAGCCCATCAAATCAAAATCTTTTACTGTCATAAAACTTGTATAAAAAATCATGAACAATTGGTCAAAAAATTACTTCTTAGGGGTAACAATATGAATAATTCTTAAAGACACTACATATAAATAAAACATTAATAAAAGATTAACTTATCACTTAAAAAATCTTGAACACTGTAGTATTCTTTATTATTAAGAAGCAGTTTCAAATTTCTCCCGAATCTAGCAACATCAGATTGTCTTTTCAGGTTTGGTGGAAGTGTTAAACATTTTAATTGAAGAGTAGAACGTTTGATTTTGTACGTTAATATACGTGTATTATGTGTACGATATTGTTATGTATGTAAAAGTAATAACTATTATTATATGTATGTTTGGAATTTATGTGTTTTTAAGTATAGAGTCAGTCAGGGTTCCAATGGTTATCTTTATATCGTTTGCACAGTAATCAGTTTGAGATTGACGTTCGACAAGAGACACTGAGGACTGATAACATCCCTTATCTTATCTACCTTTTGCCGTTCCTGCGTCGTCGCTTGGTGGCGTACACCGTGCCCAGCTGGTTCATGGCGATGGTGGGGGCGGGGGGCGGCTCACCACTGAACACAGCCGCCCCGGGCGCCGGCCCACATCCCGACACCGACAGGTACTCCGTTTTGGCGCCCTTACCCGACCATGTCACCGTGGGCGCCAGCACACTCACACACCACACTGCACTGTTGCTGCGGCACTACTGATGCTCCACGGCAGACTGCACTCCCCCCACTCCTTCGCCTTCCCGTAGGCCACGCCCCCAGCCGCACCGGCCAATCACGGACCGCCACGTCACGCACCCGACAATGGCAGCAACTCCCCCCTCGCCGGTTATGTGATTCTGATTTTGTCTCACTTTATATTTTTCTCCCCCCTATCTCTCCCGGCCTGTGCATTGTTGGTAAATTACTTGAATTTGATCCCCCTCAGATAGCCGCTACCCTGCCCCCTGCCCGGCTACCGGCGACCCGGCTGATTGACAGGGCTAATTACCTCCAGATAAGGCGGATTATAAAACTGTATAATTAACCGCTTTCCCGACCGACTGAAGCTGGTCATTACGTTATTGCCGCTGAATTCGTTGCGGGTGTATGGTGTATGATGTTGCTGTATGGCGGTAATAACCTGTAAACTTGCCTCACTCCTTATCCTACTTAGGTTATGCCCTCCAAATGATTCCGCCATTTGTTGAATTCATTAGTTTTCTGGACGCACCCTTTATACGGTTCGAACATTAAAATCGTTCATTTATATGAAATAATTATAAGGGGATTTGAAGAAATAGATGAATTATTCTGTTTTCTAGTCATTTATAAAGCTTTTTATAAGTTCTTCTATGATGGACCAATGTGTAATTTATAAATTACATGATTTCAACTTTCGTAGGCGATTTCATCATTATTTCTGAACTGAACGTTTTCAGTGAAACCAATTTTAAGTTTTCTCATCTCGAAAAATTGAGATAGGTGTGCCTCAAGGATGTCTTCATTTGTTCCTGAACCACAAAATACGTATTTTTAATAAACAACACGGCAACCAATTTCAACACTACATAGCAAATGGTCATAGATTATATTTATGCCCTAGTTTTAAATGCATTCCAAGGGAACATACTGACGTGTTTTCTTTCGTGGATAGTTCGCTTGATAGCCAAAAAGTATAAAGCCAAAATGTTTTCTTCATCAAGATTATTAAACCGTAAACACCTATTTACACTAAATAATTTTGAGCGAC
The DNA here is from genome assembly GCA_023375725.1 of Nephotettix cincticeps. NCBI lineage: Eukaryota > Metazoa > Arthropoda > Insecta > Hemiptera > Cicadellidae > Nephotettix > Nephotettix cincticeps. The sequence goes on from CM041788.1 coordinate 53,277,684, forward strand.
ATCTAGTACAGCATTAATTTCATTTTCATTAAATGAAATCAAAAATGCAACTTATTTACTATCATGCGACGTATTATCATCTATTGATGTAGGCCCTATTAAGCCAATATTTAGACTGACATTTCGTATACATTTAACGAGAAATTCTAAAACAGTTTTTTGAAATGGAAAATTTTCCCAGGGAACACCTTGTTCCCAGGGAATTTTTTCACAACTTTAAAGGTCCTTTAAACAGAAGGATAAAACGTAGATCCCTCAAAATGAAATTTAGATATACAGTATATTTTTCGTTAATCCCGCCAGTAGCGTTTTAAAGTTTTCATACAAGTAATAAAGGTGGATTAAAGTTTTCATTGTTAATTTAGCCTAATATAATGATTTTTCCTCGCGACTTTGCTGTAAGGACGAGTCTAGTTTTGTAAGATTTAAAAATTACATTTCTTTATGTTTCCTTTATAACAATATTGATTCAGTCCATTGTTTGAAATTAATTATTGGTAATGGTGGATTAAATTATTTAGATTTTTACTATGGGCATTTCCCATCACGACTTTTACAGTTTTACAACGTTTCGGGATCTGGAATCTGATCCCGTCCTCAGGTGAGCAAGGAGCTATTTGTTTGTATGTTTTTTACTTCTTTAAACTTTTTTGTTTTCAGCTTTATACCGGCTTAGTCCGGATTATGTTTGTGTTATGTTTTAGGTACTCGTTCACTTGAGGACGGGATAAGATTCCATATCCCGAAACGTCGGGAATCTTTGTTTTACTTCAAATCGTGATGGAAATGTATGTAATAAAAATCTAAATAATATTGATTCAGTATTAGAATATTGAATATGAATGTTTCTATTGATCAATGTAAGTTATTTAACTAATTAGCAAGCTACATGCCACTAGTGATAAAAATGTTAAGCCTACCTACATGAAAGATTATTCTTTATAGAGATTTTATTTGTTATAGTATGTAGTAGACCTCCTCAAAGTAACTATCCGGAAGCTGTGTTAGATCCTCATTTTCATTTATTGGCCATGAATTTAGGCTTTGTCAGAATAATGTAAAAGTTACTTTTTACGAATGTTTAAGAAAAAGATGTTTAAATAATTATTTGAGATTTTTAAACAGTGGTTAGTATAGTTGAACCTATAAGTAATGGACTCTAGCTTTCTGCATGAAAAAGTGAGGACGAATAAATTTAAGTGGAAACCTTTTGTGTGGTATAATTAAAAGACAAATCGTTTATATATTGAAAATGTTACTCTTTACACAGTACCATAAGAAAGTATGCAATATGAATCAGCATACCGAATAAATTTCACTCCTGCATTTAATTCCAGCATCAACCCAATGATTCCTTGAGTCTTCCAGACAATTATAAAGTGACTAGCCGTATGATTAACAATGATTGTTGTTGTGTAATCATTGTTGTGGTAAGTTATCATTCAATGACATCTAGAGACTGTTGTTTAGAAAAATACCCTATGGAATTTTGTTAACAAATAAACCGCATCAGTAAACTGACACAAGGCCTATTTTAGGTTTGCCTTCTATTCATATGTTTAATAATTATATTCTAAATAATTAATGATTTAATAAGTACAATCCTTTATGTACTAACGTAAGAGACAGTAGAATCTACATAGTTTCTATTGACTGGGACCGTGGCGGGTCCTGTAATCCAGCTACTTGGAGGTCACGAATTGTGGATAGTAATGAGCGATGGTCGGTGTAGTGTTCTCTTGTGTGGATTAACGTCCGCACTATTGAATACTACGTTAATCCGCAAAGAATATCCTCATAATTAGACCACTTCGTAATTCAGAGGCAGTGGTTCGGACTCCACGTTTAACTGTAGGTCCCTTAGATATGCCTTTGACTGTTGGGCTATTAATTAACAGTACTGTCTAAGGAACATGTCAGCCTTAGTCAGTAACAAGACCACAATCATCCTACACTCATTTTCATTCATTCTTGGTTAAAATACCTGTGTAGGTTGACATTTCAGTTAAAAGTATAAAGCATTATTGTATTGTTTTCCTAAAAAGAAGTAATTAATAATTTTTTATTTAGTAAAATAATTCGTTTCCTTAACTCCACAAAGAATAATTTCCCTATGATCAACTCTGAGTCATACAACCCGTATAAAGAACGGGCTTACTGTACTGCTGGTAATAAGAAATACCAAGCTCGTAGTAAGAGGGAATCCCGTCAGAGCGCGTGGCCGAAGTACTTATACGTGGTTCTTTTAAATGTTGTAGGCCTACCAAGACTTTATTACTTAATTATAAGATTTTTTCATTTTAATATTTGTTTATTAGAAAAATATTAATACACATTAATAAATAATTAATAATATAAAATTGAATGTAAATATGTATATGTTCCTTTATGCGTTGCCAAACTACTCATCCGATCACCATGAAATTTTAGGAATTGCTCTTTATGTGTCTGGAAGGTTTTAGTGAAAAAATATTTTCGAAAACCCCATAAGTTTCCATTTTATGGCGTTTTAATTTCTAAGTTAACCTTATGGAGAGTAAAGTTTGTTTACAAAGTCTACAATGAAAACATTTGATTTCTTAGCTACAGCTGATTGGTTATACTTTCCATTAGCAATGTATGCTTAATATCCATGCCAGAATATTCATTATGTAAACTATGAAGTAAATGTGTACTGTAAAAATGAACAGCTTATTCACCACGTTAATAGTTAACGGTTTTGGGGATTATGTATTTATTTTTAATTTTGTCTGATTAAAGTCACGTGTTTATATGATATTACAATGTTTATATTATTACGTTTATTATAATAAACACTGTTGATATCTTTCCTATAAAATATTACCGTTAGGTTTCGTTTGGTTATGATATTGAAAATTGGAAATTAATCCAGCAAAGTAAATGGAATTGTTATTAATATGTTTTATCGATTCGTATTGTTATTCACTATGTTTCACCAGAATCATAAATTATTTTACAATGAAGCCGTAATGCTATTCAATTCAAACAATCTTAAAGTTAACATGTATTACTGTCAGGACGTTACGAAGTTCGCCGGGTCACTAGAATTAATAAATAAAAAACCTATTATCTTACAGAAGTAATACATTCTTATAAAAAGGGCAAATCTTCTGACTAATTAAGAGCTTGAAGCGCCTCCAACCATATTGGATTTTAGTCCCATAAAAACAATGTTAATTTTGTGACAGCTCTACTGATCACTTGACGTAAATTAGAAGTCAAAGTAAAATTATTAGTTTCTGATAAAAATGCCTTATTTCAATTTTCCTCACAGCAGCAAACCTGCATACTCTTTACCCAGTTAATCTTATGGAGAATAGGTAAATAACTGGCACATTTATCGAATGATATTGATAAAACTTGTCAAAATACATGGTTTCTACATAGTTAACTTTTCCAAAAATATTTTTTAAGACTATTCCAAACTTTAAATATTTTGAAGTGTCACCAAAATCTTCTCAGTATGTCGTTTTGTAACCCTCACCCTCAATCCCCTTCCTCCTTCCCCCTTTTGTATGAACATTTTAGATAGACTTTTTATAAACATGGGAACACAAGTAAACAAAGTAAACCAGCAAAGGTCTACAGAACATAGTGTTACTTCTCCTTACACATGATATTGGACAGATTAGAAACTATAGAGTTTCACCAAATCATATATTTTCTACAGCTCAGACGAAATAACTAAAAGTAGATCTAGTTCGTGCTAGAGTGAGTGAATGCCATTCACGATGTGACACATGCGGATGGGAAATGGAGACTAGACGGAAAGGAATGGCAAAAAAGGTTTCCTTGAAAGTTTCCACAAATTAAAATTCCTTCTTACTCGACCTAGACGATGACTTCAGACCTGCTTGTGCCAGAGTGCGCAAACTGCCTATGGAATGTGTGTTAAAAAGTCCATAAAGTCCTATAAAGTCCATTTATTAAACTTCTATCCCTTGAGAACAAATCTCCATTTTATTTCGTCTCTATTTAGTCTACATACATTGGCCTCGTAACAAATCTCTCTATATAAAAATGAATACATGTATGCCCTTTATGCGTTACCAAACTACTCATTCGATCGCCAAGAAATTCCAGGGTTGCTCAATATGTGTACGGGAAGGTTTTAGTGAAATATATTTACGAAAACTCCATTTCATGGCGTTTTAAATTTCTAATGTTAACCTCATGGGGATAAGTTTGTTTACAATTTTTTTATTCAAATCATTTGATTTCTTAAGCTACAGCTATTGGTTTACTTCCCATTAGCAATATGCTTTACTATCCGATGACATCTGAAGTAAATATGGGCTATACACAATGAACAGCTTTGTTCACCACGATTTATTTGTTTTGTGGGAATGTTATTAATATGTCTTATCGTTTACATCTAACATGGCCTATCTTAAAGTCGACATGTATTTACTGTTGGACGTTATGACGTTCGCCGGGTCAGCTAGTATGGTATAATATAGTTTATTTGTCTGATCTCACAACACAACATACACTAAAACATTCATAGCTTCCTTAAAACAAAAATAATCATTAATATAACCTACTGGAAGAACAAGAAGAACTCAAAGAAAAATTGAATAAGTTAGTTACATAACGTCTTCCGTGCTGGGGAGAAATCGCTGATAATAATAATAATATAATACTATAGGAATGTGCATAAAAAATCGGAAATCAAATATCCTTCAAGAAAATGGTTTTTGTTGTTACAAATACTAAACAAACTTATTACAAAATAAGGAGGAATAAAACAGGGTAAAACATTTCAAGTACTTTAAGAAATCATAGAACAGGAACAGAAAAACCATCAGAATAGTCTGGAATGTAGAAGGAAAAGAAAACACAAAAACTAGTGTATAACTTTTACAATAAAAGATCTAGACAAACGAAAATCATGTACTACAACCCAGTAGTTAGCTAGCGATTCTGTGTGCTAGCGAAGCACTGGCACTGAATAGCAAAACATAGTGAACAGAACATATAGTTTATTTTATTTTGTGTATTTCTACGCCAGAGGCATTTTTAACGTTTTGATGGGGAACGGTCCAAACGTCGGTCTTGTTACAACCTAACGTCGACCTGTTGTTAGGAAGCATAATTAAGTAATAGCCCAATTACAAATGGCGACTGGGTCCAGATTCGATCCTTGCGGGATTCGATCCGGCGACCTTCAGTTTCGAAGGTGGGTATTATAACCACTACACCACCCATCCAGTTTGAAATAAAAACGTAAAATAATCAGAAAACACCAGTTAAAGGATAAAACTATGGTGAAAAGACTAAAACACCAATGAATGTGAACATTTTTCATAAGGAATGCGGACTGTTGACTTAGTGAACGGTCCGGTTCGAATCTCGCTTCAACCGTTTGCCAAGCGCCCTCCTTGAACGGGGACAGCTGACAGCAGTATTTCCTTGTAACGTGTCACGCAGAGATTTGTGTAATCTGTAATCTGTTATCTTTAGTCTGTTTAGGCGGGCAGTGTGTAAAAAGAGGCTGTCACCATCGATAAAATGGTTGTATTAACTTCCCTGTGGGAAATTGGTTAGATCACGTCTAAATAGAATGTTTTCAGCTTATGAGCTGAACTCGCCTAGCAACCCTATTCCTGTTAATTAACAGAAAATCAACATTGAAACCTGAGTGCACCATTTTGATGTATAAATCAATAATAACACCTTTAATTATGTATGCTTCCCCCGTTTGGGGGTTATCAGATTCAATTCATAATTTAAAAGTATTCAAATTTTTTAGAACAAAATTCTCCGTATTACTGTTAACGCATGGTTTATTAGGAATAAATATCTCCATGGTAAGCCCCATTAAAGATTTTATTAAAAAATGTTCAACAAACTTTATCCATACATTGGATCAAGTGCCTGGGGCAGTGCAATTCAATATCGGTCAACTGATTCTAAATAGACGTTTAAAACCTAGACTCGTTCAGGATTTTCTTGATCTAGATTAACTAAACGAACACAATTATAAATAATTTATAATGAATATAATATAATATGATAATATAATATAATAATATAATATAATAAATATAATATGAATTATTCATAGTTTAAATAAGTTTTACTTTCTTTTGTTAAAAAATGTGTCATTTATGTTCCCGGGTGACTCAAAAAAGGGCGAACCCACTCGATGTTTTTATTATTAGAGTTAAGTCAAATTATTGTTAAATATTCTGTGTAAAATATTGTATTTTGATCCGGAAATAAATTATTGTAAAAAAATACTTCCCTGTGGAAATTGGGTCAGATCATGGATATGTCTAATGGGAATGTTTCCAGTTCCTCTAAACAGCTGTACTTATAACCATGTAACGTCACCTTTTCAAATTTTGGCCTGACGGATTGTCAATACCCCCCTTCCAGAGCTAAGACATATCCATGTCAAAACCTATTCGTCATCTCCAGGCTACGTTTAATATGGCTAAAACTTGAATTTTGAGGAGTTAAAGTAGCCCACGTACTTAAAAGTAAAATAAGTTTAATAGTGCGTGGGTCAGTTTAATGTAAAACAAAAACGTTTTTCAAAAGGTATAGAATATTGAAAACAAGTTTCATAAATGTGGATGCTGACATCTTCACAGAGAAGCGTTTCAAAAAGAACTTGTTTAGTGTTGAAGAAGGACAGACAGACCGGAGGACATAAATTGAGATAAGTCCCATTTCAGGTTTTCTGGGATATAACATGTAAAGACAAAAATATCATAATTCTAAGCAATTTACAGACAAAACTTTAAATCTGATTAAAGGTCACGTGTTTATAATTATGTCTGCCAAATAAAAATAATTACGGTGCTTATACATATTACGTTTGTTATAATAATCAGCTGTTGTATATCTTTCCTATAAAAGCCATATTACAGTTAGGTTTTGTTTGGTTTAGGTTGGATTAGAAAAATTGTGAATCAATCCACTCAGATTTATTTGTTTTGTGGGAATGTTATTAATATATCTTATCGTTTCAGTATTGTTATTCACTATGCCGCGACCCAGAATATATAACCTTTCACAATGAAGCTGTAATGCTATTCGACTTCAGAACATGGACAATCTGAAAGTTAACACGTATTTACTGTTAGGCGTTACGAAGTTCGCCGGGTCAGCTAGTTTAAATATAAACTTAAGAGGGTTAAAAAACATATTAACTTTAATAATTTGGATAAAAATAACATCTTAACAAATAATACCTGTTCGCTTATATGTTTTTCACGGTTTTAATGATTAATACTTGAAAATAAAGATAACTGGAAAGAGAATGTATAAAAATGATTGACTCATATTTACAACGAGATTTAATTCTTAAATGCCGGATCGAAAATGAAAATTTTAACGGCAATGGATTTGAACTGTAAAAAAGGCTGCCAATACTATAGAGCTTAACGTTTCTTACTTATACTGCCATCCCTCTTAAAAAAATATATATGTATAAATATTTGTTAATAATTTCTTTTATTCCTTGAAACTCGGTATAGCTTGCTGCAGGAACCTTCCTTTGAGTTCCCAATCCTTTTATATTGTCCATCTACTTATTTCTTTGATCTTCCGACTTTTATTTTACCTACTATTTTCTTTACAGCCAAACTTTTACCACTTTCCATTTTCTACATCTTTTTAACGTGCAGCCGCCATTATTTTCTTTACCTGAAAGAAAATATTTCAACCAAACAATTCTGTTTAAAATTCTCTCAAAACACAACTGTTCAAAACTACCGGAAATGCAAGACCCAATTCCACTAATGGTTCGAAAATATCATAACACCATAAAAACTTATTCGGGACAAAAACATGGAAATAACGGGTATCGGGGTATGGGGGCCGGAGCCGGAGCCGCGTCTCAAATTGCCGGTTGCTATGCAGCCGCTGTCAGTGGTTGATTGGAAAATTGGACTTGTGATAGGTAAATTGTCCTCCCCTCCGACCAAGCCGAGTGATTAGGGCTGGGAGTTCACAAATTATATAATTCTAGTGAGGCCTAGCTCTGCCGACGCCGCCGGTTGTATAAGATGTGCAAATACTCCGTGGGAAACTGTGGTGTGTGTGGTAACTGTGGTGGGGTGAAGTGCTGTGCCAAGTGTGGTTCGGGAAAAATAGTGTATTTGGTATTACTTTCCGGGTAAAGAGATTAATTTTCAGTTCGAAGTTAAAGTGGAAAGTGGCAATTTCCAAAGTGGTAATTCATTGTGTTGACGTGCTTAACCTCTGGGAGGGGGTGTTGTGGACCGCAAAAAGTGTAGCAAAAGTGTTTAACGGATGTGTCATACATCATCATATAAAGAACAGCTGTCTAGATGAACTGAATACATTCCCGTTAGACATATCCATGATCTAACCTATTTCCCACAGGAAAGTAAATACAATCATTTTTGACATGGATATGTCGTTGGGGAGTTTTGGCAATGTGCGCGACCATAATTTGAAACAGTGACGTCATTTGGTTAGTGACGTCATAACTTAATAAGAACAGCTGTTTAGATGAATTGAAAATATTTATTAGACATATCCATGATGAAACCTGTTTCCCGCAGTAAAGTAAATACAAACATTTTTTACTTGACAAGCTCCTCCAGATTTTATTCTGACTGTGACCCTATAACTGTTTTGATGACCTGTAAGTTAACCGATTAACTCCATGGTATTCACTGTCCAATCATGTTTTATATTAACAGCTAAATGTGTATAAATCTTATTTTTCCAAAACATATTTTATTTCATCCCCATACTAACAGGATATTTACAGCAAAACAACTAAATTCTAGGTTTACAACAGAAAGTCTACCAAAGTGCAATGAAAATAGGATACATCTGGAAAAATTTACAAATATTTCACTAACTCAACGTTCGTATATTTAATATACTGCATTATCTATTCCTAATTATTTCCATATTATGCTGGTATATAAGGTAATCTGGCCAAATACTGTGACCCTAAAGGCTGCTGTGACCTGCTGTTTGTTATTTCAATCATTACCATATATATTTTACAGTTTAGACTAATCAGTTATTCTATATAAATAAAGTTAATGTTTTTTTTTAGTTATTCTTACGTTTCATGCGCTAGAGAAGTCGAAACAAGTTTTATCTCAATTTGTGTCTATCAGTCTGTTTGTCTGTGACGCTCCAGGAGGCATTTTACGCCATCTTCTCCGAAAAATGTATGTATTTACTTCCCTGTGGGAAATAGGTTAGATCATGGTTATATCTAAATATGTTTTCAGTTCATCTAAACAGCTGTTCTTATTCTTTGATATTAAAAATTCAATACAATAGCTTTAGTAGTTTCTATGGAAACCTGTTACGTATTTTCCACCTTAAAATTCACCAATACCTCTCCAGAGCTAAGACATATCCATGTCAAAAACGGAGGAACTGATGACAATGAAACTTTATTTCATGAAACTTATTTTCAACATTCGAGAGATGGGTTTTCAATGCTTTAAATGTCCGCCGCCCCTTGAAAGGAAAATACAAGTTTAAAAACCCACTTTTACGCGATAATAGTCGCATTTTGATTTCAGCTGTCTTTATAGTTTAATGATTTAAAAATGAAGGAAAACGAATAGCTGTCAAATTAAAATCAATATTAGTTAGTTTATATTGGTCCATGATTTTAAACCCGTTTCGAAATCATTCTATATTAAAAAGTTATTTTTTAATAACGGTATAAATATTCTTATCTATTTAATTGTAAAGTAATGCTAAATAATAAAGCTGGGTATTTATTTATTTTCTTTGTACTGATTTGTTCAGGATTTCAGGTTTACATTTTGGTATGGTAATCTTTCTTCTTTCACTGAATCCTACACCCGTACAAAGGACGTGCTTTCTGCTAGCATTTTATATCTTAAACGGTCATGGAAGATGATACAACACATAAATGTATATTTTTATTTGTGTTCAAGCTCCAGTTCAAACATCTGTATAATACTTAAAATTATTACAATATTACATGTGGCACATTGGGCACGGGTATACATTTTTGTTGATAAATTTTACATCAGACTGAAGATTTGGCTCAGCAGCAGTCGAAGATAATATCATTAAAAGCTATTTACCTTTCGTAAATTACATTGAAGTGTCAATTAATTTTAGTTTTTTACCCTGTACGCGTTTAGGACTTCGGTTCAAAGACTATGCTCAGCAGCGTTTTCAATGGTTGTAGGGATGACTTAGGTCCAAATTCGCAAGTTTAGTTTTGAAAAATACATGCACAGGCACATTTACGATACTTCAAGAAATAACACAAAATTGAAGCCAATTTATTCCAATTCCAATTTATTTAGTGTGTCGTTTTTAAAAAGTGTCATAAATGTGCCTGTGCACAACTAAAATTTTTCACTACTAAATGTGCTAATTTCGTACCCAATTCATTCCGAGAACCGCTGAAAACGCTGCTGAGGATAGACTGTTTTCGTACAGTGTAAAAATACCCAATTAACTCACACATTAAGGTCATTTACGAAAGGTAAAAAACTTTGTATGAAATTCATAGGTTTCAAGACTATTTTATAATAAAAGATGTTATTCTTTGTCATAAACTTTGAAACTCAATATCTAAACTAATCTAAATTTAAAAATCTCCCTGAACAGTTGAATAACTACATATTTTATCGCTTAAATGAACTCACAGCCTACTTCGGTAACTCGCGGCATCTTTACGGCAAGTTTACCTTACCACTTACCTCCTAACTTCTGTAGTCTAATCACACCATTAGACAGAACCATGTATTGTGAAGAGACTATGTAACTACGCTTATTTACTAAAATCTTATGTCTTATCTCAGGTTCACTTATAGGTTTGTAATAATAATATTTTTATCGCCATTGAAACAAATATATGTCATTAGCAATTCTTAAAGAACAAACAATTTTTTGTTTAACACCAACTATTGAAATAAACAAACAAGAAGATAAGGCTAAAGATATGTTAACCTAGTTTAATCTGTTTCACACCAAATTAAATGTATAAAAATATATTTACAAAATTTAATAATATGTTAAAAATTTAATAGTTATTACATTTTAGTGTATGATCCATGAATTCATCAACACTGTAGAACGCTTTGGTGATGAAATATTATTTACATTGTCTTTTAAACGATAGGAATTTTTATACTATAATAATTATTTTGTTAACTTATTAATTAGTTTTAATTCTATATGGGATAGAAGGTTTAAAAAAATATTAAGTCTGTGTTGTTTTACTCTTAATTTATCACTTGTTTTTGTGTTATATTTATGAAAATCCCTTTCACTCATTGATTCACTTTTGGAAATTCAATACATTATCGTTTCCAAAATGTATGGGAGGGTGAGTAAATGAAAACCCTTTGAGAGCTTCTTTACATAATTCCCTAATATTTAATTTACATATATTTATTATTACGTTTTTTTGTAAAACTAATAATCTTTAAGCTATTTTCAGTTTATGAGCTCCAAATTATTGTACCATAGGAGAGTAAAAAATATACGTATTTACTTCCCTGTGGGAAATAGGTTAGATCATGGATATGTCTAAAGGGAATGTTTTCAATTAATCTAAACAGCTGTTCTTATTCTTTTATATTTAAAATTCAATTCAATACTGGTAGTTTCTATGGAAACCTGTTACATATTTTCCATCTTAAAAGTCACTAACACCCCCCAGAGCTAAGACATATCCATGTCAAAATGAGATTCAATTTATCCATAACATGTCAAAAATAGAGTATTCATTGGGCAATATTTTTAAGTGTCTTAGTTCATAAATATTTAATTATACCTTTGAAATATAAACAATAAGGATATTTTAAACTTATCGATAAAATAACGTTTCTCCACGGCCTGTTTAACCGTCCCACGACTTTAGCCTAGGTAAAATGTATATAATAATTATATAACAATTTAAAAACATTTCCATTCAGAATTGTTGTTAAGAGTCTGCATCATTGGTAGCCATTTTAGCCCTTCCAAGATGGCTACCACTGATGCAGACTCTTAACAGTCATTTCTACGGTCAAGACACAAATCCTCGTGAAAGTTCAACAACTCATTGAAGTCACTGATGTTCTTCGCGGCCTCGCTCTCCTCTGTGATAAAGGAATAGTAAAACAAAATTTAATAAATGATCTGGAAACAAACAAAATAAATCTAAGGTATAACTTTAAGGCTTATAACTTATGACTTATTCATATTCGTTAGTAAAGTATATAATAGGATTATTTTTATGCTTAAGTTAAATCACTGTTCTTAATAAAACTTTTCTAAAGACTTTTAAATTTACAATCCTACGTTTAGCCTTGTACAGATGTATTTATATTTGTTATGTATTATACTTCATGTTGTAGGCCCTATGATTATTTATTATTGTAGTTTCATTTTTTATATTAGTCCCCCTTCTTACTTCGGTGGTATGAAAATAGCTTGTTATTTGTGAGTAAGTCTTGGGTTGTTTATTCGTTTCTATATTTGTGATTGTCTTATGCTACAGTTTTGAATTTAATCTATATACGATATTTTTGTAGTTTTTTGTGCTATGAATGAATAAATAAAAGGAGTTGAAGCTTTAGGCCTATGTTTCAAAACTAGTTTTAAACTCAGTTAAGTCTATTATATTCAGTTAGCTCCTAATGGTTACTTTGTTAGTTTTTATATATATCTAAGGGGACACAAAATATAGAACTATTATTGAGCTCCTGAACCAGATGTAAATGAAAATACAAGAATCAAAAACTTCAAAACACAAAGTATAGGCCTAGAATGAAAATTGGGAAAGATATTCATACAAAATGTGGATTCCATGCCGTATCCTGATCTTTTGAGAAAATAATGGTTTATTTTGAAATCCCGTTGTACATGTTATTTAGATTCTTATTATGGACATTTTCCATCACGATTTTAACAAAGTTTCACGACGTTTCAGGATCTGGAATCTGATCCCGTCCTCAGTCAAGCTAGTACAGCTAAAACATAACACGATTGATAATCCGGACTTAGCCGGTATAAAGCTGAAAACAAAAACAATTTGACCTATATCAGTCAAAAACTTACAAACAATACCATTTACAAACACTCATAAGAAACAAAACACGTCCACTCTTCACAAAGACTCGAAGACAATTGAGCTTAGAACCGTTATACGTGGTATCTGTTTTAATGAGCCGATCTACCCCAGCTGTGTGCTAGAAGAATATGTTTTAGGATGCTTAATTTTTATTAGAAATGCCCAGAAGGCCTCAGACCTAGATAGAGAAATTTTACAGAAAATTGTACTAATGCTGGAATATTACGTTCTGATATCACAGATGGAAAATATAAGTACTCGGGTAAAACTGTCAAAAATTTGACATTTATTGTAACTCGGATACCTTAATCGAATGTTAGATTGACACTGAACATGCCAGTATGAGTAAACTTAATACTCCCTTCTGCTCATTGCTAACAAAATGCGTTCCGAAACAGGACTGCGAAATCTCTGTAGTGCTCGTTTACCTGACTTACAATTTTTTCTTACATACAGACAAATTTTGCTATGGGTTAAGTTTGGGGTGAAACGTTGCCTTCGGATACATTAAATTAGATTAGATTAGTTAGATTAGATTAGATTATTTCCAATGGCGACCATACCACAAGGTAGGTATTTTGAGCCAAGTATGAATGAAGATTGAATGTAAGATGATTGTGACGCGATCTTGTAGTCTTATTACTGACTAACTCTGACATGTTCCTTAGACAGGACTGTTAATTAATAGCCCAACAGCCGATGGCAACTAAGGACCTACAGTTTAACGTGGAATCCGAACCACGCCCTCTTTATTACGAATTGGTCTAATTATGAGAATAGTATTTTGTGAATTAACGTAGTATTCAATAGTACGTACGTTAATCCACACAAGAGAACACTACACCCACTGACCATCGCTACTAACTATCCACAATTCGTGACCTCCAAGAAGCTGGATTACAGGATGTCGCCACCATCCCAGTCTTAATAAATAGACTATGAGTTGTTGGGAATAGTTCAAATAAGCTCTAAAATGTCCTATTCTCTGTTTTTGGAAGTTTTTAAAATCATTTCATTTAAATCTGGTTAAGGAACTCAAAATACGTCCATATATATGTATACATAAATACACGAAGGAAATTAAATTGTACGTTAGAAAAAACTCTTGTTATAGTTGTCTGCTTACCGTTGATAAATAAATGAAATTAAGTCATAAAAGGAGTTAGAGAGCTGTAGGGAACAGCTCATGCAGTTATCTACCTTATTGTGATTATCCAATTTTAGTTTAAAGTTTATAGGACCTACACACATAAATACTGTGAAGGTCACATGTCCTTCACAGTTATTGACATCTTAAAAACCATTGTAAACTACATTATATGAGTTTTAACCACAAAAAATAACATAAAGTGAAAATGGTGTAGCAGAAATTTGACGTACAAAATGTTAAAGCTCTCTGTTATCGCAGAGCTGTCCGTGTGTTGCCAGACATGTATTTAACGTTGTCTGCGACTCAGATCTCAGCGGCTTTCCGTCTTTTCAGAATTACAATTTGGAAATTGATCTATTAGACTAATTACACCACATAGCTTGCAGTGTGGGATCCAAGATGGCGACCGGTGTGACTACGCGGGAGGGGAGGGGACGAGAGGCGTGGCCTAGTCAGCTGATTCCCGCGCTCCCGCCAACGCATCGCACCGGCTGAGGACTGAAGAGTGAAGAGCCAGCTAATAGGGATGGATTTATACATTTTTGTACCTCTAGGCTCTCTTCTGACTGCCGCAACTTTGAAACATGTTTTCACTATTCCAAAAATCCTGTGTTAGAACACATTTTCTTACTCCTTTGTTTGAAATTCATTATTGGTGAAGTGGATTTATGTTATTCAGATTATTACTATGGATATTTTCCATCACGATTTTAAGTAAAACATCTCGAAACACCACAACGTTTCGAGATCTGGAATCAGAACCGTCCTCAAGCGAGCTAGTACCTAAAACACCAGATGCTAGTACGCTTGGCAACAGATGATGTTACCTATAGTTTATTGTTTATTGTTAACATCAAGTATTTAATTTTACACTTTTTTCCTCAACCAAAGACAATGTAGCCTACCACTGCATATTTATGATTGTAGAGAAATTCCAATATGTATCTTATGGAAATAAATTCTTAATTCCTGTTTTAAACTTTTTAGTTTTCAGTTTTATAGTCCGTATTATGTACTAATCGTGATATATTAGGTACTAGCTCACCTGAGGACGGGATCAGATTCCATATCCCGAAACGTCGTGAAACTTTATTTTCCTTAAAATTGTTATGGAAAATGTCCGTAATACAAGTCTAAATGATAACTTAACCATACCAGGGTTTTTGACTTTCCCTATCAAGACATTAAACGTGACCCTGGTGTTGATAAAACACACACATTAAATATAAACGCAGTAACCAAAATACAAATTGCAGTGTAAAATATATTAAGATGTTACCTGACGCCTTAGATTATACATCAGGCAATCTAAATACAGCGTGTATATAGCGTTTACCGATTTACAGGCGCTAATTCTGACACAATTGTTGAATTACGTATGTTTTATTTTTTACTGGTTTAATGAAAGCTTTACTATTTACTTTTTCAATGCTGTGTCTAACACAGCAGTAAGCAAGTCCTTATAAGGAGGTGGAGAATTTTAAACGACAACATATAGGCTAGGTCAAATAATTACACTTTACTGCGGCAGCGTAAAATAAATGTTTCGAATAATGCTGATTTAGAACGCAATGACTGTATTAAAATGTTATAAACACTTTGGGAAGACACCCAACAATACAGACCTAGAATAATATTTTAAAATCAGACATCAACAATAGTAAACACGTGGCAAATGCCTATTAATGTTTTAAATACATTTTAAACAATATTAGCAATAAACCATATTACAACCAAACATATAATAACACATTCATTTAACAATGGAAATACTTTCTTAATATCACATTTTTTATTATAATTTATCCCTATCACTCAAGTAGAGTGATTACAGGCAGATGCCTATAATCACTCATAGCTCAGAGTGTAGGACAAAAGTGCCGGAACGTGAAAATTCATTTCTCAACATGACAGGTGAATTGACTGATACTGGGTGCAGTAGAGTGATGGGAGGAGAGCAAGATTTTGTTGAATATAAATAAAAATATTTAAATTTCATTATTACTTCTATGTGGGAAATAGGTTAGATCATGCATATGCGTAAAGGGAATGTTTTCAGTTGTCTAAACAGCTGTTCTAATAACCAAACTTTGACGTCACTATAACAAATATTGGTCTTGCAAATTGCCAACACCCCTCCCCCAGAGCTAAGACATATCCATGTAAAAATTTAGTCCATAACACGGGTCTGAAGTGTCTTTTCGTTTCTCGCTCAAATTACAACCTTGAGTTTGTACTAAAAGCATCACTTTCGACCTTTGGAGTCTAGGACTTTTGGCCACTGCGCCTAGCCCATTAGTCAACGCAGGGGTTCATAAGAGTGTCAAAATCCGTGGCCCGGAACTTTGGCAACTGCTGTCCTCCCTGGCGGGGATTTCAGGTATTTCGTTCGTGCCGGGCGGGGTTCAGTGCGAGGGAGAAAGCGCGCTAGAGATGGCGCACAACGCATAATACCCCATTCCTTTCAAATGTGAGGTTACTAACCGTCTAAGAACTGTCTGTTGTCTAGTCTGAACTATGTTTAGAGGTACAATATTATGAGTTGTATCGATCTTATTTAAACCCATAACTTCTTGAGGAAAGAATTAATGATTAATATTTTCTAACCTAACCTAACATAATTAAATTTAATTGTGATTTCTCTTTTCGTTTTAAAGTTGTCCTAAGACTTAATCGTTCTTGCAAGAATTCTACCCCATCACCCCGTCTCGCTCTTACATCTCCTGATTTCGGTGAGTCTGGGGCGAGGGAGGGACTTTAAGGGATAAAAGTCATAATTTGTGGGATTAAACAATGAGGCAGGGATTTTCAGGGAGAATTTTTGGGATGAAATCGTAGTTGCCAAAAGGCTGCGGTCGAGGGCTAATTGGGGTTCCGACCCTCGGTGGGGGCTGGGAAGTTCCCAAAAATCCGTTTCCCCGACCTATGTTACGAAATCCCCCATCCTCACTCCTATGACCTCGGCTGGCAGAGAGACTGAACGTCAACTACGTCAGTGCATAGTTCACTAGTTCTAAACTCACGGGTTGCTTTACTTTTATTATATGATAAAATAATATGACGTCACAATCATTTTCCAAAGAGAAGCGAGTATGCAACCAAGGTCGGGGCGAAGCCCTGTGACGTCCGCGGGGGCGTGAGTAGTGTGAGAACACTCGGAGCCCGAGGGCGGCCCCTTGATCGTCGCGGAGGCAGCGACACGTGTTCCGGCTGTCCAGGGGGGCAGTCACTACACGGACACTATGTTTATTAATTAGCTCCGACTCCGGGTTTACGACTGGTGCGGTTCGATTGTTGCTCATGAGTTATTAGTCTGGTAGATCTGTCCGAGGCAGATCGTCGTACCGTCGGGTACTGTGCCGCCGCCGCCGCTACCGGTATTGAGGTACAAGGTACAGTAGGCCCTACGTGGGCTGCTCACCAGCTGCTGTGTGGCTATCTAGGTTAGAGTTTCTTTTGCGGCTATTTCTTTCAATTGAAATCTGTCTAAATAAAATTTGAGTTTGATCTGTACATTGTGTGGGAATTTAAATGAGGTAATCTCAATTTCTGTCCGTTTGTAACGTTGTACCGATTAATGTAATGAGTTATCTTACACACATAAATACATACATATCCTCTTCTCCGCGTCATTGTAGAAAACGTGCTGGAGGCGTCAGCTGTGTCCCGTCACATGCGTCGGGTCCACTTAAGGTTGGGCAAGGTCAAGGTTATCAGGGGTCAGGTTAGGTAAGGGTATAGCAAGGCAATGCTAAGCTAGGCCATTGGGAGTTATTTGGATTCGGACAATCTAAAAATAATCTAAGTTATAGATAAAAACACATAGTTGTTAAAAATAATTTCAATGACTGGGTCGGTGGCGTCCTCCTGTAATCCAGTTTTGGAGGTCACGAATTGTGGATAGTTGTGAGCGATGGTGTAGTGTTCTCTTGTGTGGATTAGTGTCCGCACTGTTGAATACTACGTTGATCCGCAAAGGCCATCCTCATAATTAGACTAGTTCGTAATTTAGAGGCAGTGGTTCGGATTCCACGTTAAACTGTAGGTCACTTAGATATTGCCATTGACTGTTGGGATATTAATTAACTGTTACAAGATCGTCCCACAATCATCTCACACTCATTCCTCATTCATTCTTAGGTAGGTCACCATTTCAGAAAGGTAACAATAAAGGTAAAGGAAGTACCTCCGGCTTTGCAGAGACCAATTAAACCTTTTAAAAAGTCTAGCGATCGAAGTTAACAGCGTTTCCTACCGCGATGTTGTACGTCGTAGGAGTCAAGTCCGGTAGAGCACAAGCACGCACAGCTTCCTACTGACAAAGGCAATTACTCGAGATTAAATTGGAAACCCTTGCATCTATGGGAGTTATGGGGGCAGTGGCTGTCCTAATGGGGCCACTAAACAATCACAGCCGAGCGGTGATGTGCAATTACAACGGCGGAATAAATAAAGAAGGAGCGGCCGGACACCTGCTGACTTGGCAGAGAGGCGCTAATAACTCTGGGCCCAGACGAACCGGCGCCCTGGCCGTGGCGAGCGGGGTTGCCGGACAAACCATCTCCGGCTATGCTCATACCGCCGTGTAAAGGATACTGAAAACTTAGGACTGAAAGCTAAACAGGTTCCAACGTATGAGAATATGTTGCGTAGTTTTGGTTCCGTGAATCAGTTGAAACCGTTTGACAGGGACGGTGGTGTGTCCTGTAATCCAGCTGCTTGGAGATTACATATTGTGGATAGTTGGTGTTTGAGATCTTCTCTGTTGTAGAGTATATTCCACACTATTGAATACTATGTTAATCCGCAAAAACCATACTCATTATTAGACAATTTCGTAATTCAGATGCAGTGGTTCGGACTCCACGTTAAACTGTAGGTCCATTAGGTATGCCATTGACTGTTGTGCTATTAAATAGCACTGCTGTGTAAGGAAAATGTCAGTCTTAGTTTATAAGATCACGTCACAATCATCCCACACTCATTTCTCATTCATACTTGGCTTAAAATACCTACCTGGGTAGGTTGCCATTTCAGTTAAAAAGTATAAATATGTTCACTATGTATTAACGTCTGCACTATTGAATACTAAGTCCAACCGCACCATAAAAAGACCAGATCGAAATTCAGATGAAAAACTGTGTTCGGATCCCTCGTTTGACTGTAGGTCCTTTAGATGTCATTGACTGTTGGGCTACTACAAGTAATTAACATTGCTGTTAGATGAAAGTGTCAGCCTTAGTCTGTAACAAGACTAAAAGATTGTGCAACACTAATCTTACCCTCATTTCACAAAGGATAGGTTGCTAGGATTACATTTTGTCATGTTATTAACCCTGTATCTTCCTTTTTAACCCTGAGTACAACAACCCTTACAAAGAACGAGCTAACAGATAGTTATTATTAAAATGACAGATTCTTTTCCAATCAGTATATTTCTTCAAATCTGTTACATAAAAATCGAACAATAAGTAATAGGATTATAGAACATGGTGTTATTTAATAGTCACCAACTATTGAATTAACTAAAATTATAATTTTTAATATAACAATTTAAAATGGCAGATGATACAAAAGGATAGAGACGTGTCGTTGGTGAGCACAAAAACTATCTGGGGTGAATGACCACAGGAGTAAGTAAGAAATTAAATACGGTAAGTACCAGTGCAAGAAAGAAGAAATGGCGTCTCTTTTTGAGACGTTTGGGTTCAGCGTGTTTTGGAAATTCCACGGATGACTTAGGGCCTAACTGTTCCTACTGACCAAATCAGTTGCAATATTGCCTCAAAGACCACCAAATGAATTAATTTTTACTTCACTTCATCTTGGGTTCTTCAGACTGGGACGGTGGCGTATAAAATAAATATTAGTGAGTTTTCATTGATCATTGATTTTAAAGCTATTTTAAATCACACTTTATTAAAATGTTATCTTAACGTAATACAAACTTCAGTAATAATAACGATTTTCTAATTTAATCTAATTTACCTGATTGTAAATTAGTGCTAAACAATTACAGTAAAAATTGATTTTTCATACGTAGGCCTATTTGTTAATAATTTTAGGATTACATTTTGTCATGTTATTAACTATCTTTCTTTTTAACCCTGAGTACAACAACCCTTACAAAGAACGAGCTAACTGATAGTTATCATTAAAATGACAGATTTTTTTCCAATCAGTATATTTATTCAAATCTGTTACATAAGATTCTAACAATAAGTAATAGGATTATAGAACATAGCGTTATTTGGTAGTACCAACTATTGAATGAACTAAAATTATAATTTTTAATATAACAATTTAAAATGGCAGATGATGGAAAAGAATAGAGACGTGTGGTGAGGACAAAAACCATCTGGGATGAATGACCACAGGAGTAAGTAAGAAATTAAATACGGTAAGTACCAGTGCAAGAAAGAAGAAATGGCGTCTCTTTTTGAGACGTTTGGGTTCAGCGTGTTTTGGAAATTCCACGGATGACTTAGGGCCTAACTGTTCCTACTGACCAAATCAGTTGCAATATTGCCTCAAAGACCACCAAATGAATTAATTTTTACTTCACTTCATCTTGGGTTCTTCAGACTGGGACGGTGGCGTATAATTCAGCTATTTGGAGGTCACGAATTGTGGATATTTATGAGGAATGGTCGGTGGGTGTGATATTCACTGGTGCGGATTAACGTCCGCACTATTGATTACTACATTCATCCGCAAAGACCATTCTCACAACCAAACCAGTTCGTAATTCAGAGGTAAACCTGGACACCACTCGCCGTTGTGCTACAATTAACAGTTCTGTCTAAGGAACATATCAGCCTTAGTCAGTAACAAGACTACAAGATTGCGCCACATTCATCTTCATTCATCTTACCATTCATTCATACCTACCTTGTGGTATGGTTGCCATTTCAATAATCTAATCGAATCTATTAAATGAGACTCGTTACATTGTCTAGTGTTGTAGTTATGTACATATTTCTGAGGTTTATAAACGGACATGAAGGCATCACATGAACGTACACTTATATTGGTAGTTGTAATAGTCCTAAACTAATAGTCATAGGACTATTAGTTTCTTAACATTTTAAAATTTAGAGACCTCCATGAATGGACTGTAACCTGATGTATTTTACAGCCCGAGGAACATGTGTGATAACGATTGGATACGCCCGTTCAGTGCTCGGACGCTAACGTGTTTTACTTCGGGTTTGCCAGACAAACACGAATAAAGATCTCGTCAGGACAAGACTTGCACATAGAGGACATAGACTGACAAGGCCCAGAGTCATGATAATGATCTTTGAAGCATCGGAAACATGCGTACTCCCAGAATAGAACCCCATAAAAACTCCTACGTCATTTTTTCGTCGCAAGTTTGGAGGTACTTTTAGGATGAATGTATTAAAATATATTTGTCCTATTTCAATATATGCATTACACCGTTGATATACTTCAATACATGATTTATAAATATTTATAATTATTTTTTTAAGCACGGTTCCTTTTAATTTGTTTATAATATACTTTAGTTAATTTTGCAGTCACCGATTGCCCTCAAGGAGGCTATAAGGGGCTTATACTCGTACACTCCTGGATATAATGGGGCATCGTAATGTCAAGGGACGTGACGATGGGCACCCTATCGTACTATTCCAAGGGTACCTTCCCGGGGGGGGGAGGAGGTACTTTCCGCTAATCTATTTGCAATGTGAGGAATTGAATAATTCCACAAAAATAGAAATATTGGCCTATACTTAAAAACTGTGTTTTTTCTGAGATCATTCATCTGCATAAGCCCTCACTCACTGACTCACTCATCACTAATCTCCCACTTCCCATGCTGAAATTTGGTATACTGGTTCTTCAGGCCTAAAATAGGAAAGTCTATGTAGGAAAGTAGGAAAGTTTATGTGACGATTTCGCCATAAATTTTTATTGAAAAAAAATTGAAATTGAAATTTATTAATTTTTACTAACAAACAAACATTACAATTTTACACTGTATAATAACAGGTAATACAGAATGTCCGCGCATATGCAGAGCCTGTGCGCGGGGGCAGATCTCTAGAAACTATGGCTCGCTAATATATGAAGATTTCAGGGACTAGCATTTTAGTTTACAAATATGGGTGGTAAAAAACTAACAAAAATAAAAGAACCAATAACCATGCGGATGAAGTCGAAATTGAAAAATAAGTTAATAATAAAAATATAAAAAACTAGATACTTTAAAAGCTACAGAAAACGTACATGCGCAACATGCAAGCACATCCACACTATTATATTCAGGCAATCCCATTCAATCTACATTATTTGCACATGCACATTCAAAATGCATGCACCCAACCTTACATCCACCTTCGAATACAAAAATTAAAATATGCACATTCAATAAGATGAAAAACTTTTATGTTCGATTGGGAACCAAAATGTGAGAAAATAGTGAAATGAAAATAGTGAAAATACACCTTAACAAAAACTGTTTGAGGGAAGACTTGCCCGTGTAACGTGCTCACAGTCAAGCACGGTATTGGGTGGTAACCAACCCCATGGCAGCCTCCCTTCCGATGCCAATTAACCATCCTATAAGTTTCTTTCTGAACACTCCATTGCTACATGGGGCAATATTCCTTAATTCATCAGTTTGTATAAATTACATGGGCAATATATAGACAACCAGTATAGTTTATGGATTTTTCGATCTTTGGTGTGACTATACCGATGTTCATACGATGACATGTTAGTTATGTATGTGAAGTTTTCTCATTAAAACTATATTGTCTTTTGAAACTAAATAATGCAACTGTTTTTATGAATAATTGCCTAATATCTAATACTTTGAAAATGTCGCACAATCTGTCGGAAGAAACCCTATGGAGCTTTTGAAGTGCTGATTTAATTGTAGCGCTGGGTAATCTGTAGTGGGTTAACAACATAGTCAAATGATTCCCCCAACCCCTTTCCCTAATTGAAATTAACCCTCCAGGTGCTAACATCTCACTGTGAGATGTCAGCGAGTTGCAATTGTATAGCGCTATCGAAATCAACAATTACCGTCACGATGCTGCCATCTCCGAACTAATAGATACAACTACTCGTTTAGTTCCCTATTCTGACACTTGAGTTCGTTTTTTTGCCGCTAGAATATGCTGTTATAGTTAAATAAGTGCTTTCTCAGACGGTGGTCCTTTGTAGTGTAGTTAGACTGTTGTGCTGACGAGTACAACAGTTGAAGCCATTCGGAGGGACGAGGGATCGAATCCCAACCATGAGCAATCCCAATTTGGCTTGCAAATGTGTGGTATAGTGGAGTAGAGGGCCCACCTTAAATAAACGGTGACCGGCTTGGGTGGAAGTTTACGGCCTTTGTAGGCTTAATTGGGATTGCATTGGACACCTGTTTTGCTTTTATAGTTAGAGGTTATAAGGGGGGGCATGTTTTGTGTTTTTTGTGCATGCTTGGTATTTTATGAAGAGTTGCATAAAAATAAAAAAAATTAAATAGTCATAGCACTTGGAGGGTTAAACGTCCCCTTGATACCCAAGGCTTCAAATTAGTCATTCTATGCGAAACTTTAATTACCTTAGATGACTGTTTTACTACGTCTTGAATAATTCCGACCAAATCTCGTGCTGAATCATTTGCATCGTCACACTCCATAACCAAAGGCCAGTTCACCTTTTTTAAAAACTCAGCAACACGAAGTGATCTGTTTTGGTTTTAATTTCCTTTTCATTATTGATAGCATCCCTATTTTTTATTTCCCATGTAGAAACTGTGGTGTAAGATCCGTAATAGAGGATTGGGCCACTGCAGAAAAATATTGTCATTGCATAGAGAATCAACAAAACAATGGTCTATACACCTTTGAGATTGAGCAGTGTCGCGTGTAGGTTTATTTACACAAGCAACAAAGCCTGCCGAATACAGAATATCAAGATAACGTTCGGTAAGTAAGGTTCTATTTTGCTCCAAGATGCAACAATTTATATCTCCCATAAACCAGTGAACACGGTCTCGTTGCCAGTTATCGCAGTATTGTTGAAGGTCGTTGATAAAGAGTTCAAGGTCTCCATCACCGGAGGGACTTCGGTACACCGCCAGAATAGTAAACCGCACACCGCCAAACAACAGATTTAATTGCAAAGATGTTGCTCCATGCAGGAAGACTTCTTGACAATTCATATTAATTGTATTACTAACATATCATATCATATCATATCATATCTGGTTCCGCTTATTTTTATTGCAAACAATTTCGTATCATTCAAGTTCGAACTATCTATATAAATAAAGAAAAACTTTCCCATCAGTAACCTCTAGGTATTCAGAAGTCTCTAAGATTCCGCTGACACTAACTAATCACATTTTAATATACAGTATTCTTATACCGTAGTAAAAAATTAAGAAACTATTATTTACACAAGAAATTTGTTAACTTTATTCAAGGGCCTACGAAATATACTAAAACACTGTAAAAGCAGTTACTTTCCAGATCCTTCTGTTCACACACTCTGATGCCACGGCCGCCCTCCTTCTTCCTCACCTATAGGCTACGTCTCTAACCTCTAAATCTCTAACCTATACGTCTTCAAAGTTATGTTAATCTTATAGGAAACTAGCTGACACGGCGAACTCCGTAACGCCCAACAGTAAATACGTGTTAACTTTCAGATTGGCTATGTTAAAAATAAAAAATATAAATACATAATCCCCAAAAATCGAAAACTATTAACGTGGTGAATAAATTTGTTCATTTTGTACAGTACACATTTACTTCATAGTTTTACATTAATGAATGATTCAGATGGCATTGGATAGTAAAGCATATTGCTAATGGAAAGTAAAACAACAGCTTATAAACAATATGGAGGTAAACACCGACGATCGAGAAATCAGCTGTTTATTTAAGGAAGTGGTTAAATAAACAAATCAAATCTGACAGTTAAACATAGTTCTTTCTTTTTTCGTTTAATGAAGACATCATCGTACAGCTGGCAATAAAACACCAGTTTTATTTGCATAAAACCAAAACATAACCAAAATGAAAATCTGTTGGGAAAATCTAAACTTAGTTTCTAAACATAGTTATTGGTGGACACATTGTCTCCTTGACAGCGCACGATTTCGTGCGCCATGTACGCTAATTTTGTCTTAACTCTTAAGTTATAAACAGCAGCTGTTTTTATTTGAACTATTGAACAAGCCAAAGAAGCAAGCATAAAATAGGACTCAGTGGCATCCAATAAGTAACTGAGTAAATAGAATTTTTCTCATTACAGATTTTGGTGATTATGTTTTATGATTACAAATCAAAAGTTTATCTGTTGGCCAAATAAAAAATTGATAATTACAATGTTATAAAAAATCTTCAAAAATTAACAGTTGTGATTAAATAAATTGAAAGATTCTTAAACTGTAATTTGTTCAAATAATGTAAATAATTTCTAATTAGCTTAACTATCAAATATCATCTTAATCATTCATTAATGTAAAACTATGAAGCAAATATTTACTGTACAGAATGAAAATTTTTAATCACCACAGTAATATTTTACAGATTTTGGGAATTATGTATTATGATGAAAACAAAACAAATGTTTATACATATTAGGTTCATTATAATAATCAGCTGTTGTAGGCCTATATTTTTTATATTTTCCTTTTGCTATCTGAAATGTGTAAATCGTCGATCTTGTGTATTATTATCTTATATTTTAACATATGTTTGATTTTGTGTGCGTGTGTGCGCACGCGTGTGCGTGTGAGAGTGTGTATTTTTACCAGGCTAAGATGATCAAAGGTACCCTGGTGTATGATGATATAGTTTGTCTCTATTTTCAATATATGTTTTAATGTTTAAAGTACACATTAATACTCTCAACCTTTTTTTACAAATATTTTGGCTTAAAATACCTGTATAGGCCGCAAATTCAGACAGGTATTAATAATTATACAATATTTTATATTGTATATATTTTATATTTTATTTTATTGTTCGGTGTCAATCGCCAATTTAACAACTTTTGTATTTATAACTTTTGTATAGCGGTCTTGCAGAGTCCCCTCACGCAAGCATGAGGCATACACTTCTGCCTGGGGCGCTCTCGCTAACCCCTCGCCTCCACGTATAATGCTAATCAAGAAGTTATTCAATATTTTATATTTGCCAGCGAATCTAGACCAAATAAGTCTGTTTGGTACATGGCTGCAAGGCACGATGGGTAAAACTAGTAAAACTAGACTGGGACGGTGGCGACGTCCTGTAATCCAGCTACTTGGAGGTCACGAATTGTGGATAGTTGTGAGAGATGGTCGGTGGGTGTAGTGTTCTCTTGTGTGGATTAACGTCCGCACTATTGAATACTACGTTAATCCACAAATACCATCCTTATAATTAAACCGATTCGTAATTCAGAGGCCGTGGTTCGGATTCCACGTTAAACTGTAGGTCCCTTAGTTGTCATCGGCTGTTGGGCTATTAATTAACAGTCCTGTCTAAGGAACATGTCAGCCTTAGTCAGTAACAAGACTACAAGATCGCGCCACATTCATCCTACATTCATTCCTCATTCATACTTGGCTTAAAATACCTACCTGGGTAGGTCGCCATTTCAGTTAAAAGTAAAAAGTATAAAGTATAAAGTGCTATATATTCTACGTAGGACTGACTATACGTGGAGAGTTGGTGTACTTCTATTAAACATAAACAGCTCTTTGCTTCATAATTGATTGATAGTACGGTAACCAAATAGTTTTTGTAAATCGTATTGCATGTTATTTTGTGTTTGTGTTACGTTTTATGAAGGTTATAAAATGTATAGAGTCTAGAATGAACGTGAAGTGTAAAACCATTTTAAAACCAGTTTGGATCTAGCTCGGAATTTTTACTTTGCTAGTGCTTTAACGCACGTGATTTATAAATTATATTTACCCATGTGCACATTTATATGGTATTCATAAATTGTCGAACCAATGGCATCCACAATACCATCCTTAGGTTTGCGCTTTTAGTGAACTCTTTGGTAAAACCACCATGGTCTAAGTACTGGATTGCCAGCAAACTATTTATATCAGTCGACTGCAACAGAAGGTAAATTTTTAAATTTATTAATCCTCAGACAAATTCATAAAAACCATTTACATATGAAGAGAGGCTCCACTTAGGTCACAATTGTCCAACCATAAACTGCAAATATTCCCACGCGCGCTTTAATATATCTATCCCAGACCTGGCGCCATGATACATACACGGCTAATATATATAGAGACAGTGTTGATTTGTGCGGCCATACCGCTACAAATGTTTCACAAATGATGAAGTTCTCAGCGCCGGATTTACTGCCGCAACACCGGATCCCGCCGCACCACAGCGACCTCGTCCCCGGCTACTGCTGCGATACATCGAACACGACATATCGATACTCATGCATGCGGTTGTATAGTCGATATGTTACTGGGATGGTGGCGTCGTCCTGTAATCCAGCTACTTGAAGGTCACGAATTGTGGATAGCTGTGAACGATGGTCGGTGGATTAACGTCCGCACTATTGAATACTATGTTAATCAGCAAAGACCATCATAATTGGACCAGTTCGTAATTCAGAGGCACTGGTTCGGACTCCACGTTAAACTGTAGGTCCTTTAGTTGCCATCGACAGTTAATTAACAATAAGGAAAATGTCGGCCTTAGTCAGTAACTAAACTACAAGATCGCGCCACAATCGTCTTACACTCAATCTTCATTGAAATTTGGCTTAAAATACCTTGTGGTAGAGTCGTTATTTCAATAATCTAATCCAATCTAATTTTACTCCCAATGTTTTATGTTAAGGGAGGTGTGCAAGTATGTATGAAAAAATCCTATCAATAGATGTTTTTTTTTAATAATTTAATCCATAAAACATAATTATTTTAGTGCGGGAAGTAATATTTAGGTCTAAATCAATCATAATTTACCATTACACATGGCAATGAGCCCTCAAGGAGCTGGGAACTTCAATCATTACCTTAGCTTTACTCGCAAATATCCGAAAATCATGTTTGTGACATGGATTATTGGATATGTCTTAGCTCTGGGGGATTTTTGTGATTTTAATATGAAAAATATGTAACAATTTTCCATAGAAACTACCAGAGCTATTTTATTGACGTTTTAATATAACAGAATAAGAACAGCTGTTTAGATGAACTGAAAACATTACCTCTAGACATATTCATGATCTAACCTATTTCCTACAGGGAAGTAAATACAAAGGTTTTTTTTCTATATTTATCCCAGAAAGTACATGAGTAGTTCAAATTGTTACCACATACTGAGGTCATACATAGAAGAACATACCGTACAGAGTATTGTTATGTGTTGAACCTAAAAATAAATTTAAAAAATATTACCAAATAAACTTTAAAAAAGGCTCAATATGTGTATTCATTCGTAACCCGCCTAGTGACCAGTGGTGGTTAAGAGAACGATCTGTGTACATATGTTTTTTTGTGGTAATTTTTACTAGATTTGTGTTAAAAATGTTAGATTTCTATACAAAGAGCTTCATTGAAGTGGTAAAAGAAATTTCCTCTTTGTAGGATTTAACATCCGAGGAATATTCAAACAGAGTCATTACGTAAACAGAACGTCATTAGTTGTAGTCCTGGCCGCAGTCGCAACTGCTGTGTGTTTGAGCCTTTATGCTAAAATCTATAATATTATAAAGAAGAGGTGGTGTCTGTATGTTTGTTTGTGGGTTTGTGTGTTTGTGTGTTTGTGGGTTTGTGGGTTTGTTGTGGCAAGTGAATGCGAAAAATACTGAACCGACCGGTTTGAAATTTTAGGCAAAAGTAGATCTTAAACTCATGCAACACATAGGCATACTCATTTCCTTAAAATCCTCTCGGGCTACGCCCTGTGAACGTCCTAAGTTTCAATGTTTACATTTTTAGAGAATGAAAACATAAAATTACTTGAATGTCAACAGCTGTGAATACTAAAATTTGACAGTTCGAGAAGAAGGAGAAGAAGAAGAAAGAGCTGCCGTGACCGTCCTAGGTTTCAATGTTTACATTTTCTAATGACAACATCCGTTTGCACTATATTTTGACAGTTCAGGAAGAAGAAGAAATAAAGTTGATTTTCACATAAACTGCTGGATCGAAATTAGTGAATTATTTGAAATAGCGGAATGGTAGATTTTAAATTTTTTCCGACGACTATCTCTATTATATTAATCCTTATCATCTCCCAATATTTGACAGATGTTACTTTGAAATGTTGTAGACTCCTGTTTTGTCATTTTGTAAACAATGAAGAATTAATTAACAATACCTTAAATGTATCGGTAGAGCCTACACCTTTCAGCCTTTTTAGCCCGTGCGAAGAACGGGTACTTTGGCTAGTTAATTAATATGAACATTAATTTTTATGAACAACACACGACGGAATCCATTACAAGATTGACAGCTGAATGAATGTTGCATGCACTTCAACTTCAGAGTTCAATCTCTTTTCTTTCCACCATAAAAATAAGCCAACAATATAATAGTTGTGTTTTACAGTGGACCCCTTCTAATCCGTCACCAATGGGGTCAAGAATATAGCCGAAGCTGTGTATATATTGGATTATCAGAGAGGTATACAATAATATAACTTCTCAATACATTACTTCTCACGTCAATACGCGTATACTTTTTCTCAGTAAGGGCTAACCACATTTGAAACCCGCTTGAGACAGCCTATCGTATATTGTTCAATAATTATCGTCGTGAATTTCAATTTCTTTGTCATCAGGTATTTAAACGTATAGAACCTTTTGTCAAATTGCCAATATAATAGCGAAGCATTTTTGACATTGATATGTGTAAGCTCTGCGGGGGAGAGTAAGAAATTGGCGTCACGCGAAAATTGTAACAGAATAGACGTCATATGGTTATAAGGACAGCTGTTTAGAGGAACAGAAAAAATCTCCATAGAGATATCCATGATCAAGCTATTTCCCTGGGGGAAGTAAATACAGTTTTTATGTAATTTGTCTTTAAAGGTAATATAAATTTAAAGACCTTAATTTAGCTGCTGTTACTATTGAACTGAGACGCAATAAGTAAATTTATTTCACATATTCAATCAACTGCATTTGAGCCAGAATATGTTTTAGAGAGACGAAATTAGCAACATTTGAAACAGTGACGGTATCGTCTGATTATAAAAACAGCTGATTAGGTGAACTGAAAACATTCCCTTTAGACATATCCATGTTCTAACCTATTTCCCACAGGGAAGTAAATACAAACATTTTAAATTGAGTTTTTTTGTATTCGCAAAAGTTAGAATTTAACATAAATGTAATTAAACAACGGTTAACTTCAAAACAACACGATTTTGAAGACCAAACCAATCCAAAATACATTTTATTTGCTAACACTTTGATTTCTATATCCTTAACAACTAAATTTATTTTTAGCCTGAAGAAAATCCTTTATGGTTGCTTATGTATTATTGACGCCTCCGTTCCGTGTGTTAACTTCTAAGTCAAAGTAGCAACGTAAAGCCAAAAGTGAAGTAAAGTATAAAAAAGTTGAAAACAAGTTTCAATCGGTTTTCTTACTTCGATACATTTTCGCTACCGATAGCAGCATCGATAAGTCGATATCCAAACAGTACAGATCCGCATTAATCACACTGGATGTGGAATTTATACCGATAATAATAAAAGTCCCGGCCGCGATAACTCTAACTAAAGGGTGATTTAGTGTTCGGAAAGCACGTAGCGAATCCGCTGTCAATATACCGGTGAAATAATGAAGCAATAATGACGTCAGCCGGCGGGGGGCCGGGGAACGCGTCCGCGCGCTCAAAATACCACATAATTTGTGCCGGCGCTCTTAAATAAATTAACCCGGGTGGATCTCAATCCCCGTTCTCGCCCGGTATTGTAATATATAATGCTCGGGATTTATCTTGCGGACGCCCTATTGATATTTTAATTAAATAGAAAGAAGAAGCGCATTTGTTTGGTTTGGAAATGTTTGTGTACGAGGCACAGCCTGAGAGAGCGGTTTGTCACTGAGATCTGTTATAGAGCCGGACTTCGTTTAGTTTCATATTTCAAGATCCTTTCAAAACAGTTTTTCTCGAAGGTAAGGATGGTGAAACCGGCAATGTGAAATTTACGATATAAAGGTACAGTTTTCCCGGGGACTGCTGCAGATAAACTGCTAAACCTTTTATGTGTAGTTACTATGGTTATATGTAGGCTACAGACTGGGACGGTGGCGTCGTCCTGTAATCCAGGTACTTGGAGGTCACGAATTGTGGATAGTTGTGAGAGATGGTCGGTGTGTGTAGTGTTCTCTTGAGTGGATTGAAGCACTATTGAACACTACGTTAATCCGCAAAGACCATCCTCAAATTAGACCAGAGGCAGTGGTTCGGATTCCACGTTAAACTTTAGAGCCATTAGGTATGCTATTGACTGTTGGGCTATTAATTATTAACAGTTCTGTCTAAGGAACTTGACAGCCTTAGTCAGTAACAAGACTATAAGATCGCACCACAATCATCCAAATAAAAATCGCCAACACCCCCCCCCCCCAGAGCTAAGACATATCCACGTCAAAAAGAATTTTTATTGTTCTGTCAATATACCGGTGAAATAATGAAGCAATAATGACGTCAGCCGGCGGGGGGCCGGGGAACGCGTCCGCGCGCTCAAAATACCACATAATTTGTGCCGGCGCTCTTAAATAAATTAACCCGGGTGGATCTCAATCCCCGTTCTCGCCCGGTATTGTAATATATAATGCTCGGGATTTATCTTGCGGACGCCCTATTGATATTTTAATTAAATAGAAAGAAGAAGCGCATTTGTTTGGTTTGGAAATGTTTGTGTACGAGGCACAGCCTGAGAGAGCGGTTTGTCACTGAGATCTGTTATAGAGTCGGACTTCGTTTAGTTTCATATTTCAAGATCCTTTCAAAACAGTTTTTCTCGAAGGTAAGGATGGTGAAACCGGCAATGTGAAATTTACGATATAAAGGTACAGTTTTCCCGGGGACTGCTGCAGATAAACAGGTAAAACTTTTAGGTGTAGTTACTATGGTTATATTATGTAGGCTACATACTGGGACATTGGGGTCGTCCTGTAATCCAGGTAATTTGAGGTCACGAATTGTGGATAGTTGTGAGCGATGCTCGGTGTGTGTAGTGTTCTTTTGTGTGGATTGAAGCACTATTGAACACTACGTTAATCCGCAAAGACCATCCTCAAATTAGACCAGAGGCAGTGGTTCGGATTCCACGTTAAACTGTAGAGCCATTAGGTATGCTATTGACTGTTGGGCTATTAATTATTAACAGTTCTGTCTAAGGAATTTGTAAGCCTTAGTCAGTAACAAGACTATAAGATCGCACCACAATCATCCAAATAAAAATCGCCAACATCCCCCCCCCAGGGATAAGACATATCCACGTCAAAAAGAATTTTTATTGTTGGATAGCAAAAGTTCTAACACTGGTTGTATATATTGTGGTGATGTAAAATAGAAGAAAAAATGAAGCAGAATTTTTTTAAATGATACTGAGAAGCTCCTTAACAAACAATTTTTGAATTGAAAAAAAGTTTTGTCTCGTTAAAGAATAGATTAGAGGGGCTTCTTAAACTCAGCTTTTAAAAATAGATTTTTTTACCACAGTTGTACCACTTGTAAGACCTTCCCCAAGCTATTATCAGCTTAGTCAGTAGCTAGACTTAAAGATCGCGCCACAATCATCCTACAATAGTTTCTCATTCATACTTGGCTTAAAATATCTACCTTGTGGTATGGTAACCATTTGAATAATCTAATCTAATACAGCAGTAAAATTTTCCCTTTTTGTTATAAAGTGCAACGTATTCATGCGGTTTAATTAGTATATATATAATATATAATAATGACTTACGTCCATCACAGTTCACATGGATGTGTTTTACTACATGTTTCACATGGACGACATTTTCAAGTGGCGATGGAGGGACGTTTTATCCGTTAAGGACTCATCATTATTTAAAATATATAACATATAACACATCACACACACACGGACACATAAAAACGAACACGGTAAAAACAGGCCCACTATTAATGCAATCGCGACCATGGCTGCAGACGAATACACAGTACGGGGCTATTACAATGGAAGTTCCGGTGTCATACTACACAGGAACTTAAGTCTGTCAAGACTAAAAAGTAGCTGTAACTTGTTGTTTACATTTGACATATGACTATAACGATATAATTTAACATGGAAATTTGTAAAATGAAAATTTGAAATATAAGAACAGCTGGTAAAATGAACTTAAAAAAGTGTGTACTTCCCTTGTGGGAGATAGGTTAGATCATGTATATGTCTAAAGGGAATGTTCTCATTTAATCTAAACAGCTGTTCTTATTCTTTCATATTAAAAATTCAATACAATAGCTCTGGTAGTTTCTATGGAAACCTGTTACATGTATTCCATCTTAAAAATCGTCAACACCCCCCACCAGAGCTAACACATATCCATGTCAAAATTCCCTTTAGACATATCCATGATCTAACCTATTCCCATAGAGAAAGAAAACACTAACATTTTTACCGAACAGTTCTTTACAGAGCAGTTTCAACAGCTGACAGTCATTGTTGTCAAAACATTTGACAAGGTTCATCTCATTGTTGTAAAACATGTAAATAAAAAAATTATTTTTTGTAATTATATCACTTTTTTGAAGTAAGAAAAGTATCGTCTTATTCTCGTCTAAAAAGCGCTTACCAGTGCTCGTCCTAAATTCCGTTCTCGACTTCGTCACGCACTGGTAAAGAAAGCTTTTCCGTACTAGTAACGAAATATATTAAGATATACCGTGCTAGAATTTTTCAAAAATCATTACCGTTTGTAAAATTAAAAGCATCTCTCATTACTACAAAACTCAGCTACCCCATGAAATACCAATACGGTAATGGATTTGTGTAAACTAGGCATGTGTTTGTGCTAGGCAAGTGTCGTTTTGTTATAGTCATGAGTAGTTCGCGTAGACCTACATACCACACTGTGCGTGTGACGTGTACCGACATTCTTCAGCAATCCGCAACGACCATCCTCATAATTACCAGTTCGTAATTCAGAGGCAAAAGTGGTTCGGATTTCGGCTGTTGGGCTATTAATTAACAGTCCTAAGGAACATGTCAGACTTAGTCAGTAACAAGACTATAAAGATCACACCACAATTATCTTATATTCATACTTCGTTTTAAATACCTACCTGGTAGGTCACCATTTCAGTTAAAAGTACAAGTGATGTAGATGCGGGTTTTGTCTGTAGACATTGTTTGTGTTTTTGTGGATTTTTAGGTACAGCGATTCTGTAAATTGTGACAGCAAAATACGTAAGGGGTACTATACGTCAAAAGTGCCGTGGAAACTTCTATGATTACTGGAGCGTTCGCCCTTCTTTTATTACTGATTATTTGTTGGCTTCGGTTGAAACGAGGGTTCGTAAGAATAGACGCTTCACAAAGTTACAAGTCTCTCAAACGAATTTAAATTTAAATTTAAGTATTTCTGAATACCTTAAGTTAAAGAAAAATTTCCCTCGTTGGCGTTGCGTAGCTCCCACAAAACAGACTTCACAAAAACAATAGATTTAAATGTGCGGTGGGTCATAATCGTAAACATTTGAAAACCGCAGCACAAAACCGTACAGATTAGTTAGGCCGGCCGCACACTGATGCAGCATTTCACCTGAAGCAAGTTGCGAGGCAAACTGTTTCGATGGATACTGGGGCCCCGTGTTTCAATGGGAGCCCGCACACTCATCAAGCAAACGTTGCGAAGCGCCTCGCATTGAAACACACGGGGCGCTAGTGCCCAGCGAAACATTTTGCCTCGCAACACTTGCTTCAGGTGAAATGCTGCATCAGTATGCGGCCAGCCTTACAGAGCTAAAATAAGCATAGTTGTATCAAAAACATTCCAGAACACGACCTGTGTGCTCAATTCACTCATTGCGGTATGCGTGCGAGCGACTAGTCTTTACAATAAAACAGAACTTAAGTAATTTTTTTAACACTCCTGGTATAATATGAGTAGTATACGCGTAAAGATGGTTTGTACTGTATTTACCTCCCTACGGGAAATAGGTTAGATCATGGATATGTCTAAAGGAATGTTTTCACTTCATATAAACAGCTGTTCTTATTCTTATATAAAGTTCGATACAACAGCTCTGGTAGTTTCTACAGAAACGGGAACTATACACTTCCGCTGCACTTTGTGCGATACATAAATCTTTGTGGCTTTGGTGCCCAAAGTCCCGGGTTCAAATCCAACCAATCATCAATGGCTTTTCGCTAAGTGATAATGCCGCAACCCACTAGGCCTAGCCTGAATACTGATCCGGGCGATATCCTAGTTCAAAAAGTCCTGGGATGAGAAGGTGGGACATAAAAAAGGTGTACCATCACAGTGATGGTACATTCCACAGGATTGAACCGGCGGCTTTCAGGCCATGAAGGAGACACCATACCACTAGATCATCCAAACATTACAGACCCTCCCACGGATCATCACGAAATTCATAGTATAGATGTGATGTATGCAGCCAGACAATCAGATTTTTTACAGATGCGTTGGTTGTGAACTCAATACAACAGTGAAAAGCCTGATAAAGTAAAACCCAGCTAGCATTGCATTTTCAACCAACAATATTAACATACCTTGGTTATTACATTTTTGTGAGATTTGAGTTGGAAGTATTTTATGTGATCTAAAATTGTTGGACAGCATGCCTAATTGATTTGAGGGACCCATAGAGACGACGTGGAGGAGTCTCAGGAACTACAGCGGGCTCTTACAGCGTCGAGCGACGGAAGTCACAATACGCAATCAGAGACTTAGGACTTTTCGGCCAACCAGGGGTCTTAGGCTAAAACCTTCCCGGGCACTCTGTGACCACAGACAAGGGCATAGTTCTGATTTGATTGTTTTATCCACTCCAAGAGGTAATCCAGCAGCCACAGCTAAAAAGCTAATGCTGTGATTCACCCAAATGAAGTCCATTTATCCGTATGTAAGTTGCTCATACATGTCTGAGCGGATGGGGGAAGGTGGGTTTAGTTTGGGTAAACACCGCTTAACGGTGGAGTCACCACATAACCCTCGCAGGAGCAGGTACTCATGAAGAGTTACCAACTTCCACAAAAAACAAGAGCTTAGTACCTAAAGCCAACCTGGGGTCTCTAGCCATAGCCCAACCAGGTACTCCACCTCAATAAGGTTCCTGACTGTTAACTGCCCCGGAGGAGTCTGTACGCTCCATACGGCAACACCCAACATCCAGAACGGAAGTTGAGAGGTAACGCTTTGGCCTAGAAAGTCAAAGGTTACTGGATTAGTGGCCGGCGATTCCTGTCAGTCCATGAGGGGTCACCAAGCTAGTCTATTTAGTTCACGCCGCTGTCTCAATTTATAAGAAATGGTTTACCCGCGCTTGCTTGAACTTCTTAACATTAGCGAAAATATTCTTTATCGAGGGTAAAACCCGTTGTCTTTTATAAATTTGATTGTATTTAATTTAATGACCTTGATAGACGGTTTACTCTGTTACTCAATTTATTTTTTAAAATTAAAACCTAGCCTCATAAGATTATTTATAGTACACTAGCTGACCCGGCGAACTTCGTAACGCCTCACAGTAAACACATGTTAACTTTAAGATTGGCCATGTTCTGAAGTCGAATAGCAATACGGCTTCATTGTGAAAGGTTATATATTCTGGGTCGCGGCATAGTGAATAACAATACTGAAACGATAAGACATATTAATAACATTACCATAAAACAAATAAATCTGAATGGATTAATTCACAATTTTCAAATCCAACCCAAACCCAAACCAAACCTAACTGTAATACAGCTTTTATAGGAAAGATATACAACAGCTGATTATTATAATAAACGTAATGATATAAACATTTTAATTATCATATAAACACGTGATTTTAATCAGATAGAAAATGAAAATATAAATACATAATCCCTCAAAACCGAAAACTATTAACATGGTGAATAAAGCTGTTCATTTTTTACAGTACATATTTACTTCATAGTTTTACATTAATGAATGATTCAGATGGTATTGGATAGTAAAGCTGCTAATGGAAAGTAAACCAATCAGCTGTAGCTAAAAAAACAAATGTTTTCATTGTAGACAATTTGTAAACAAACTTACTCTCCATAAGGTTAACATTAGAAATTTAAAACGCCATAATATAGAAACTTACGGAGTTTTTGAAAATATTTTTTCACTAAAACCTTTCCGGACCCATATAGAGCAACTTCCTATTTAGGCGATTAGGATGTGAAGTTTGGAAAATAAAGGAATAACCATTCAATTTTTATATAGAGATTGAATGTATGTATGTCTGTATGTATGTATGTCCTTTATGCGTTGCCAAACTACTCATCCGATCGCCATGAAATTTTAGGAAGTTGCTCTATATGTGTCCGGGAAGGTTTTAGTGAAAAAATATTTTCGAAGACCCCATAAGTTTCCATTTTATGGCGTTTTAAATTTCTAATGTTAACCTTATGGAGAGTAAGTTTGTTTACAAAATGTCTACAATTGATTTCTTAGCTACAGCTGATTGGTTTACTTTCCATTTGCAATATGCTTTACTATTCTATGCCATCTGAATCATTCTTTAATGTTAAACTATGAAGTAAATGTGTACTGTAAAAAATGAACAGGTTTATTCACCACGTTAATAGTTTACGGTTTTGGGGGATTATGTATTTATTTTTTTTATTTTCTGTCTGATTAAAAGTCACGTGTTTATATGATAATTACAATGTTTATACATATTACGTTTGTTATAATAATCAGCTGTTGTATATCTTTCCTATAAAAGCCGTATTACAGTTAGGTTTTTTTTGTTTTAGGTTGGGTTAGAAAAATTGTGAATCAATCCACTCAGATTTATTTGTTTTCTGGTAATGTTATTAATATGTCTTATTGTTTCAGTACTGTTATTAACTATGCCGCAACCCAGAATATCTAATTTTCACAACGAAGTCGTAATGCTATTCGACTTCAGAACATGAGCAATCTGAAAGTTAACACGTATTTACTGTTAGGCGTTACGAAGTTCGCCGGGTCAGCTAGTTATTAATATAATAATGTATAGTCAAAGCTAATAGTAATAGATGTTTTGAAACCCACGAGAGCTGTGTCGCTGCGCCTTCACAGCACGTAGCATCGTACTTCATACATGTGCGCAATGATGTTGCTTGTTGCTTTTTTGCAGGCGCAAAGATCTTACAAAAATTCATTTCTTATGTTTTGATAGACTTCTTCCTCTATAAAGTTTTCTAATAGTAATATATTTATGCTAAGGTTTAAATTAAGATAATTATTTTATCATGTCTGGTGTCCACAAAAACGACTGCATTTTAGTTAAAAATGAAAAATACATTTTCGTCGCAAATAACATTTTGTTAAGTACGTTATGAAACATGTCAGGTTTTGTTTTGAACTTAAATATAAATTATTTGTTATTTTAAATTTAACCAACACCAGAACTTTCAAATTAGAGCTTATCACAACAACTGCGAGGGCCTGTCGCAAATTGTAAGACACCAGGACGTATTTTGTTCGCACAGGGATTTACGTCAACAACGCCTAACAAGGCTTAAACACTAGGACTTCAACGAAACCAACGAAGGGAAATTGATTCAAATTATAAACTAAAACTTATAGTACAGGGTGTCCCATGAGGGGGTTTAAACGTTTATTTTTCATCACAT
Source organism: Nephotettix cincticeps (assembly GCA_023375725.1). Taxonomy (NCBI): domain Eukaryota; kingdom Metazoa; phylum Arthropoda; class Insecta; order Hemiptera; family Cicadellidae; genus Nephotettix; species Nephotettix cincticeps. The sequence continues at coordinate 53,316,722 of CM041788.1, forward strand.
AGCCATTTATGCAACGACCATCTTGATACTTTACACAGCTTATAAAGTGCGGTTTAAAAATACTCTGGTAAAATTTCAGCTCCCTGGCCCAAGGAGGAAGAAAATTGTGGCATGTTGAAAAATGTTACTTTTAAAATATTACAAATTATGTTTTAGGCTTTGCTAAATATTTTATCGTCACATTCTAGGGAAAGCTTTTCAACAAGGAAATTAGAGCTTAGCGCAATTAAAAATACAAAAATAGAGTCTAAATTTTTTTAAACCCTGACCCATCAAAGCGACACACTGATAACAGAGCTTAGGACTAACAAATAAATCGTAAGTTTTTACAAAAAAATTTTGCGGTATCTGGAGGAGTTCTTCGAATGATCGGTTTAATAGATTTTTTAGATTGGTCACCCGATCCCCAGATTTAACTGCGTGTGACGTCTTTTCATGGATTATTTGAAGGAATATGTTTATACCCATAAACCAAAGATGAGGAACTAAAACGATCAATTGAAAAACTTCTCCGAATATCACAGAATCACTTGTAAAAGCTTGTGATTCATATAATTAAGCGCTGTTATCAGTGTGTCGCTGTGGATGGGTCACAGTTTTAATAATTTTGGAATCTCCTGTAAGGCTTTAGCGAATTTTCCTTAGTGCTATGTTCTATTTTCTTCGTTAAAGAGCCGATTTCTTTGAATATGATGATAAAAATATTTAACAAAGCCTAAAACAAAAGTTGTAATGTTTTTTACCTACAAGGGTTAGGGAGATGAAATTTTACCAGCGTACTAACGTATACTAGTATACGTATACTACAAAAACGTACTTTATAAGTTGTGTTAAGTGTCAAGGTGGTCGTTTTATAAATGGCTAACTGATGAAAAAACAAACCGCTGCAACTTCCTAAAATGTCATGGCGATCGGATGAGTAGTTTGGCAATGCATAAAGGACATACATTCAATTTTATATATAGAGATTTTAAAGAACACGCTAAGGCCGGATGTGTTAGTATAGGTATTTTAGTTAATTTTTTATTGAATTTAGTATCTGTTTAATAGCTCCAAAGTTCTAATGTAGTTTTGTGTTTAGTTGGATTTTGGTAGGGGCCTAATAAGTTAAGCACCCTTCTTCACGACATTGAGTGTTGCAAGCCGTAAAAAGGACGAGCTAACTCTGCAAGTATGAAATAGAATAATGAAATGTTTTACATAATGCTCTTCTTTGATCAATATTGTGGAATCACGAAGACAGCTACATTTTTAGCGAATTTCCCATAGGGAAGAAGCTATTACCGTTGGTCGTATGGTGAGACTTAAGCTCGGAACTATGTTATTTTTTCGTTTTGAGGTGCCCAGAGGCCAAAAAAGTAGTTCAGATTTATCCATTTATGCTTAACAATCATAGTTTATATGTTGATCATGGCAGCTAACTTGCATACTATTTTCCCATGTTAATCATATAAAGAATAGACAAACTCCTTTATTTATGGACAGATGTCAATGAAACTTGGTATAAATACAAGTTTTATCATAATTCGTTTTTTATGTGTCAGTGTGCGAGACGGCTTTTATGATGTGCTTTTTATGTGTGAGAGTGCGAGTCGTGTTTTATGACGTGTTCTTTATGTGGGGACCATCAATTATCAACACTTAATAATGCCGTCCAGTTGACACAAGTAGTGGGGAAATCTTTTCTTTTAACCTCAACTACCCATCACCATAGTTCAGGGTCTATGTTGTGAACTAAAGACAGCATCTTCAATGTACCATAGTGGAAAATGTTACATAGGCTAGCCAGAGGTGACCGCTCATGATCTGGCAGGATTCACATTTGGTGTCGACTCAGCAACCTTTGACTCTGGGACCCTGAGCTACCATGTCAGTTCGTTCATGTGAACTGTGATAGGCGCAATTTACTATTATAATATTGTAATATTGTATGAGATCTCTGCTGACACTACACACCACGGCCTCCACCCTGGTGCCCCACAGTGTCTCCTGAAGCCCCACAGTATTCCCAAAGCCCCACAGTGTCTCCTGGTGCTCCACAATATCACCTGGAGCACCACAGTGTCCCGCGGAGCCGCACAGTGTCACCCGGTGCTCCATAGTGTCACCGGTGCTATAGTGTCAGTGCTCAGTCATCTCCATAGTGTCCCCCGGAGCCGCACAGTGTCACCCGGTGCTCCATAGTGTCACCTAGTGCCCCACAGTGTCTACCGGGGCCCCACAGTGTCCCCCGGAGCCGCACAGTGTCACCCGGTGCTCCATAGTGTCACCCAGTGCCCCACAGTTGTGCTCCATAGTGTCACCCTGTGCTCCATAGTGTCACCCGGTGCCCCACAGTGTCTCCCGGAGCCCCACAGTGTCACCCGGTGCTCCATAGTGTCACCCTGTGCTCCATAGTGTCACCCGGTGCCCCACAGTGTCTCCCGGAGCCCCACAGTGTCCCCCGGAGCCGCACAGTGTCACCCGGTGCTCCATAGTGTCACCCGGGGCCCCACAGTGTCCCCCGGAGCCGCACAGTGTCACCCGGTGCTCCATAGTGTCACCCGGTGCTTCATAGTGTCACCCTGTGCTCCATAGTGTCACCCGGTGCCCCGCAGTGTCTCCCGGAGCCCCACAGTGTCACCCGGAGACCCACAGTGTCTTCCGGAGACCCATAGTGTCTCCCGGAGCCCCACAGTGTCACCCCGTGTCCCACAGTGTCTTCCGGAGCCGCGTAGTGTCCCCCCGGAGCCCCACAGTGCCCCTCGATGCCTCACAGTATCTCCCCGGAGCTCCACCGGAGCCCCACAGTGTCTCCCGGTGCTCCACAGTGTCACTCGGTGCCCCACAGTGTCCCCTGAGCCCCGCAGTGTCCCCCGGAGCCCCACAGTGTCCCCCGGAACCCCACAGTGTCCTCCGATGCCCCACAGTGCCTCCCGGTGCCCCACAGTGCCTCCCCGCTACTCCAAAGTGGTCCCCGGTGACTCACAGTGTCACCGGTGCCTCACAGTGTCCCCTGGTGCCTCACAGTGTCTCCCCGGAGCCCCACAGTGTCCCCCGGTGCCTCACGGTACCCCACGGTACCCTTCGGAGCCCATTCCCACGACGGCGAGGACAAGGGGCGACCGTTTCTCGGAACCGCATTATTGTAATTTCCCGGGTAATTCCCCCATTATGCGCTGAGAGGCTCGTCGCCAGAGGGGTCGCGTGTATTCTGATTGTTCCATCCAAAATGGCGGCGTCCGCCATCGCCGTCCCCTCCAATACAACGCCTCCCCGCACCGGCATACATTTAATGGTACCGAATTACACCTAATTTTCAACGGTTATCTCGTATTAAAAATCAGCCGGTCAAACTCGGGAGATGGGAGTAAATATAGGTTATGGCGTATATCTCATTATTCAAATTGGTGAAGATCTGATATTCTTGGGAGGTTTGTAAATATAAATCGTGGATGGCTGTTATTAAACATTATACGTCTTAGAATATTCGTGAAGCAGAACTGGTGAAGATCGATATTTATTTATCTAAATTTGTATGGAGGTTTAATACAAGTATATATATGGCAGTGTAGTGGTGTTAGTCGTAACAGTGTTAAAAATATACTCAAAACAACACGTTCAAAGATTATCGAGTTTAATTATCATAAGATTTATTTATTTATTCAAAAATTGAAGATACAAAGTAATAACTATGGCAGTGTAGTTTAGTGTAGGGCTAAGTCGTAATCCGAGGGCTACAGCCGCCGTTGGTATGGCAGGATAGCTGGGTGTTATTGGGAGCTCAGTTAGTGTGTTGGGACAGAATTCATCATTCATGCATTCTGCACAGAATGTGTAAAACAAAAAAGAAAGAAATTATTGGCTTCATTTGAAGACACCCTAAACTAACATTAGATCATAGTAATTAATTAATTTCTAACTGTCGACAGGATGTATTTTACAGAATGTTGTCGTTCATAATCTCTTCATTGAAATCCTCAAACGACAAAAAATTTTGAGAAATTTTTGCTTAGAGTGGCCTCTCTATAACAATCCTCAAACCGAATGTTATTGCTCCAGTAACGTTGAACAAATTTGATAACAATTTTCTTGCTTTGGTTCTGTAATTTTAATTGTGTCAATTCAAAATTCATGTGGTAGGTTTACGTTACGAATATACCATGGATATTTTGCAATAATTCTTAAAATTTTGTTTTAACTTAATGAAACTACAAAGACCTTTAGCATAAAATTTGACTTATATACTAAAAACTTACGTCAATCACAGTTCACATATACAGTAGGTGTTGTACACGGTATCCTTGAAATCGCGCGTCACTAAAATCGTGCGACAGCATTCTCGTTATTCCTCCATGTTGTCTTTCTGAAAATACATTGTTGCTAACCTATAGAAATCAAGAAGGTGGAGAAAATAAATAAAATAAACACAGCAATACTAAATTTGACGGATATTATATACAATGGAAGTAATGACGATAAGAAAACAGCAGCAGTGTTTATTGACTTTTGTAAGGCTTTTGATTTAGTTAACCACGAAATATTGACAAAAATGAGCTTACTAGATATTAGAGGAAATTTAAAGGAATGGTTTAAATCATATTCAATTAACAGAAAACAAAGAGTAAGGATCAATGGATAATATAGTGAAATTAAAGATCTGTAAGCTCGACAGTATTATTTTTATGACCCCTTTAAAGGAGAAATTATTGCCTCCGCTGATGACGTAGCAATTTTTAAGGAGAGAATTGTTGGGAGAATGTATGGGACAATATGAACAGATTACAGGAATAGTGTACAAATCTAAATATATAAAACAAAGTCGTGTTAGTTACACGCATTATAACTCGAGAACGGCTGGACCGATTTTAATGATCTTTGATTTTTCGGATTCGTCTCTGCTCCGGTCATGCTATAGGCATATTCAGTTTCCATAAATTCAATTAGTTTCCATTTTATAGCGTTTTAAATTTATAATGTTAACCTTATGGGGACTAAGTTTGTTTACAAATGTTCTACAATAAAAACATTTGATTTCTTAAGCTACATCTGTTGTTTAAATTTCCATTAGCAATATGCTTTACTGTCCAATGCCATCTGAATCATTCATTAATGTAAAACTATGAAGTAAATGTGTACTGAACAAAATGAACAGATTTATTCACCACGTTAATAGTTTAAGGTTTTCGGGGACTATAAATTTATATTTTTTATTTTCTGTCTGATTAAAAGTCACGTGTTTATAATTATGTCGGCCAAATAAAAATAATAACGGTGTTTATACATATTACTTTTATTATAATAATCAGCTGTTGTAGATCTTTCCTATAAAAGCCGTATTACAGTTAGGTTTTGTTTGGTTTTAGGTTGGATTAGAAAAATTTGTGAATCAATCCACTCAGATTTATTTGTTTTGTGGTAATGTTATTAATATGTCTTATCGTTTCAGTACTGTTATTATCTATGCCGTAACCCAGAATATCTAATATTTCATAACGAAGTCGTAATGCTATTCGACTTCAGAACATGGCCAATCTGAAAGTTAACACGTATTTACTGTTAGGCGTTACGAAGTTCGCCGGGTCAGCTAGTAATAAAATGATTGTAAATGGCACTAACACAAAATTCATGAACTTTGATCTGAGAGGATATAATTTTCAAACTAACCTTCAATTACACAACACTTGTTTCACACTGCATAAAAACAATAATTTAGCCTGTAACTGGGAGACATTAGAGCAAGCAAAGCAGATTAGGTATCTACAGACTAGGGATTATAATTGATGAAAAATGACTTGGAAACCCCACATTGAAAAATTGCATATAGAGAGTCGAAGAAATATAAGGAAATTTTATTTTTTGAGAAACTTAATAACTCCTGGATTATTAATGATGCTATATTTCACTTATACATTCCAGGATAATATATGGTATTGAAAACTTGGGAAGAGCAGACAATGTGACCATTGAACCACTCAGAGTTACACAGAATCATTTTGTAAGAATTATGAGTTTTAAAAATAAAAGAAACTCAGCTATGCTGATCTACAAGCAAATCTAATCTAAACTAATGGGAATATTACCATTAAAATATTTGTTTGCATGTAAGATACTAAAGATTTTTTATAATAGAAGTGGCAACAAAATAAATGATGAATTATATCAGACACGGAGTAAAGCCAGAGACATTGTTAGCAGACCTAAAGTTTAAAAACATCATTTTTAGAAAAAGTTGTTCTTTTCTAGGCCCAACAGTTCTTTTTAATGAAGTACAGGATACGATAAAATATTTTAATAATCAAAAGAAATTGCTTAAGTTTGTAAAAAATTGGTTAGACAGTGTTGAATCATTATATTTTGTTTTGGTTTAAAAGTTCATATCGGATGGTTGATATTTTGTACCTACTGAATTAAATATTTAACTGGCTAAGAAGTTAACGCTTATTGCACTAAAGTAATGTTTTCTAATTTTTCTAAGTGTGTAAATTATGGCCTATTGTTTTCCAATAGAATAGTAGTTGTTTTTACTTTGTAGAATGGTATGGTAAAGGTTAATTTTTTATTTTATTGTACGCACTGTAGGGTACCGCTCTTAGTCCAAGTGTTAAATTTGACTGTTTAGTATTTGTTTTAGTATCAAGTTAACCGTGCTAGTCATATATACTAGAAGAAATGGCTAGTAATTCCATGAGTAAATTATTCTTTTACTTATTCTTTTGCTCCGTCGATGAGTTTTTTAAATGATACATATGTTTTTTAACTAAGTAAATTGTTGTTCTTGACAATTATTTTATGTTTAGTATATGGATATATTTGATTTTTGTAATACAAATTGTAAAATTGTCAATTTGCAATAAATTAATATTTTAATACTTAGCACACTCAAACGTTTACTGCTCTTGCATTAGCGTGATAATGTGTTAAATGAAATAACAACCTCACTATTTATCATAGTCTTGATTTACCGTCCCAAAATGAAAATGTAATGCCAGTAATTTAGTAAAACTAAATTGAAATTAAATTAAATAATGATATTTATATAGTTTAAGAAAATTGATATAATTTCATCTAGTAAAAATTGAATCTATAATTTGATAAATAAGAGGTGGTTTCTGTATATTTGTTTATTTGTATGTCTGTTGTGGAAACTAAACGTTAAAAATACAGAACCGACCTGTTTGAAATTTTACACAAAGGTAGATGCCACTCATAGGTATTATATTCATTTCCTTAAAATCTCCATGGGCTACGCCCCGTGAATGGTATTCAATATTTACATTTTCAAAGGATATCAAAATAAAGTCAGTTACTTGAATGTCAACAGCTGTGGACACTAAAATTTGACAGTTCGTGAAGAAGAAAAAGAGGTGCCGTGAACGTCCTAGGTTTCAAAATTTACATTTTATAATGTCAACATCATTCTGTTTACACCACATTTTGACAGTTCGGGAAGAGGAAGAAAGAATGTTCATTTTTATGAGATAAACTACTGGATTGAAATTAGTATTGGCAAAAATGGTAGATTTTGGTAGTTGATACTTTGTCATGCTGTAGACACTCGTGTTTTTTCATTTTGTAAACATAACAAAATTAACTAACAATTTGCAATTATGTAAATCAGTACACCTATCAGCCTTTTTTACCCGTGCGAAGAACGGGTGCTTTAGCTAGTAATAAATAATTCAGTTGATAGTTAATTTTCCCTTTTAATTTATTTGTTTTGCTTTTTTTTACTCATTTTGATTTCTGGAGTCACTCAACCCGTATAAAGGACAGTCTAGCTTCTAGTTATGTCCAAAATTGTAATGTAAATTATTTGTCATAATGACAGTTTTTAACAATATTCCGAATAGATGTAAAAATAGATTTTTAACATCTTTCAATGTTTTTTCTAGATTGTTTATCTAGTACCTAGTATAAAGTACGAAGACCGTACGATTGCCGGTCATGATACATATGAAATTTAATTTCCCAGACTGTCACCGCGCTACGGAAGGCACGTTGAGCCGTTGGTCCCGGCTGCATAAGTAAGTAGTCGTTAGGTCACGTTAGAAACACTAATGCTACTTGAAAACTCTAACACTAGACCTAGGCCAGAAGGTTACACGAATATTATTATTATTATTAGTATCTAGAACTTTTGAACTTGTTTACACAAATATTATACAGTGTGAATCACGTAAGGTGTCCAATATTGATTCCAGACAAACCGTTGGTCCTACAATGATGAAATAAAATTATTTCCCACTAAACCAACCCCAAGTAATAACGTAAAAATATTTTTATTTTTTTAATACAGGGTGTTCCAGAAAATGAGGGTCACTAGTTCGAATTTTGGAAATATCAAATACAAATATGTATCATGTTATTCATCATATTAAAGCTCACAATAATACGGGATTAGATTCCAGATTCCGAAACATCATGAAACTTTGTTGACCAAGCGTGATGGAAAATGTCCGAAATAAGTATCCAAATAACATAATCTGCATTATTATCTCCAGGGTTCTTTTTAAGCGTGCGATTTTCATCGGACGTTAACAAAGAACGTTTCTGATCAAATGAGCACATTTATGCTCTGACATCCGTATTTTACACCTGTTTCAATGTTGTTCATTGTTATTTAGGAACGTTAGTTTTTATCGTCCGTTCAAACTCACATAAAAAGAGTGTAAACTTAATTTTTATATCTATAATTTAATTTAATCAACAGGAAAAATTAACTCAATGTTAAACAATTACCTTGCGTTTCTTACGGGAGAAACAAATTTTTTTGTTGATAATTCGAAAACTAAATTAGATATGAATAAGGTTTAAATTTGAAAATTGCTTGGATTTGCAATCCCTTTGAAATTATATTCTATTTGACGTAATTTGAAATTTTTGAGTTTTGACTACGTACATATTTTCAAAAACAATTTTTTTTGAAAATGTTTGTTCTCGAGATAGTACTGAAGTGTTTCATATCAGAATTAGGCTTAGCTCATAAAAAATGAAATTTTTTAATCAGAGCAGAGTAATCTGCATTTTTTAATTACAAGGGTTTACAAAAAACATTGGATTTTTCAATAAAAGGGCCGCCATTTTGAAACGAATCTAGATTTCAAAATCTGATTGCACCAAAATGTCCTCAGGTGAGCTAGAACCTAGAATATGTCAAGATTAGCATATAATCTGGACTTGTATAAAGATGAAAATAAAAATGTTTAAAGTAGTAAAAATACTTACAACAAACGCCAAGCACAAAAGTCACGGTAACATGAGAAACAAAGTACATCCAAACGTAACAAGACCACAAGAAGCACTGAAGAATTGAAGCTGCTTGTAGTAATCTATCTTTAATATTATAAAGAAGAGGTGGTGTCTGTATGTTTGTTTGTGGGTTTGTTGTGGCAAGTAAATGCGAAAAATACTGAACCGACCGGTTTGAAATTTTACACAAAGGTAGATCTTAAACTCATGCAACACATAGGCATACTCATTTCCTTAAAATCCTCTCGGGCTACGCCCTGTGAACGTCCTAAGTTTCAATGTTTACATTTTTAGAGAATAATAACATAAAATTACTTGAATGTCAACAGCTGTGAACACTAAAATTTGACAGTTCGAGAAGAATAAGAAGAAGAAGAAGAAAGAGCTGCCGTGACCGTCCTAGGTTTCAATGTTTACATTTTCTAATGACAACATCCGTTTGCACTATATTTTGACAGTTCGGGAAGAAGAAGAAATAAAGTTGATTTTTCAGATAAACTGCTGGATCGAAATTAGCGAGTTATTTGATATAGTGGAATGGTAGATTTTAAGTTTTTTCCGACGGCTGTCTCTATTACATTAATCCTTATCCTCTCCCAATATTTGACATATGTTACTTTGAAATGTTGTAGACACTCCTGTTTTGTCATTTTGTAAACAATGAAGAATTAATTAACAATACCTTAAATGTATCAGTAGAGCCTACAACTCTCAGCATTTTTAGCCCGTGCGAAGAACGGGTACTTAGGCTAGTCTTGTCATAATCTAAGTCCAAGTTAACCTGACCACGGAATCAGATTCTAGATCCCGAAACGTCGTGAAAGGTTGTTTTACTAATCATGTTGGAATCCGCGGTAACAATCTAAAAACATAAACACACCATCACTAAAATTGAATTTCTGAAAAAGTTATGGAAAACTTTAAAACTGACTAAAATTGGATAGTGATAACAAAATACAAAATTAAACAGTGTCAAGGTATTAAATTTTAAAATGTTTACAGCCGAAATTTGTTTCTACCAATAAAATAAAGGAATAAGTTAGTTACTGAAATTAATTTAGTTGCAATATAATGCACCGGCTTGACAAAAAGAATCTTTTGATAAAACTATGCTATGCTGAGGTTAAATATGTTTTAATAGAATTAGCAATTAATTAATATGAGTAAAATCTTAAATTATTGGTTAAAACGGACGAAAAACATGGTTCAAATCAGGACCAAATAAAAGTGGTTATATCACGCCTGTTTAAGGCACGGTAATAAATACTAATTATCTTTTGAGATTAGTGATAACAAAATACAAAACTAAACAGTGTCAAGGTATTAAATTTTAAAATGTTTACAGCCGAAATTTGTTTCTACCAATAAAATAAAGGAATAAGTTAGTTACTGAAATTAATTTAGTTGCAATATAATGCACCGGCTTGACAAAAAGAATCTATTGACAAAACTATGCTACGTTGAGGTTAAATATGTTTTTATAGAGTTAGCAATTAATTAATATGAGTAAAATCTTAAATTATTGGTTAAAACGGACGAAAAACATGGTTCAAATCAGGACCAAATAAAAGTGGTTATATCACGCCTGTTTAAGGCACGATAATAAATACTAATTATCTTTTGAGATGGCAACCTATACAGGTATAATATTTTAAGCCTAGTTTGAATGAGAAATGAATGTAATATGATTGTGGCGCGATCTTCTAGTATTGTTACTAACGTAGGCTGATATGTTATTTAGACAGAACTGTTAATTAATAGCCTAATAGCCAATGGGATCTAAGGGACCTACAGTTTAAAGTGAGGTCCGAACCACTTTGCTTTTGAACTACGAACAGTGGTGTAGTGGTGCAGGAACGTATGGGAATGACGTTATCACACTGGTTTTTCACAGGGAAAATTTTGAAATTCATTGATAAATATTGATTTAATATGAAATGATTGTTGTATATTAGCCTATTTGCGTAAAACTGTACTGATGAAACATTTGATTTTATTAATTTTCATTGTAAACGTATTTTTAAATTTAACCTTGCCTGTACTATGCACAGGCCAGTAGACTGCACAATTCGGTAGTTTGGCGCAACCCACGTTGCGGGTTATTTTGCATTCCCACACTGGAAAATCGCCACTACAACACTGATTAAAATAATTTATATAATTTTTTGTCCCCCGCTTTGGACGCAGTTTTTCATCAAATTTTTTTTGAAACATGGTAACAATGTAGTTTAATAGTTATATTAGAGCCCTCATAACTAAAAATTTAAAAATGAGAAAACAATAGTTTCAGCGATGTTAAAAAGTAATCGTAAATATGTTTAAAACAATAATTATATAAAAATTTGATTTTAATCTTAAAACATACATTTTTGTATTTATAAGTTATAAAATAAGATATTTTGTTAATTAACACTGAAATAGCCTATTATACACAAAAATTTTAATTCATTATACAACTTATCAACATCGTCCATAAATAGGAGTTTGCCATCTAAATAACATGTATAATCAGGTTTGCTGCCATATAAACACATAATATGATATTTTAGCACAATGATTTTAACTCAAACATGAAGTGCAAATATCAAGTTTCAACCAAAAATATTAGATAAATGTGAAAAATAATTTTTTTTAATCTCCATAATATTAATACCTCAAAAATAACGTATCTTGTTTAGATTTTTTTATACTCGTAACCGTTGAAGATAGAGAAAAACTTAACTTAATTGTGTATTTTTAAGCTGCATGGTGAAATATAAAATTAAAATTTTAGAAATACTGTGTATAAAACGCCAAAACTTTGTACAAAACAAACTAATTGACCGATAGTCTGGTTACGAACTCACAGCATTTGTAGGAATACACGCCTACATGTTCGATGGTTATTTTAACGAGAATGGCCAGACACATTAAATTTAAATATACAAAATTATAATTTTAATTGTTTTTTCTCTGGATAAAAAGTTGTCTCGTTAACGCACCATAATAGGAAAACTATCAGGTTTTAAAAAGTAACTCAATTTTCGTTAATTTTAAGATTTATTTGTACTTAAATAATTGATTTTTCGGATATATCAGGTATGAGGACCCTAGAACCAACATTTATCTGTAAGACACATACCTTAAGGTACCTACCTGGGTAGGTTGCCATTTTAGTTAAAAGTATAAAGGATAACGAACTGGTCTAACTGTACAATATTAATTAACAGTCCTGTCTAAGGAATATGTCAGCCTTAGTCAGTAACAAGACAACAAGATCGCGCCACAATCATCTTACACTCAATCTTATTCATACTTGGCTTAAAATACCTCCCTTAGTTGCCATTTCAATAATCTACTCTATTGGTCTTTGTCTGCAGTATTGCTCATGTTCTTCGTATAGTGTATCTCTATCCCTGCTTCTCAATATTATTAAAACCTTGCACCGTCGCCAAGTGCATCGTATCTTGCCACAAAACGTCTACACAACATTTGTCAATCAACCTGTCTCAACACTGTCCCACCGAGTTATTGCCAATGGCTTACCACGGGTTGATTCAATGCCATCTCTCTTATGGCATTGCTCTGTGGGGTGGTTACTCTCAAAAAACCGTGTGTTCATTCTTCAGAAAAACCCCATAAGAATAATAAGATTTTGGACAGCTAACACTGGCACATGCTAGAGCTTGCTCGTCTCTGTAAATTCAAAACCAATTTCACTCAGGGACAAGATATACATGATTATAACACAAGGTCTAGACATGTATTCAGGACGACACAACACAGATTGGCGGCCTTGGAACGCCTTCCCTCATTGGCGGGTGTTTCCATATTGAACGGAATCCCGGAGAACATTAGATCCGAAAATTTAGAAACAAAATTCAAATCTAAATTTATATGCTTTTTAGCGTCGAACGTGTTCTACTCGGTGGACGAGTTCATGGACCACACACGGAGGTTAATATCGGCTTGAGATCTGAGCTGTTCTAGCTCGTAGGACAATAGTTGTGCTTTTGGCTTTTTTGTGTGATATGGCTGGTTCCTTGTTTTGACTATGCCATAGTTGTTTTACTCCCTGAATGTTATTATTTCGTTTTAAATTTCAACATTTTAATGTTTTTTGACGCTTGCTATACAAATGTTCATTTTGTCATTACAGCAATAAAGATTATTATTATTATTAACCAACTTGTCTCACCCCTGACACCACTGTCATCCTAATGAAAGTATTAATAACCAACCTTCCTACCCTCGCACAGCAACCTCCAAGTCCTTGAGTCACTCTCCGTCGCTTCATAAGTCACCCCTAAAACCTTAACACTTTAGCATATCCCTTAACTAAAGTTTTCCTTCAATTTGGACACTAACCACTCCTACAGACCCTCACCTCATCTCCTCAACACACCAGCTCCCATGTCCCAGATACGGTACAACCAACTGACAAAGTTATTCCAACTCCAACCTTCGCACAATAACCTCCATATATTTTATTCAGCACTATCCAACGATGGGTACGCAAGACCCCTGTGCTTTTATACATATACTGTACTTTTAACTGAAATGGAAACCTACCCAGGTAGGTATTTTAAGCCAATTATGAATGGGAAGTAAGTGTAGGATGATGTGGTGCGATCTTGTTACTGGCATGTTCCTTAGGCAGAATTGTTAAATAATAGTCCAACAGTCAATGGCATATCTAAGGGACCTACGGGTTAACGTGGAGTCCGAACCACTGCATCTGAGTTACATACTGATCTAGTTATAAGAATGGTCTTAATGGATTAACGTAGTATTCAATAGTGTGGAAGTTACACACAAGAGAACACTACACCCACCAACCATCATTCATAACTATCTGCAATTCGCGACCTCCAAGCAGTTTGATTACAGGACACACCACGGTCCCGGTCAAAAACATAGGGAAATTTACACACTTACCCCGCTACACCACTTTTTCAACAGCAACACTCATGTTCCAAAGGCACTTTTCACTAATGAAACACACCATTAACCTAACCCTTCAATATTGGTATCTTAGTATGCAGATTTTTATAGACACGCACCAATCCTTTAACCCTAATTGATGCCCAAGTGCCACCCCTCACGCTCTGGTACCACAGTACCACCCGCACACCCCAATCTACACTCCATCGAGGATATACCATCCTCACCTCTAACCCTAGTACGGCCCTCAAAGAGACACGCACCATGGATGGTACCCCAAGATCACCCCTCACACCCAGAACCGCACTCCATCGAGGACACGCACCACACTGACCCGAGACTCGGAGGATTCAGGATAATTATCACCCGTATGGTTCCGCTCGTTCTCATGTTTCATGCACAAATATTCGATGACATGTCACGATCTATCGGGCCTCTCGTGAGGACAGTGGACATGCGAGGGGCGCATGCGAGGCGGAGCCCTCGTCCTGGCCACGCTCGCCCGGCCAGGGCCGACACCTCGTCAACGCAACAGTTCCATCAACAGATCAAAACATTGTATCTTAATATATAAAATAAACGGTACCAGTGAACTGACACATACTTTCTCCCTTAAGTAACTTCAAGAAAGACAATCTATAATAAAACTATCATGTTCTACAAAGTTCATCTAAATAAATATCATTTAATAATTATGTTTCTATCATATTTCTATGGAGTTAAATTAATTGTTTAATTGTAAAACAGTAATACCAACTTTTTGAGTTGGTTCTTTTTATGACCTACACTTCAAACCAAGTTTCATGGAAAACGGTTAAAAAATAAGGAAGAAATTTGATTTTTTATATTCTCCATAAGATTAACATATTTCAGACAACGTACTGTTTTCATGGACAGTAAATTTAACTTTCTCTGGAACCATTTGAGACAAATAATTCTAGATACTAATTTGTTTAGTTTTTTAAGCTGGTTTCAATGTACCAGTCAAGTTATATTACTTTTATTTTATTGTCGCTGAATATAAAAATTTGATTTTTTTGACATTTAAAAGCCATAACTTTTGAACCGTCATTTTTACAGATATCGTGTCAAATTAAGTACTCTGTGCACTATAAACTATTTTATCAAAATCGTTTGAGTTTTTGAGAAATTTGGATTTTTCACCTTTTTAAGGTTTTTAGGGTGAACTATTAAAATTAAAAATTCAAAAAAATGAAAAAAACTGGAGATACCGTATTTATACATACATGCCAAATTTCATCTAAATCGGACCAACGGGGTATTGTGGCACTGTACACATATAAACGACACACGGACGGACAGACATCACGTCAAAACCCACTTTTTTGGATTCAGGGGACCCCAAAACGGATATATCCACCCTCAACTCAAATTCGAAAATTTTGACGAAAACAATACTTTCTCCATATACTACGTATAAGGGGAGAAAGTAAAAGTCGTATACCGTTTATAACTCGAGAACGGCTGGACCGACTTTAATGATCTTCGATTTTTTGGATTCGTCTCTGCTCCGAGTAGGCTATCGGCATATTCAGTTTTGTATTTAACCTTAGGGCTAAGCCCCACTGGCCTGTAAAGTTTGTATATGTTAGGCTTATGAGGAAAACAATAGTGTATTTCAATATTTTATTAACAGCAGATTTCGTGTTGCTTTATTTCCACCAGTCGACAGCTAACGTCATTTTGCGTCATTTTAGCGAATGTTTGTGATTCCTTTGAAAAACACATTTATAGATTTCTGGTTGTTTTGGTTATCAGAGTGTAACTATAATTTGTATGTTTTTGTTTTGTGTGAGTGTAAATATTATGCGAGTATATTATTATTAACAATGCCGCGATTCAAAAGATTTAATCTTTCTTAAAGAAACGTATTGCAGTTAGGTACGTGGTTTGGGTTTAGGTTGGATTTGAACATTGTGAATCAATCTACTTAGATTTGTTTGTTTTGTGGGAATGTTAATATTATATTTTCGTATCAGGATTTTACTAACCATACCGCGACCCAGGATATCTAATCTTTCGCAACAAAGCCGGCATGCTATTCGACTTCTGAATATGGAGAATTGAACAACTGAAGAAGAACCTACTAGGTCGGTAAACTTTGTACCACCTAAAAGGCGACAAACGATCCTAAATAACAAAATTCATGACAAAATTGATGTTTAACCGGTAAAAAGTTCGCCTGGTCAGCTGTTGTGAAGAAATCAAACTTTGTAACTTTGAATAACTTTGTTCTTGAGACTTAGGGTACATTATGAGTAACAATTAACTGGTTCGCTCTCTTACAAATAACCACTAATTACTAATTATTTTACTAATTACTAATTATTATAGCCACTAATTACCACTAAATATTTTTGTAACCTCAACTGTCCACCACCATGGGCCTTCTTCCTTGAGGATTTCAGCGCACGGGAAGTCTACTAGTGTTTAAAGTCTAATATTTAGTGTTTAATTCACCTGTATGTTATTGACATGTATATGTCTTAGCTCTGGGGGGTATTGGCAATTTGAACGACCAAATTTTGAAACAGTGACGTCATATGGTTAGCGAGAGTCATGTGGTTTCACCTCCCAGACTATTTGGTATATCAATGCTGAATATTAAGCTTCATTGTCTACAGAATAGTAGCTGTACATAATTGGCGAATTTCGCATAAAACAATGAAATGTCAATAAAATGTGTGAGATAGTTTAAAAAAAGTATATAACATTAAAATAGTATATTTCGCAACTAGGGCCGATGTTTTGCAGACCCGAGATCTTTTTAAGTTCGAGAACTTGCAAAGGTCGAGGATCTGCAAAACATTTTCGGCTCGAGGTGCGAACGATTCTTTTCACCATACTACTCTAGCTTATAATCATTACAAAGTTATTACATTATAAAAGGGTATTACAAAATTTTTGTATTTACTTCCCTGTGGGAAA
This sequence comes from Nephotettix cincticeps, assembly GCA_023375725.1. Classification (NCBI taxonomy): domain Eukaryota; kingdom Metazoa; phylum Arthropoda; class Insecta; order Hemiptera; family Cicadellidae; genus Nephotettix; species Nephotettix cincticeps. The sequence goes on from CM041788.1 coordinate 53,333,825, forward strand.
TAGGTTAGGTCATGGATATGTCTAAAGGGGAATGGATTTAGTTCATCCTAACAGCTGTTCTTATTCATTTATATTAAAAATGCAATACAATTAATAGCTCTAGTAGTTTCTATGGAAACCTGTTTCATGTTTTCTATCTTAAAAATCGCCAACACCCCCAGAGCTAAGACATATCCATTTCAAATAATGTTTTTATTTACTTCCCTTTTGGAAATAGGTTAGATCATGGATATGCCCCAAACTGAATACTTTCAGTTCACCTAAACAGCTGTTTTTATTCTTTTATATTGAAAATTCAATAATATAGCTCTGGTAGTTTCTATGGAGGCCTAAAAGTTTCGATATTATAAACTGTTACTATTTATTGCTTTGCAATAAAGGTAATTAAGTTCATATTACAACACCAATTATTTGATCCGTACTTTTTCAGTGCAGTGTTTAGCATCTTCTAAGCTCCTTTTCAGGGGCCCCCTTTGATCGCCAACCTGGCCAGACCGTCCCTGCCGGGACTGCTCATCTTCATAGGGTCATGTCTATATGGTGAATTAAAAAAAAAACGAAAACCCGCTTGAGTCATTTAGGAAAGCAATAGGGAAACGTTTGTGTTCTGACAGGAGTAACCGGATGCTGATTTCGATCTAGCAACGTTGACTTACTGGGCCTTGGCATTACTCCTGAGCTACTGTGCCGGTAATACGGCTGTCTTGTGCCGATAGAAAGTACTCCTGACTCGATAGGAATTGGGTTGCGGCCCTGTTCTGATTTGATTGTTCTAGCCACTTCAAGAGGTAATCCAGCAGTTACAGTTGAAAAGCGAAAGCTGAGATTCGCCCAAATGAAGTCCATTTGTCCGTATGTAATTGTTCACATATGTCTGGACTGATGGGGGAAGGTGGGTTTGGGTATACACCGCTTAACGGTGGAGTCACCACATAACCCTCGCAGGAGCGGGGGAAATAAAGAGGTACCATCTGCCCCCCAAAAAATGAATCGGATCACGAAGAACCTAACCGTCCAACATCCCCTCGACTCGACCAGTGTGTGGGTAGGCGCCATGGCTGGGGCCTGCGTGCGGCCTACGTGCGGCCTGCGGCCAGAACGTCAGCTCGGCCTCCGCCAAACCATCCCCAATCAACCTGTCAGGGACACATCACCGGCCGGCCTGTAATCTGCCGACTAAACATGAACCGACCTAATTTACCATATGTAACAACGGCTTTTGAAATAATTTTCGTAAACGACAAATGACTGCAGGCGCCAACCTAGAAAGCGACTGGGAACTTAGACTATTGGGATATTGAGGAACTTTTTTTATCTTAAATATATTGTATAACTGAATAACCATTATTCACTATAAGTTTAAATGTTTAATAGTACAAAATATAATAAGATTAATTTACTATACATTGTTGTTTTTGCAGTTCTTTATTGTATGCGCATATGCAAATAATTATGATATTTATTTTCAGACTTTTATTGCGGACAATTTCCATCACGATTTTAAGTAAAACAAATTGTTATCTAAAACAGGTCACTCAGGCAGCTCGCATGAAACGATAACATTTTATGCGTAACGAATAAGTGACACTAGCGGATTTCAGTTGTCTCTAACGCCGAACGCACCGAAATGGAGACTTTAAACTACTTCAGGTTAGGCTAGGTTAAATAATTGCATTTTATACTTCAAGGACCGGTTTACATCAGCAGGGTTAGTCTAACACGACGTTTCGAATAATTCTGATTTAGAACGCTTTATCGTAGGGCCTACTAAAATTGCACAATGAACAGTATTTGATAGAGGATAGGATAATGCTCTCCTGTCGATACGAGGAGTGAAACTATAACTACACTCGTAAAACTACACTCGAGTAAAATACACTCGTATATTTCGCTGTGATATTACAGACAAAACATAATAAAACACTCGTTTATCATAATCGTAACACCCCCGTCGCAGCAGACCTGCGTACTCAGCGAATTTCCAAATCAATAATATAATAATAATAATATATGACAAGTTTTATAAAAATCTGTCCATAAACGTGAGAATTATTTGACTATTCTCCATAAGATTAACATGGGAAAGAGTGTGCAGGTTTGCTGCTGTGAGGAACGCTAAAAGTAGGCATTTCTACCATAAACAATTTTTATTTTAAACATTTATACCAACTTTCATCAACACCTTGCCATAAATAAAGAAGTTTGCCTATTCTCCATATGATTAACATGGGAAAAGAGTATGCAGGTTTGCTGCCATGATAAACACATAAACTATGATTTTTAAACATAAACGGGTGGATATCAACAACATGGTTAATCCAACTAAGGTTAATCCAAAAATATTGAGTGATATGAGATATATTAATTTTTCCTTATCCTCCATAAGATTAACATTGGAGCCCCAAAATACAACGTACTGTGTTTAGATTTTTTTAAATCTCGTTAACCGTTGGAGATAGAGAAAAACTTTAAGAAACTTAATTGTGTAGCTTTTTTGATCTGATTCTAATGGTGAAAAATAAAATTTGAAATTTTCTTAAATTACATATAAAAACGCAAAAACCCCAATTTTGAGTCCAAAACCCTCCCAAACTACCCGTTCCCATTGACCGATATGTCTGGTTTACGAACTCGTCCGAGCAATTGTAGGAATACACGTTTCTACCGAATTTGGTCTTGAAAATTCGCTAAAAGTAGTTATTTTAAATATTCTTTATTTTTTATATTTTATTTTATATTTTAAATTTTATAGTTTTTACTTTCTCCCCTTAAAAAACAATACTTTTCCATATACTTTGTATATATGGAGAAAGTCTTGTTTTGGTCAACATTTTCAAATATGAGTTGAGAGTGGATATATCCGTTTTGGGGTCCCCTGAATCCAAAAAAGTGGGTTTCGACGTAATGCCTGTCCGTCCGTGTGTCTGTCTGTGTGTGTGTCTGGATGTGTACAGAGCCACAGCCTACCCCGTTGGTCCAATTTAGATTAAATTTGGCATGTATGTATATATTCACCGTATCTCCAGGTGTTTTTTTTTTATTTTTGATTTTTGATTTATCGAGAGTGATTAAACCATGGTTTATCGTAGTTTTAGTACACTTTTATTATGAAAATATTTATGACAGTAAATAATTAATTATATATTATGGCAATAGAATATTTTTTTAAACCTTAGGAACGAGCCAGTTGCGGTGGTTCAGCCAACTGTCACGCATCGTCAGAACGAAATACTTACTCCCATTAACTTAACGTTTTAAACATGCCAATAAACAGTTCAGAAATGGATACAATTAATTGATGATAAGGAATCAATTTAAATTTAAACAGAGTAAAGGAAACGCTAGTTTAAATAACCTAAATATTATTTTATCAAAAAATATATAAGAATCCATTTCTCAGGGTGATCACCCCATTCACCCCCCTGGATCCGCAATTGTAGAATACTCTGAATATACCAGCCAATTCTCCTTTTTTCTTGTGCTCCACATGGCTGAGATCCCATATTACATTTCAAGACTTCACACAATCAATCATCAATCCAACGTGCAATGATCTAACCACAGGAGTCGCAGGACTGTCCGATTCCATAGTGACACTGGCTTCTGTCATTTTGTTACGTACACCTCACAGGTTAAGAAGAAACTAACAGAAGTCCTTTCCATTGTAAACGACGGCTAAAAACTATCCCGCACCCCCATATCCCACGAATACTATAAGGGCTGCACCATTCGAAAAGCGAGCTGTCGTCGAACGCCGTGCATAAACAGATCCGTTTGACTACATGTATATAGAGAATTCGCGCGACATTTTTTATTACCGCGTTTCCTAAATCTCTAGCCGGACTTTAGGAGACGCATAGTTCCATCTGCGACAGCGACAGTGCATAAATGCTCCCATTTAACTCAATATAACTAGAAATGTCGGGTGACACGACCATGATACTGTCTGCCTCTCTCGACCGTGCATAAAACCGGCTGTACTTTCAACACTCACAAGGGACGAAGATTTCTCGTGCTCTCTTTGTAAGAATTGAGATTCAAAGATTCATTATTTTTTGGCCATTAAGTATTTTCAAACAATAGACTATGTGTTTAAATCTAATGAGATGGGTTTGTGTACCTCCTACTCGGCCGGTATAGATAGATGTAAAATCTACCAATCAGGTAGACAATAATTTTCAATATTTAAAAAATAATTGTAATAACATGACAGGTAAACGCCTGTCATGTTATATCGGTGATATAAAAATACTTTAGAGATAAATGGTACAAAGTATTACCCAAGATAAACTTTATGCAAATCCCTTACGGTAATTTATATTTACGTACTCGTCCTAAATGGAGGTACAAAAATCCGTCCACATTCCTCTTTACAATAGCAAGGAAAGTCTTCGTCCACACTAGGTACGATTTAAAAACTAAATTGTTTATTTATTTTAACTGCATCTTAAAAATCGGTAAAAAGCTGATAACTTTTGAGCAAAGTGCCGGTAATGAAGGAGATCCTATTTTGCAAAAAATCAAGCATCCGAGTGTATGCTAAATTTTGTATTTTTTTCTTTATTTAGATTGAAGTTTATCTCAATGAACCTAAATTCTAGAAAGTTATAAGTTTTATTGACATTACCGTAATTATATATTATTCTATGTATATGAAATATCGGTCACTTAAAAATTCTGGAGTTGTTTTTGCCAACAGGATTTCCCATGATCCATCAATGAATGAATGACCAAAAAAGGAGATGCTTGAAAAGATGTTGGATGTGGATGAAGTACGGATGGTTGATGTTGTCATATCTGAAATCTGAGTGACTGAGTTGATGTAATTTGAATTGGTGTGGTTTACGTTTAAAAAGTTACTTTGGAATTGTCTTAATTATAATTTTTCGCCGACGCTGAACTTGTGTCTTCCATTTCAAGTCTGAGATAACTTTCCTACCAATGTTTTTTGCCTCTGCATCACTATAACGCACTCCGAGAATAAATAAGACTTGGATTACCAGAGTTTATTTGAATCAGCAATATTTGCTGGGATTTATACTTTTATATTTGTATTGTATCTCATAACATCCAGAAAGAAGAAATGGGTCTCACAGGGTGCTACGGAATTTTAAAATACCTGGTTTTCTTTGTAAATTTGGTGTTTTGGGTAAGTCAGCCTACACATCAAACATTTAATTCAGGTTGTAAATAGACCAACTTTTATAGGTTTAATTTGTTATCGTATTACGATTTTTATAAACACATTGTTCTCCATACTTTCATTCAAAATTATTTACTTCTTAAAACTAGTCCTATGACGATTTTTTTACCTTTAACTCTAAATGCCAAAAGATTGTTCTTTACAAGTTATAGGCTCTTTAACTTGGATTTGAAGAAATAATTATTTTTATTTCAAGGCACCCATGGCTTTTCACTTTGGTTTTACGAAATAACAAATAACGTTGTTAAGATATTGAAAACAAGGTTTGTAGAGGTTGCAAAGAATTCTGTTTTAGAACATAACATAAAATTTCAGCATTGTAGGCTAACAGGTTATTTTGTTATTTTTTTAATCATTACTAGCAGTAAGCCCGTCCTTTGTACGGGTTGTAGGATTCAATTTGAGGAAGAAAGATCATCATACCAATATATAAACCTGAAATCCTAAGCAAATCAGTAAAAAGAAAATAAATGAATACCCACTTTATTATTTAGCATTAGTATAATTAAATAGATTAGGTTTAAATCAATGACCAATACAAATGAACTAATATTGATTCAACAGCTGTTTGTTTTTATTTCTATTAAATCTTTAAACTACAAAGACAGCTAGCTGATTATTGTCAGTAGGTTATTCATTTAAAACTGAAGCAAAATGTGACCAATATCGCGTAAAAAGTGGGTTTTTAAATGTTCGTTATTTACTTTTCAAGGGTCGCCGGACACTTTTAAGCCTTTAAAACCCTTCTCTGGAATGTAGAGAATGTATGAAATAAGTTTCATTGTTATCGGTTCTCCCATTTTTTCGGAGAAGACGGCGCATGTCTCCTGGAGCGTCACAGACAAAAATTGAGATAAGACCGGTTTCGGCTTCTCTAACGCACGGAAAGTAAAAATGACTAAAAAATGAATAATTCCGAGCAATATACAGAATGTACAGACAAAACTCTAATTTTATTTATATAGATTATTACACAGTAGTTTATTATTAAGGATTAGAAAATTGTATTAACTAACCTGAAAGTCTGGGTCTATAAAAAGTTAGGCGATGTCTATACTTTACCTTTTTAATTAGTATTATATTTTTAAAAGCCTATCTTACATCTAGGCTATCATAAGTAGCTTTTATAGCCTACTTTGATTTAGAACTATGAACTCTTATGTTACAGATAACTGGCCTAACTATAATTGTTCTGTCAGTATGGATGCTTACTGACCCTACATTTTATATGAGTATGGCCCAAGACGAGTCAAGCTACTATACTGGCATTTATCTTTTCTTGATTGTTGGAACCCTTATGTTCATCGTCGGCTTTCTTGGATGTTGTGGTGCTATCAAAGAATCTCAATGCATGCTTGTTCTGGTAAGGTAATTTTATTTTCCTTCAAAACTGACTTTTAATGTGTTTTATAAAAATTAACTTTAAATATTTTACTTACAAATATTTTCAAAATCTTTCCTCGAGTAATTTCAATCATTTTGAACAATTATTTTTGAAATATTAAAAATTGTTTTAAAAGTAGGCTAATACTATTTTTAGGCTAATTAGTTGAAATTGTCTGTGTATTAATGAATATTGTGTAAAAACCATAAACTGAAAGTCTAAGTTATTATTTCAGAAAATTTTATTTTTTTAATTAGTATTTTGCTAAACCCTATCCTGTCTGGAATCTCGACGCTTGTGGCCACCCGGGCTGAACGAAAATCGAGCCTCGTTCACTGACCGCGCGTCACTATTAGCGTGAAAGAATTACAGTAACTTCATGAATTATATGTTTTGATTTCTTTGCTCTGTTCCTTATACTCTTTAACTGCGTATACAATCACTTTTAGCAAGAAAAAAAATTATTACTGTACTTTTTCACCAGTCCCAAGCTGTAGAAACAAGTAGGTATTTTTGTTTCGTCAAATTTTACTTTATTTTCAAAAGATTCCTTTATTTTACTTGGTAGATCTACTTCTAGTTACCTGCAGTAATAAATAGTTAATGATAAATCTTTAAATAATAATCATTATAACTGTATTATCATCAATAAATACAATCACTAAACGAATTGTGCGAACGAGAAAATAATTTACTGTCAATACGGAACATTTGACACTAAATAAGATGATAAAAGAGGACGCCAACACCATCTATCGGATGAGAAATGAACTAGAACCCCTAACGGCGGAAAAAAGAACTACGTCGAAATAAACCATAAATTCCCCCCTAGCAGTAAGTATACAAAGGTATACTTACTGCTAGCTACTCAGAAAATTTTTATTTTTTATGATTGTAGATTTTGCTTATTAAAACTAAATCTTACTTTAGGTTTAATAAGGACGTTATGTTAATTTACTCGTTCTCCAAGAAAATTACATAGACCTAAGTTAAAAAGAGTAAGAATGTTTGCTACCATAAGGAATAAAAGAATTTAGATTTTTAACACACAACAGTATTCAACGTCAATCTTCGAGGATCACAACCCGACCATCTCAGATCTTTGTGAAATTTTTGTAAAATCTCTGACAAGTATGAAAAATAAACCCATTTTTCTTTCATATTTTTCATCCGTTTTATTAATTTTAAATTGTCAAAATTGGACAATTTTAGTGTGTGAGAAATTGTTAAATGTGAATGTTTAACAGGCCTAAGTGAGATATCAAATTTTTTCCTCATAAGATTAACCCTAGAAAGGGCACGTGACGCAAAAATGACAGCACAGAAATTGTATAGCCTACGTTAATAAATTTTAAATCCAGTAGACTCCTGATTAACCACTGTTTAAAGGGTGGCTGAGTAATAATTGTGTAGACTACATAAGTAATTGAAATCGTGGATAAATCAAACCTAACCTAAAATACTCTACTAATAGTTAAAACAACCTTGAAAGTAAAATAAGTAAGCCTTAAGCAAAATAACCTTTACTGAACGTTATAATGAATAATGTGAAAGACTTCAATTACAAGATTTCCATTCAATAAACATACAATTGCATTAACATTATTTTCACATCAGCCTAGAACAGTCCAATATGTGAGACTAGTGCATTGTATTACAGGCCTACTGTTGTCATCTTTTGTTTTTGAGGTAAAAAGTACATTATTGATTTTTGCTTCTAATCATTTACAACCATGAGATCGCACAGCGAAGTGTCAAGTTCTCCTTCCTAGAAGTCCAATAGTCTCTTTGCCTAATGGCAGGCAGTTGGATACGATCGCTCACCCAAAGCCAAGTATGTCGCGGGTCTATAAGCTATAATTTGCGGGCACTAAGATGGACGGACGTTTATGCACTAAACTTTGCTTGCTGCAGTAGCTATTTTTTGCCGATCATGAGTAAGCCATGATTAGGTTAATCCATACATGGGTAGTGGGGAGCCTACTTTATGTCTAAAATATTTTGCATTATACTTAAGTGTATATAACAGCAATAGCAATATCAATTGTTCAATATCTTACATGTTGTAGATATCAGAATACTTGCAGTTGAATTGAGTAGTTTTCTATTATATTAAATTGTATTATTTGGAAGTACCATAGGTGTAGGGCCACCAAAAACCTTGTATCTATTTAGTGCAAGAAGAATTGCATCATGATAATTCGTTATGTGGCTTGTCGAGTAAACCATCTCTTGAGTATGAGATGACATCATTTGATGAGCACATCAAGATGCTAAGATTCAAGCACTTTTAATTCATAGTTAGGAGAGCTAATGGTTTTTTGCTATCCAACAGTTTTTCTGTCTTCTGCTGATCATCTTAGTAGCAGAAATATCAGCTGGAGCATGGGCCTACAGCAACAGTCACCAGCTGAAAGAGTTGGTCCGAGATAGTGTGAAAACAACTGTGCAGGAGGAGTACAGCGTTGTAGACAGCCGTACGCAAACTTTTGATGCAATACAGCAAGGTGTAAGTTATCTTTTAGGCTTCTTTCATTTAAGTTGAATTAAACTAATGCTGTGTATAATTGGTTGCAATGAGTGACTCCCCATTACTGCAGATGGATAGTCCTCTACGCGGAATATCCGTGCAAGCCATGGAAAAGCGAGAAAATATGTATAATGAAGTTTTTGAGTACAAAATGTCCTTGGACCTTTTGGAGTTCATGCAGTAGATTAGCGAGCAATATAATATCTAATGACACCTGACACCTCTGCTTATTTTCACCCCTCACGGTTTTATGAGGGGTGAAAACTGAATCAACTGTATGTTGATTCAGTAGCAACTGAATCAGGTGGTTACCTGATTCAGTTGCTACTGAGAGTAATTGCTGACCGGTCGATGTTTGTTTTGTCTCTGTGTTAGTGCTTTTGCTACCTGGTTTGTGTTTTTATCAATTTAAAATGGCTGAAAAGCAGAACAAAGCTGAGTTGACGATTGCGTAAAGACTGGAAATGATTTCTAAAATATCTAATGAAAGAAGACAAAAATTAAATTTAAAGTTTGTTGAGTAAGATTTGAATTGCACCTAAAAATTTAGCTTTGTTTAACGTTGGTGGTTAGTTTGCGCTTAACAGTAAATAAATTGATTTTTTACAAGTTTGTAGTTGATGAAGATAGAATCCCAGTTATTAAACCTCTAATTTACCAAGACAAAATAAGTAAATAAACAATCTTCCTGATAAACTCCTAAAAATGATTGTTTTCTTCTGCTCTTGGTATTTGGATAAGGGATCCATGATTGCTTATTTTAATCAAAATTCTCTCAGAGGAGATGCTATTATCATACGTTACATGGTCAGACTTAAGCTGGGGACTTTGATAATTTTTCATTTTGAGGACCCTAGAGAACAAAACCCAGTCATTAAAAATGTTATATATTTACAAAAATATATATAGACTGTAAACAAGATTACTCTTGTAAAAATGAGAGCAAATCTGGCAATAAATCCACACCATAGAACATCCCATCTCCGACCATCGCTCATAACTATCCACAATTTGTGATCCAAGTAGCTGGATTACAGGAAACGCCAGCATATTAACTAGCAATAGCATTAAACAATAATTTAACAATGTTTGTAATGTTTCAGCTTGGATGTTGTGGTGCCAACAGCCCGAGTGATTGGGTGAGCAGCAGATTTAACAACAAAGGTGAAAAGCAAGGCATAAACTTGGCGATATCATCGCACATGACCCTATACAAGCTCCCAGAAAGCTGTTGTGCTCTGCCTGAGGGCAGTGAGTCATGCAAGGACCTCAAGACCACAATCGCTTCCAACAACAACTTTGCATTCCAGGATGTGAGTGAATATATATATATGTTTGATTAAGTTCCATTCTCACTCGATTAGGGTTACTGTTAACAACTGTACAATCCTTGAGGAGTAACATGACAAGTGACTTTGATATAATGAGTTGCATTTGGAGTTACAATGGAATTCGGAATACTTTCCCTCAAAATTTAAATATTATCACAAATAAAATTGTGAGAGAAACATCTGATTCCAATACCACTTTTTCGGTATTGGAATCACGAGTTCGGAAGGAAATAATCCTAATGTAGGAGATTTTTTCAGTAACTATTTATTAGCAAATGACAATTAAAGTAACTTTAATAAAAAATATGTTGATTGAAGAAGTGAAACTATCTGGAAATAAAACGAGACTTGTTACTAGGCCTACTTTTTGGAAAAGTGTAACAGTAATTCGTTTCAGCTAATAGTTAATATAAAATTTGAAGGTCACAAATTGTAAATAGTTATTAGTGGTGGTCGGTGAATGCGATATACCTAGTGTGAATTAACATCCGCACTATCAAATACCACTATCATCCGCAAGGACCACCCTCATAATCAAATCAGTTTGTAATCCAGAGGCAAAATTGGGTTGGATCCCACATTAAACTATATAGATCCCTTAGATGCCATCAGCTGTTGGGCTATTATTAACAGTCCTGTGTAAGGAATATGTCAGCTTTAGTCAGTGAAAAGACTACAAAATCGCCCCACATACATCTTAAACACTAATTTCTCATTCAAACTTGGCTTAAAATACCTATATGTGTAGGTCACCCTTTCACAAGGTACTGGTAAAAATAGTAATAGAACAGTAAACAGCTCTAAATTAATACAGTGTAATACATCTAATAGGACTGACACACTTCTTTCTGTTGTTTTTAATATTTTTTATGACAAGAAAACAGAAAACCACATAGATTGATTTATTTAGCGAGTTGGAAAAAGACAAGATAAATTTGATTGAACTTGAATCATTCTCACATAGACATATATATATATATATATATGTTTGATTAAGTTCCATTCTCACTCGATTAGGGTTACTGTTAACAACTGTACAATCCTTGAGGTAACATGACAAGTGACTTTGATATAATGAGTTGCATTTGGAGTTACGATGTAATTCGGAATACTTTCCCTCAAAATTTAAATATTATCACCAATAAAATTGTGAGAAAGAAACATCTGATTCCAATACCACTTTGTCGGTATTGGAATCACAAGTTCGGTAGGAAATAATCCTAATGTAGAAGATTTTTTCAGTAACTATTTATTAGCAAATGACAATTAAAGTAACTTTAATAAAAAATATGTTGATTGAAGAAGTGAAACTATCTGGAAATAAAACGAGACTTGTTACTAGGCCTACTTTTTGGAAAAGTGTAACAGTAATTCGTTTCAGCTAATAGTTAATATAAAATTTGAAGGTCACAAATTGTAAATAGTTATGAGTGGTGGTCGGTGGATGCGATATACCTAGTGTGGATTAACGTCCGCAATATCAAATACCACTATCATCCGCAAGGACCGCCCTCATAATAAAATCAGTTTGTAATCCAGAGGCAAAATTGGGTTGGATCCCACATTAAACTATATAGATCCCTTAGATGCCATCAGCTGTTGGGCTATTATTAACAGTCCTGTGTAAGGAATATGTCAGCTTTAGTCAGTGAAAAGACTACAAAATCGCCCCACATACATCTTAAACACTAATTTCTCATTCAAACTTGGCTTAAAATACCTATATGTGTAGGTCACCCTTTCACAAGGTACTGGTAAAAATAGTAATAGAACAGTAAACAGCTCTAAATTAATACAGTGTAATACATCTAATAGGACTGACACACTTCTTTCTGTTGTTTTTAATATTTTTTATGACAAGAAAACAGTAAACCACATAGATTGATTTATTTAGCGAGTTGGAAAAAGACAAGATAAATTTGATTGAACTTGAATCATTCTCAGCTTTTGCCCTAGGTAACTAATAGTTTTAACTGAGATTTAAATGAAAAAAATAGATCTTGGTGGTAAATTAGTGATCTTTAATAATCTAAAGTTAAACAATTTATTCATTGATTGCTGTGATTTAAAAAATACACAGGAGGAAAAGAAAGATATTTTCAAAGAAACTAAAAATCATTCAAATTAATTAAATTTGTTTCTATAGGACTGTTGCTAACCTTTTTAAGATTCAAAATTAGCCCAAGATTTCTGTCATCGTTATATCTTAGGCTTATCCGGGTTTTTGTTAATATTTTCGTATTGAATCATAACAGTTTGATCATAGGGTAAGCTAAAATCAAAACAATAATTTTATATATATATATATATATATATATATATATATATATATTAAAAATGTGTAGAATGTTGGCACTAACTTGACAACATGTTACAGGGTTGCACTGATAAGCTGATTGACACGTTGACGGAATACATGAGTACTGTGGTGGGTATCGGTGTGGCTGTAGCAATCGCTCAATGCCTCGGACTGTCCTTCGCTCTGGTGCTGTGCTGTGCAATCCAGCAGCGTGATCGCTACAAAGCATAGGACGCGACGCCGCGCTGCAGCGTAAGTCACATCACCGCCACCGACCCGGCACTCCACTTGCGCCGGGAGTTCATCTATTGATAACTCACGATTAATTATTAACCTCTACTAATTAGGTAGTTTTGAGCATTTTTTTAGTTGTAACAACATTGCCCTGTCAGAAGGTTTGATAATTAAGGTGTAAAGTCTGCCACTGTTGTATTCTGTCCTAGAGGCTTTAATGAGCTTGGGAACACAGTTCAGACCGTCAATTATGTAATCTCACTTGTATCCAAAGCTTGTTGTATTGATTTTTAAAGAGTTTTATTATTTATTTTCATCTCGTTCCTAGTATTTTAGTCTTAAATTTATTACATTTAATCAATTTAGACTAGTCAGTGTGTTAAAAACTTATGAAAGTATTTTCTTTTTTTTATACTTCAATAAATATGATGAGTTGAAAAATGAAAGTGCTATTGACATGCTTCTTTCAAATTGAATTGAATTGACTTCTTAGTAATTAATTACTGCTATGTCGCCTGTCCTGGTTAGGCTGTGTCGACTTATGCTAGTAATTATGATAAAACTTTGTGAGTTATCACTAAGGCGGTGGGTAGTTTCCCCTCCATGGGTTCTTTAAGAACTGTACAAGGTTGAGGACAAGATTTTCCTGCGCACCATATTCTGGAAATTAGCATCCCCTGCCTGCCTAACACTGTCCGGCAGCTTATTATTTTGTCTTATTGCCAAAACCGGAAAACTATTTAGGGACTTGGACAGCCTACACCTTTATTATTATGATTATGATAGTTTTGATGTCTTAAACTGTCTACTTTCCGTTGTTTCGGGAGTATCGAACCCTGTTGATTCTTGGATAGCTTGAGAACCCTGTCGCCTGTCATGACAAACGCCTCGAACTTTGGCTGGGGCTGAGGTGATGTTTCCAGGGAGTCGCCGTTGCTCCTCGTGAGGTCCTCCAGGGGCAAAGGGTGCCTTGACGGCGGGGCGTATGGGTTTCCATTGTTGTGGGGCTGCTGATCCACAAACGGGTTAGAAGCGGATAGATAGTGGCGGACTTTCGCTTTTATCAAAGGATCCCTTTTTAGCTTGAGAGCAATTGGATCTTCTGACAGTCTTAAGCATTTTAAAACATTACCATTACCAAATCCTTGATCGTGGCCCAGTTAACTGGTTGATCGCGTCAAAAATACATAAGAAATAAAAACTAACACATACACATAACATATACTTTGGCAACTAAATCTTTGGTCGCAAGGGGCTCTCAAATATTCACAGATATCTTGGCAAAGTACTCCTCAATTGAGTACAGACTATTTTGTTTAAGCCAAGTCCCCACACGTAACTTAAAAAGGCTGACCGGGAGGCACCTAACCACCACAGGCAACCGGTTGTACATTTTGAGAGCGAGAACCGGATTGCTGTTCGCCGTCATGCTCAGGCGACAACGAGGTACATGGACATCCGCACTGCTTCTAATATTGTGATGGTGAAGCTGGTCACGTTTGGTGTGCGTGACAATATTCTTCCTGACGAGCAGGAGAGAGTCAAGTACAAATTGTCTATATACAGTCAGCACACCGAGCTCAGCAAACAGGGGCCTACAGTGATCCCTAAAACCACTGGAGGTTAGGATCCTCATCGCCACTTTCTTATGTAGGAGAACTCTGAGAATGAGGCCATATAAAAGATGACTATTAGCGTGATACCATTAACCGCAAAATCTGTCGCAATTAACGGCTTAGCTACTTGATTTAATTAATTCTCCACACATACCACAAGGAGGATAAACATCCACCGCCATATCAACCCTCAATGATTCAAAACTAGTGATTCAAAACTTTTACATATAAAGTAATAAAATGAAATAAATCAAAATCAGTCTTTATGTTAAATGTAATGCAAATTATAATTTGTTGATGTTACCATGAAGGTAGATAAACAATTCTTATATTTACTGTTTCAACTAATATACATTAAATTCTATCCATCAATTTCATCTACTGTCTCCATAGTTTTTCTTGCTTTGATATATGGTTGATGTATTTTTTTACAGTTTACATGACATTTTTACAAGTGTTTAAGGTATTTTTACATTTTTAGCTTTCATGTAAAATTAGCTAGTTGTTATTTTCGGTAAAACTATTCATGTTTAATTCCTAATTTATGAACCATACCAAATATGCTTCTGAAATGTGTTCAGTATAAGTGACAATTTGAGATTATAATCAAAATATTTCTATTTTACTAGTGCCATGTTTACAATAATGGATATTCAAGAATTTATATGACACAAAACAAAGTATTAGCTTGAAAACATTTTGTATTATATTTTTTAATTCTGTTATTTATATTTTGACATCAAACTATTTTAACATTGGAATTATTGAATTATTAAAATAAAATATTTGTATTTACTTCCCTGCGGGAATAGGTTAGATCATGGATATGTCTACAGGGAACGTTTTCAGTTCATCTAAACAGCTGTTCTTATTCTTTTATATTAAAAATTCAATACAATAGCTATGATAGTTTCTATGGAAGCCTGTTACATATTTTCCATCTTAAAAATCACCCCCCCCCCCAGAGCTGAGACATATCCATATCAAAAAAGGGTTTTACTGTTTAATTAATGGAGAAAGGTTGTCTGATTGGCCAGAACGTTCCACTAAAAGATTTTAACACCTGACTTGGTAAAATTTACACATGAACGTGTACAAATTGTTCATCACAAATCAGCTGTTTTCGTAATCCGATTCATCTTATTGACATGGATATGTTTTAAAGCTCAAAAATTGTAATGGAAGTGGCATCATATGGTTATGAGATCAGCTGTTAAAGGCACTAAAACATTCCCTTCAGACACATCCATGATCTTGGCTATTTCCCACAGGGAGGTTCTTCAATTCCAAGTTCTTCAATTCAAGTTCTTTAAAGTTGTTCAAGAATTCAAAATAAAATTGAATAAAATAAAATCTTGTAGCTCTTTGTTCCAATGTTATTATAGTTAAATGTAGTTTGTACATAGATTAATGAATCTCTATTACTTTAAATATTTTTTTCCTATATACATATATCTTTTTAACTCATTCAATGGTGTAGTCTTGAAGTATTTTAAGTACTTGTGTTTTTTAGATCTTAGTAAAGTTTAAATTAAAATTACAATCAAATGATATCATTGTGCCTTAAAGTTCTACGCACAATGAAAAATCAGAGAGTACAAATTTAGAAAGGTATGTAACATGACAAATTTAGTGACCATTTACAAATTAAATTTGACAAAACGCTAATAAAGTTTTTGACGAAACTACAGTAGCTGAGTTACAGCAAGTTTCATATGAAGATAAAATATTTGTCTTGTTTGAATAATAAATAACGAATCAGCTTAATTATTTAAATTTTCAGCCAACAATTTTTTAATAATGGTTTTGTATGCCATCAAGGCTTCTATATTTATTAACATGCACTGCAATTGTTGGTAAAATGGCACTTATGTGGGCCTAAAATTTTCAAATTTCTGGATTCAGTTAGTAGTAGACTGAATTATGATGTACTGCAATGAAACTGATTTGGTCATAATTCTGTAAGTCTCCAATAGATAGCAGCACTGTTCAAACAAAAGGAGAAATAGGGAAGAGCGCTGATGGAACCAGTTAGTGACAAAGTTAAATATGAATCCACTGAATACACAACAATAACTTCTGCTTCGGAAGTTTATAAAACTTGCTAAATAATTTCTTGACTAGTGTGGCTGAATACCAACTGTAACCCTATCAAAAAAATAAGACAACTTCCAGTAAGGATTTGTGAAGAATGGCAGGTTATGATGCTAAATAGCTTTACACATAGTGGACATTAGTAATATGAACATCTATAATATATCACTTAAAATTGATATTTTACTGTGCAATATTAAAAATAATAAACATACTCAATAATTTACATGACAATTAGATATGAAATTTGCACTATACTAAACTATTAAAACTATATTTAATGTTTTACTTAATTAGTTTGTTGTTTATTATCTGGGATGTATTTTTTTTATTTTACTGGAACAGATAGATATGACAATGGTTTCAGTCGAACTATACTAACACTTGAAAAACTCATTGATAAGAAAAAAAATTAATAAGACCAGATTGGTGAGATTACCAGTTGATTTGTTAACAATTAATTTTGAAACTTTGTACCATTATATAAAAAGATCTTCACCTGAAGTGAGCCTTATTCTTAATCTTATGGTTTATCTGTGGCTATTCCATTTGAGAAAACATTCCAGTGTTATTATAGTTCGATTTTTTTCAAATAATTCATTGGTTTTCACAATTACCATAGATTTAGTTCATTGAGTCCTTAGTTATTTATTTGTTAATTCTTATTAATGTAAACTAAGCACAACCATGTTTATATTTTTACTAAACATAATGTCTTATATTTTATTGTGTATTTTCTTTTATCTCTAACAATTTTTTGTATATACTTTGATGTTTAAAAATATATATGATGTGTGTGTTACTTAGAAGTTTTAATCTCTACCCATTTGATTTAATGACTTGGTTTCCTAGCTTATGCAGTTAGATGAATGGATTTTTTTATGGTTCTTTACTCTTGTCACATTTTTTTGCCAAAATAATTTTTATATTTCTATTCTTGACATCTTTTTATTCTAATTTAAACATTTGTTACATCGTTCAACAAGGTTTTGAATGCCTAAGTTATAGAAATTGACTGCCTGCACAGACAACCAGTCTCGAAGAGGCTTCTTCACCCTTGCAGAAACACGAAAAACATGCCTCGGCTGTCTCTTGCTCTGGATGAAATGAGAAAAAATGTAAACCTTTTTTGTCTTCAAACAGATGAATGTTGGTATATCTGATTTATCCGAAAAAATCAATTGTGTAAATACAAATAAATCTGAAAAGGTAATAGAAATTGAGTTACTTTTAAACATCGCTGAAACTAATTATTGTTTTCTCATTTTCAATTTTTGAGGTACAAGGACTCTAATATAACTATTCAACTAATTGTTTCCAAGTTTAAAGAAAATCTTATGGAAAACCGTGTCCGAAGCGAGGGAGAAAAATAAGATGTTTTGTCTCAAAAGCCGGCTAAATGGCGGAAAGTTACTGCGCTACTAGCCTTTTTACAACAAAGATGAGGAAGACTTTTAACTGCTTCTTTCACTTAATCATTCGTGGCAGAGCACTTACCAACAAGACAACTTTTTAGGCAACGGAACAAGTGAAAATCAATTGGCACCAAGTCCGGACTTACGGATAGTGGTCCATCTGTTCCCATCAAAATTTCTTGATTAAAGTTTCTTTTGCAGTATAGGGTCTGCTGATGGTCGGTCAGAGCGTCATTCATCATGCACATATTCCTATCTGTCGTTAAAAGCTCACACTCACTTGCACTCTTAACTGTCGCACATTTTGTTAGGATTGTAAACTTCAGTAATCTGCCAATGAATCTCAGCCTCTGAAATCGCAGATTTTCTTGCAAACAGAAATTGTATCACTCCCCTTACTTCGCAATTGGAGGGCTTATTAATTAATTATATTAAAAATTGTGAACTAACACTATAAACAGAACACATCAACCAGAACAACACTAATGGCAGCGCTTTGCAGGAGGTACGCCGGGAGTCAGCGTGCATGCGTTGTCCTTGGTGCCGAATTCAAATGGTTACGGCGAACCAGACTTTTCTTTTGGAATATCCCACATACATACTAACAACATGGGTTCACAAGTAAATTATCAATACAATTTTTAAAAGCTCCATATTTGTAAAAAAAAGGAAGAAATGTTTTACATTAGAAAGGTTTATAAGTTTCAATGAATTTCTAATACCTCTAAAAATGTTGATTTGGGCGTTAATTTTTCCAATTATGGCTTAAACTATACCTTGGGCACAGTCCACGCATACCTCCCGTGTGCAATTTAAGCAAAATTTGACACATCACACACGAAGGACTGACTAACTGAAATGAGCAGCAGACTGGGTTGAGGAATTTACAACAATTAAATTTATTATTGCATTGTATTGTACATGTGCTTGGAATCTTTTGTTATAGGATGTTCATTAATTGTAAGTTAATAGTTTATTTACCTCAGGTCTACCCCGTGATTCTTGTAGTCTAATATGGCTAAATGTTTCGACGCATTCAAATCGTCACCTTCAATTGTGTTAGTTTAACTACTCTTTGTGTTGGTGTTGAAATGGCTAGCACACAGTGCAATCAGTTTTATCAGACTTGATTATAGCATAAAGTAAAAACTCACATCTTCCAACACTACTTAACATATTTACTCTTATATTGTAATTATATACAAACGATAAATATATACATAAGTTGTTAAATTGGCGATCGATTTCGTCCAGTCACACCGGACATAATCAGGCCCAAACGGAGACTGAGGAGACGGAAGTCTACGTTTGTATATAATTACAATACAAGGGTACATAAATATATTAAGTGGTGTTGGAAGACGTGATTTCTTACTTCATCCAACACGTATAATGCTAACCAAGAAGTTATTCAGACTTGATAGTCACTCTGGTATATTATCTATATTCTTTTATATAAAACCCAAATCTAACTCACTGACTGACTGATCACAGTTTCTAAAAAACTACATGACTTTAGAGCTTCAAATTTGGTACACAGATTTTATTTAAGGTCTAGATGCGTACAAAGAAAGGATTTTTCTAAACTCCCAAAGGGCTCTGCCCTACAGAGAGACCAAGTCTCCATGTTAACCTTATGGAGGGTAAATTTGTTTAAAAAATCTCTACAATCAAAACATTTGATTTCTAAGGCTACAGGTGTTGGATTACTTTTCATTAGCAATGTGAATTGCTATTCAAAGTCTTCTGTATCAATCGTCAATTTAAAACTATCAGGTAAATAAACACTGTACAAAATGAACTGTTTTACTCGCCTCGTTGATACTTCACAGTTTGGGGGTTTATGTACCTTTTATTTTATTTCGTATTGAATTAAACGTCATATGTTAATTAATGCCATAGCATTGTATATTGATTGATCTATATTTATCATCTATCTAAATAATAAAACAAAGTTGTGTTAGTTACACCATTCATAACTTGAGAATGGCTCATAACTATACCTTGACCCAGAATATCTAAATCTTTCACAATGAAGCCGTAATGTTATTTGCCTTCAGAACATGGCCAATTTTAAAGTTAACACATATTTACTGTAGGGTGTTACGAAGTTCGCCGGGTCAGCTAGTAGCTTATATACACAATAATACTAAATATTAGTATACTTTTGGGACTTTTAGCCCATTGGGTATACTTGAATTGTCTTGCACCATTCATAGTTCTCTTATTTCATTCATTAATAAAAATATTTCAAAACAATTCTATTTATTCCAAATCGTAATTGATGAAAAAATTATCTTAAGGATTTTTCCGACCAGTAGCAAAGTATAGTGCCGTATTCGTATGTTATACCTATAGGTGTAGGGAAAATAAACTGCAATATCACTCACAGCCTTTTAATAATCTCTCAGGTTAGGAAGAGCTTCCACCAGGCTTGCAGCTTCTACACTAGTATTGTCTGGTAAGGGCCTTGAGCAAATACAAAAATATATATACGTTAACATTACCATCTCTACCTTAGGTCTTTATCTTAACACATACAGTACTAAATTAGCATGAAAATTTACTAATCACTTTAGAGGCAGGATAATCTCATTTAACTCAAGTACCGTATAATGTTTGAAGTTTGTTTGAGATAATAAACATTTATATCAAAAAATTACAAATAAAGATATTCTCAATGAATTCAAGGGAATATAATGTTGAGGAGACAAAAGTATACCTGGATTTTACTGATGGTTAGGAGGTGATTTTGTTTAAAAGGAACCTAAGCCTCTGAAAGTGCCCATAAAAACTATTTACAATAGTATACTAACGAAAAATTGGAACTGTTTGAAAAGTTCAATATAACTATGTAGCCCCTAGACTCTAATGCCTATAGATTAATCAAACAATGAAAAATATTTGAGATGGCTAGTTGTCAAGAGTGAAAATACAAGAATAAGTTTAAGACTTGGACCTACCTGATTTAAAAAGTAGTTACTTACATTTAAATAACCATTGACAGGATTTCAAAAAGAATACTACAACAGTAATGTGGTTTAACCCTAGAAGTGGTAAGCTTTTTACTTTCAACGGTAACATAAAAATGATTACTAATATCTTCTTGAAATATTAAGTATAAACATAAAAAAGCATAAAACATGCCTCCCCCTTATAACCACTAACCACAAAAGCAAAACAGGTGTCCAATGCAATCTCAATTAAGCCTACAAATGCCGTCAACTTCCATCCAAGCCGGGCACTGTTTATTTAAGGTGGGCCCCCACTCCGCTATACCACACATTTACAAGCCGAATTGGGATTGCGCATGGTCGGTATTCGAACCCTAGCTAGAATCCGAAATAGCTATCCGAAGATCCGAATAGCTAGAACGTTACGCTCATCAGCGTAGCGCTTTAGCCGGTTCAGCCACCAGTGCATAGGAGTAGAAAGTGCTTACTTGGTTATAAAACGTGCCCTACTGGCAGTTTAGTGCACTTCGTGCGCAGGTTCGTTTCCTTGCCCCCACAGGACAACACGGTCACAAAGGTGATGAGTTCACTAAAATTGACAACAGATGGCTCCACCTGCCACTTCTTATTGAATTTGTAAATGCGTCGTGAATTACGACTTTACCACTTCTAGGGTTAAACATCCTTGCCAGTTTCATGTAAGCAAGACTTATTACCTACTTAATTTTAGGGCAAATCTGTTCTTCTGTCCTTAAAGTATTATGGATATTATAAAGTTGAAGAAAACTACTCAGATACATATAATTGACAAAAGTAAATAAATCCCTCATGGCAAAAATTACAAGATTGTTACTGGAAAAATATAGCTCAAAATAACAAAAAATTCACAAATTACTATCTATAATTTCCTGCCTCCATGGATGAAAATCCCCAATTTAGAATTAAAATAATCTATATAACATTAAACCTAAGTAAGAGGCTGGAGTAAATATTTATGTATTTATATTGTAAACATAACAAAGTTAAATACTACAAAACGGATATTTAATAATAATTACATTGACAGTATTGAACATTATATACACTTTAACAATATTTATAACAGAATATACAAAATATTACAGCTAGAAGTACAATGTACGGTTTGTCATCTATGCTCTTCTACTATTTACAAAAATTATAAATTCTTTTGTAAAGCACTTTGCTTATACCTAGAAGTCGACTATACATACAGTACTTTAGGATATAAACCACTTACACTAAAAATAGTCTTTAAGAAATGTGTAAATAAAAAATATAAAAACAGCTAACACCTTGAATATGGTTGCGAATAGCAAACCTTTGATAGTTCAACTCCCTTTACTACAACACCAATCATCAGTGACTAATATTTTCCAAAAATATTTATAGTGGACCACCATTTTTTTCATGGGGCACCCCCTGTACCCAATCTATTTTTATTGTGTCCCTTCCATACCCCAACCTTTACCATCCCTTGAGTAGGCAATTCTTGTTCACCAGTGAACCTCAGTACACTTAAATACTTTACACAGAGGTTAGAAGATATTCTTTTGTTTAGTGGAACAGTCATTGCTATTTAAACTGTACTGATTTGTATTGGTATTTGAATGTCAGGCAAAATATAAAACTATGATATTTTGTTTTTTGTGTTTTACGTTAGAATTGTAAAAAGACAAACTATTTGCTAGTAGAATTAAAACAACGTGAAACTAAAAAGTTCCTGCATTCGGTGATTTGAAATGAGTATGGACCATACGCAGCTGATCAAAAACTTTTGACTTTGATTACAAAGATCAATGGCAATCAAGAAAATCTCTTCTGCAACTTCATAAAAAAGAGAAAACCCTGATAAGATGCAATTATGAAATTTTAAGGTTAAAATCAACCACAATGGAAATTAATATTGTCCAAAGTAATGTAATCTTTATCGGATTCAAGAGCTTAAATTTTCAAAATGCCACAAGAATCTATGGAGGCTCTAAACAAATTGAATATTCTAGATCAGTTTTACATATCTGCCAAACAGAAACTACTCAGAGCCAAATATATTTGGGTTGTGTGGTTGGTACCACTCCGTATTCTTTGACATTTCGATACTTTAACAACCCCCAAGTCTACTAAGAGTAGAACTATTAAAGGTTTACTGTAGTAATTTTAAACAAGCAAAATAATGATATAAACATAACAAAGTAATAAAATCTCAAATTTATTTAAAAGTATATATAACATGTAAAGAGTATGGTTGGTGAGAATAGTTAACATGGCAAAATTAAAGCTGGTACTCCATGAAACTCTTTATACACAAGTTTCCTAATTGATTTTCATCAAAAGTAAATCCATAACCGACAAAACATATTAACATTTAACTTATAATTTTACATCCTTTCAACCTACTTATTACAATTCGCTTCACCAACAGTATTAAAAATAATCTCTCGACAACTCATAAATGAATTAAATGATAGTTAAAAAGTTGAATGTAGTGTATATTATATATTCAGTAAACAGGTTTTCCTTGACTTACATTGTAAGTCAATTGATCTTACAATCTTTGAATTTGTCAACAAAATTAGTATATATATATATACTTTACAAAAGAAGGAACTAGAAAACAATACTTTCAATTATTGTTACACTTACACTCATCAATTACTGTAAAAATTGTTAGACTTTTATGTGATGCAGAATAATAAGAATAAAGTAATAATGGAGTGGAACCTTCAGTAATTTTGTTTAATATAGGAAACAAATGTGTTCGACCTTAGGTTTCCAGCAATATTATTAATCATGCCACAATTTCTAAAGTAGCCTACACCAAAGTCCCGGTAATCTGAACTAATTGGGACTGAACCCTGTTCATTATCCGGAAATGCAGTGTAAAGTTGTATTATAAGTACTAATAAAATCCATTATTTTAGACCCAAACTGTTTATTTAGATCAATTAACTTATGTCTTATCACAATTCAAGTATAGGTTTGTTTTTCCTGAATGGCATCAAGTGTTCCTGCAGAGACCGTTCTATCCATTATGTCTCGTCATTAGAAATATAAAATCCGACACACTCACATTGACAAATAAAAACGAACCATGATAAAACAGTGCCGCCTGTAGGCCTACTTTTTACACAATCACAGTCATTGCTGGAGATAAACTCAAATGTTTGAAAAGTAGTTCACCGAAAAGCGATGATATAGAGTCGTCTGTGAGAATTGAATCTGTTGTGATGTACAGTAAGTGTAGCTAGACATCGCCCTACGCTACCTCAAGCGCACTGTTGCTCGAGGTAGCTATTGCTACATCCGAATGCTTATGATTATGAAACAATGGCACTGATGGCAACTAGGCGAATCCAAACCGCGGCCTCTGAATTACGAATTGGTCTAATTATGAGGATGGTCTTAGCGGATTAACGTAGAATTCAATAGTGCGGACGCTTTTCTATACAAGAGAACACTACACCCACCGACCATCGTTCATAACTGTCCACAATTTGTGACCTCCAAGTAGCTGGATTACAGGACGACCCCACCGTCCCAGTCACAATACCATGCTGTGATTAAAGTGCTATAATTGATATTACATTGACATTGCTTAATTTTTAATTTAAACTCAGTAGCCTTTTTCCCCATCAGGTAGTTCGGATTAGCTGGATATTCAAATTACCGGGACTCTGTTGTAGACCAAAACAAACAAATTTTACTTTCGTTGTCTGTATCAGTAACTTAGAATAAAATTTAAAAACTAGAAATACATTAATTTATTTCTCTATCCTCAAATGGAGTTTTATTTTACTAAACTAAAGTAATTTTTACAAAAACTAAATCTCTAAAATAATTAAAATATTTGGCACAGTCCTGTTGGTGGACTAGTTAGTTAACATAACTCTAACTTAATCTGTATGACTTGAGTTATCCGTTAAGTTAATGAAATAACAATTTTCCTGCCAAGAGAATAACAATAACTACTACAAAAATCCACTAAAAATTAAAATCATGGAATTTCCATTGACCCGAGGATTTGATTCAAGATAGTTTGATTTATAAATTGGAGCAAATAAACTTGTAAACAAAATATTGATATAGATTTTACTAACCTTCAATCAGATTTTTCACTACTAACCCTTCGCACGCTGAACTAAATTTGCCAAAATACTAAACACTATTTTATCTTAAAAAAAATTCATTTTTATTTGCTTAATCCATTCAAGTCAGAGTTCTTTTATCTAATTTTTAGAGAAAACAACTGGCTCTGTTCCACGACTAACGTAACCTATCAGACAGTGGCATCTATCAAGAACTTAATAAACTACATTTCGTGCTGCTCCCTATAGTTTAATATCGGAACCATCTCATAGACGCTGTGTAAGACTATGAACCGGTGGCCGAGAGCGTTACGGCCTACCACTGACGAGTGGAACATCGAGCCTGTCAGAAGTGTTAGGGTTTGAATTATGACCATGAGTAATCCCAATTTGACTTGCAAATATGTGGTACAGAGGCGGGAGGGACCACCTTAATTAAATGGTGACTGGCTGGGGTGGAAGTTGATGGCATTTATAGGCTTAATTGGGATTGCAGTGGACACCTGTTTTGCTTTTGTAGTGGTTATAAGTAGTGGGGCACGAGTGTTTTTTTTTAAGTTTTAACAGGCGTAAGCCGCAGTACGGGAGCGAACGAATACTGTTTCGTGAACTACAACGAATTAAATGTGACGAAATGACTGATTGCGCCTCAAAGCGTAGCCCACGCTGTGTGACTCTACTGTGCCGCGCCTCAAGGCGCTAGTCGCCCAGTAAGGGTTACATTTTTTTGAATTATTTTATTAATAATTTGTGAAGAGACAGACATTGGACGCACTGGTGCATAAATGATCTTCAAAAGTTGATAGTTAATTTTGGTCTTTGATTTGAATTGTCAGGGAAGAGTATAACAAAAAATGTAAAAGAAATATTTTTTACAAATCGCAAAACATCCACTTGGCAGTGACGCGTCGAGAGTAGTTAGATGGCCATCGGATATATTCATATTGAGCGCATTACAAGCCAGAACTCAGGCGTAGTGCACAGCAGGGTAGAACTGAATTTCCTCCCCCCACTCAGCCACCTAACCTAGCGCACCGATTCTATGCTCTACCTATATATAAACCAACTAAGAAGCTCCTACATTCTAGCGAACTACAACTATATTCAAACAGTAAAGAACATTGTACACAGATATATTCGTATTCAACGTTTGGGTCCAAGTCAGTCACATAGATTTATCTATTTTCAGCGTGCGAAGGTTAAACATCTAAACTTAGACAGATAGGACAAATATTATGTAGCACAGTTTACAAACTTCAATACATTATCTTAAGATAAATAATGTAAGATTACAACTTTGTAAATAAGTAAAGAGAAAATAACATATAAAATCAAAACTAAATAAATGTGTATGTATATTATAATTTTAGATAAATTTATCTTTGCATATATTCTGAGCAGAGTAAATAATTTATCTAGGTTAAATAAACATTTTCTGTAAATTATATTGAATAATGGTTTCAACATTGGGTTATTGCTCATCATTTACAAATACCATATTACATGCTCCACAAGTCCAGGCAAATACAAAAACAACATACCAGCCTTAAAAAATTCTCCAGGAAGAGAAACACTTGATATTTCAGGGATGGACAAAATTTAAATATCAGCATTTGACTATTTGAGGACTAGTAGAGTGCTCTAAAGTTCTACAATTTTACTAAAGAATTTGGTTTTATACAGTAAAAATTTATTCTCTACTATCAATTTTCGTTGTTGAGTTTGAAGTCACTTGGTCATTAATGATAGGTTATTGCACTGGAATCTTAAACAGATACAAAAGTGTAAAACAGCTGTGAATTTATTGACTTGGGAGTCACTTCTGTGTTCACAACTAAAATAAAACTGAAGGCAGCATTAACAGTATGTGCTTGGTGTCGAATGTTGGAGATGAGTTGTAGGATAGCTACAGATGGTGTTGTAAGATGACTACAGCTGGTACTGTAGGTTAGCTACAGCTGAAACCAGGACCTGAAATTGACTAATCCACTTGTAACACTACCAACACCACCACTACCACTGCCACTGCTGTTCCCTCATTTCTTCTCTGTAAAAAATTGTATTTCGCAAAATTAGGTTAAAATAAAATAATTCATTATTCAATTTCGCAATCAATTTTGACAGTTAATAAGTAACTGCTTGCAGTCACCAAAGAGGGTTGTGCAAGATATATTATTTTAAGTTAAGGCTAAGGTTATCCATTCTGAAATCGAAAAATTGGAATTGAGGAAAAATTTAGAACAAAATTATATGAGAAAGGAAAACAATCGTTGTATTCAGCCGTACTTAAGTTAGGAGAATGCCGATTTAAGCTAATGTTATTCACCAGATTCACCAGCGAGTATGGTCGAATAACACCGAAGTGTTATACCCATTGAATAAAATACATTAAATGTATTGTATCTTCACTAACAAACCTTTTTATTATATTTAAAATGAGGCTTTAAAATTTATTTATAATATTTCTATACTGATATACTATGAGGAATCAGCCTGTTTATTTTTTAGTTCAATACTGGGTGAATTATACTCATACTCTATCCTAGTGTGTCATGAGTAACAGGTTCTTTTAAGGTAGTAGATCAAGAGTACCTGGTTGCTCACAACACAGCCAAAACCTTTCGTGAAACATCTCAGTGAAAAGTAAAGTTTCGCCTTTGTGTAGAGGGCCTCTGTAATATTCCAGGCGATCTACGTGGCCTTACCAGAATTATAGGGATAGTTCAAAGTGGCATTTCAGATTATCAATTCCTGGGTGAGGGATTGCCATAAGAAAAGATGGGCGGAGCTTTCTCTGCATAGATTAAGTAAGTTTAATCTATGTTCTCCATCTCGACAGGTTGCTAAGAGGTTCCTGAAACTTGGTAGGAAGGATGCCAAACTTGTCAGAGTATCGTCACTGGTCACGGTAATTTGAGGAAGCATCAACTGCACATGCAGGTATTTGAAGGGGACTCTCTGTGCAGGAAATGCCATCTGCAGGAGGAAACTGTGCATCATCTACTCTTTGTAAAGGGCTGGCAGAGGTGAGGTCCTCCACTCTATGCAATTTTGAAAGGGGTAGTTTTCTACCTCTCGATGAGGTCGTTTACAGGTTGTTGCAGTTTTCCAGGTCTCTCTATTTCCTGATTCTCTAGGAAAGAGAAGTTTTTAGGGGTGCGCAAAAAGCTGTCACGGCTGAAGTGCCTTGGGAGAAATCCGCCCGTTTGAATGAATGAGTGATGTTTCTTGTTAATACTGAAATTAATAAAACCTTTTTTCATTGGGCTACTCATGATGAATTAATTTCAGACAACATCACATGAAGAACCTATTGCTCATGACCTTCCATAGCAATCACATTAGAAATAAATGAGATAAGGATGCACCACAGGAACAAATAAATATTGATTTTGGCTGTCACTCACAGTCTTGTTTGTTAGACTCACCTGACTGCTATGTGGTGGCGGCAGCGATGACGTGTACCTGACTGCCTTTGCTGCAGTTGTACACCTGGCCCGGGGAGAACGGCTCCAGCCTCGGATGTGAGTCTGCTTGTAGCACTGAATAAAATATCATCTCTTTAAAAACAACCTTTTTCGATTCATGGGGCACTAAAATGGATATATCCACCAGAAAATCAAACTCAAAAATTGTGAAAAACAATACTTTCTGCTTATACTGTCTACTATACTATATAGGGAGAGAAAGTTAAAAAGAAGGTAACGAACCTCTGCCAGACGTGAGCTTGACATCCGCAGGTATGTACTTGGATAACCTCACCAGTGGAAGGGGAAGGTAGCCATTGATAAGAGGCATCACGTCCAGTGTGACAGACTGACGCTCGCCTGTCTCCAGCGTGATGACACCTGAGAGGTTAACATAAATAAGTACAAGCATCTAAGCACATTTGCATCAACAGGTCAACAGTTGGTCTAGCGGGGGGACAGACACCAATGGATGTGGTTGAACCATATAGATGTGTGGTACTGTACCACTATGATAGGTTCCAACATGTAATAGCAAGGCAAGGTAGATCACCCAATCCGTATTCGAGTTTCATAGATTTTTCTGGAATCGACTATCTGCCAATAGTCATGGATTTGAAGTGGAGATTCTCCTCCCGTTTTGAAGTGATAACCTAAAAATGAAGATTAAAAATTGAATGTTTAAAGTTACAGATATTAATTATTTCATGGCATAAGATTTTCGGAGATGGTAGTATAGCATTAGATTCAAAATTAAATTGTTTTTTCTCAGTTATTAGATCAATTCTGTGCTATGGTTGTCAGGTATGGGGTATTTACAAAAGTGACAAAATTGAGGGAGTTCTGCGAGTGTTTATTAAGAAGTTATTCCACTTGCCAAACAATGTACCAAATTACGCTTTGCATTTAGAAATGGGAATTAATTCGATTTTTTTTGTACACTTTACATGCACATTTGAAATATTTTGTTAGAGTAATGGCATTAACTGACGATCGGCTGCCTTGTATTATTGCAAAATTAGTTATACGGAGAAAATGGTAGGCTCATGGTTGACTCGATCCATTTTTGTTGTGTGTTTTTGTAACTCAGATTTTTTGTATTTATGTATGTATCTTAATAACCAAAACGATAGGAACGTGAAATTTTTGTGGGTCTTTATGCATTACATTTTTTTAATACACTTAATTAATCAAGTGTTACTTCAATGAAAATATTTTAAAGAATTAGTGTAAAATTAACAATTTATATTACTTATAGAAGTGCTACTATAATTTTGTTTAGTTAAATTAAAAATAATTTTTTTAGTATATATTGCAGCCCTTTATCAATTATTTTTATTGCATGTCCTGTCTAAGGAACATGTCAGCCTTACACTCATTTCTCATTTATACTTGGTATTCAACCCTTTAATCACAGTGTAAGTTGGTCTGTCACAGTTTCAGTGGTCTAATTCCACTCGCCGATGGCGTACTACTGGTGTTTTTACAAATATGCGTGGTTACAACGACGAAATGTAAACAACTAACAATTCAAACATTAGATACAACAGAGCACGTGGCGTGGATGTAGTTTCAGAAAAATTCACTAGATTGCAGGAACAAATGGTCTGTCAATTTAAGAATCATAGCTTGGGGAAAAAACTTATATTAAAAAAATGAATCAGCTGAGAACGTCGAATGTGACTAAACTCGGGCGTCACGGTTAACCCAACAAGGGCATTGCACAAGATAACGCATGCGTTGGGTTAGCGAATACAGAATACTACCACGATATATCTTGTCTGTCGCGGTTAAGGGGTTAAATATACTTACCTGGATAGGTGGCCATTTCAAAAGGTAATCTAATTTACTGTACTACTGGTGGTGGTGGGGTGACCTACCAGCGGTCTTGGCGCAGACGGCCCACATGGTCTGGTCAGCCAGCACCTCGTACATGAGGCTGGTGTCGCTGCTGGCACAGACCCGCTGTACGTTGATGTGCAAGTGACACACGGTGCTGGCGCGGCAGAACTCACTGTCCTTGGTCGGCTCCACCTTCGCCTCCACGATGAACAGCGTCTGTCAACACATCACCACAATAGACTAACAGGGTTCTAACACTATCGTGCATTCCTAATGGATGAAGAAAACTCTTAATTCAAATCGGAAGTGAACATATATGAATGTTGTACAAGAAAAAAGCATATGTTCTCTCAGGTAGCAAAGCTTCGCCTCATCCAGGTTCTCATACTCTCTGAGTTTGATTACTGTCTCCCTGTCTTTGGTAATGTTATTATGAAAAATTGTTTATTTTATCCGGAAAAGTTAGGGCCACATGGCCCTTTTGTACACTTAACATGGTGTAAATAAATACTTGGTAATAATAAAACAAAATTAACAATAAAATTACAAACAAATTGAATAACAAAACAATATTTTTAATAAAAAAACTAGATCGCACGCAGCACACTGGCGTGAGTAGAGCAAATTTAATAGAGCTTATACTATTCCCCTCATAGAATCTAGTAGTACTGAGTATGCAGATTTGCTGCAATAAGGGTTGTTTTACACGAAGTATATAAAGGCTGTTAATTAAGGAAAAACAAACCAAATTTTTTGAAATTATTTTGATAATTATGCGAGTTTATCTTATTTATCTAATTTATTCTCCATAATGAGTACGTAGGTTTGCAGCTGCAAGAAACATTAAATTTGGGGGTTTTATGGATACTTCAGTAAATGGAATTGCATACCAAATTGTGGAAGAATATTAAAGTAAATAAGTGAGTTATTGACTTTTAGCTATCCTCCCTAAGATTAACATTAGACAACATTCTGTGTTTACCTTTTTATAGAAAATATAAGAAATTATGGAGCTGATTCAAATTAACAAATTATTTTTTTTTTTATGTGGGACAAAAACATAGTGAAAATTAAATTTTAATTTTACTTTTTTAATAATTTATATGTACTAATGAACAAAAAACTAACAAAAAATTATTTTTTTAAGAATTAATATACTTTTATAATGTTTTTTTAACTGAACAAATATTAAATATTTATATAATAATTGTTTTAACAATTATTATGGTTGCAAAATGGTAGAAATGTATTTGTGGAATTCTTACCAGACATATCGGTCAATGGAACTAGTTTAGTTTTATACAAAATGGGGTTTTTTGCTTTTTACATAATTTTAAAAATTTCTAATTTTTATTTCACCGAATTGTTAAAAAACAAACAATAATTTTTAAAGCTCATTCTCGGTTCAGAGAGATAAAAAAAATCTAAACACAGTACGTTGTATGATCAATGTTAATCAAGAGCTTAAAAAATTCAACACTTATTAAATTAAATTTGGATGAAACTTGATAATTTAGCTCATGTTGGTTAGATCCTACAAGCTGCAAAAAAATCAAAGTTTATGGTTTATCTGCAGCAATCATACTCATTTAGTTAATCATATGGAGATTAGGCAAACTATATTTATGGACAGATGATAAAAGATATCAATTTAAAAATAAAATTTTTGATGGTATAAATGAACTTTCAGTGTTAACAGCAGCAAACTTGCCACCACTTTAATATCTTAGGAGAATAGGCATAATTTAGATTATGAGATTTGACCAAACTTGAATATATAATTATTATTATATTTATTGTTTAAATTCGCTGAGTACGCAGGTCTGCTCGAGGTTATTTAATATCTGTAACCGATTACCTAGAGTCAAGTTCATACAAATTGTATGTTTTTTTGAGCAATCTAATTGAAAAGAAAAAGTTCTATCAAACAGTTATAAATAAAAAATAGTAGCAGAACCTGCGTCTCAGCAATAAACAATAATATATTAAATTTTATTACAAGTTTGTAAAAATCTGTTGATAAAGAATGAGAATTATTTGCCTATTCTCCATAAGATTAAAATGGGAAAGAGTGAGTAGGTTTGCTGCTGTGAGGAACACTGAAAGTAGCCATTTATACCATCAAAAATTTTATTTTTAACATTTATACCAACTCTCATCAACATCTGTCCATAAATAAAGGAGTTTGCCTAATCTCCATATGATTAACATGGGAAAAGAGTATGCAGGTTTGCTGCCATGATAAACACATAAACTATGATTTTTAAGCATAAATGGATAGATCTCAACCACATGAAGCTAAATATCAAGTTTCATCCAAAAATATTAGATAATAAGTGAAAAATTAATTTTTCCTAATCCTCCATAAGATTAACATTGGAGCCTCAAAATACAACGTACTGTGTTTAGATTTTTTTATATCTCGGTAACCGTTGAAGATAGAGAAAAACTTTAAGGAACTTAATTGTGTAGTTTTTTAAGCTGATTCCAATGGTGTAATATAAAATCAGAAATGTTTAAAAATTACATGTGAAAATTGCAAAAAACCCCATTTTGGGGTACAAAACCCCCCCAAACTACCCGTTCCCATTGACCGATATGTCTGGTTTACGAACTCGTCCGAGCATTTGTAGGAATACACGTCTCTACCAAATTTGGTCTCGATCGGACCATTTTTACGAGAGTTATCGTGTTCACAGACACATATATATATATATATATATATAAAAATTTTAACGACTATTGTTTTTGGTCTCTGGGCACCTAAAGAAGAAAAAATAACATGGTCCCGGGCTTAACTCTTGCCATGAGACCTACGGTGATAGCTTCTTCTTCTTATGGGAAATTCGCTAAAAGGTATTTTTGAAGTACATCTCGTAGCTCTACTCGAAATTTTGACTGAGTACATGAACTCTGAATTGGGAAGAGATTTGTTCTTGGTCTAACACCATTCCGGGTTAAAAAAAGGTGATGGTACTACAAGCTGGAGAGGGCTTCACTTCGTCCTGAATTAGGTTTTGTAGTGGCGGTGGTTGGTATTTAAGCACCGGTTGGGCCCCTGTTCCCTTCCAGAGTGAGGTTTGCCTTCGGGCGGATAGCCAATATCATAACCAGTGAACTGGGGCTGAGAATTCTAGACTAAGTGAGAAGCTTGGAAGGGGCTTCCCTGGTCTGGGTGGCATTGAAAGCCACCAAATTGTACAGATACTTCCATTGTAGTCGCTAGACTCAAGTGGCGCCTTTGCCAAGGGTGGAGCAGAAGAGGCCTAAGGCCTCTTGTCAAATTCACAACGCACTGGGGTGTCCAGGTAAGAGGCAGCAAAAGGACCTCTGTAGGTCCTAGCGATATTCATTGTAAAAAATAATAAAAACCACTTGAATAAATGCTAAAATATTTTTTAAAGTTGTATGTCATTTCATAATGAATTTGTTGGTAAAACAAAACTATTCTGTATTTTAAAATTATTTTATATGAAAAACTAAAAATGTAAAATATTATAAATGAGTTCTTCTCTTACCTCTTTTCTTCCATGTTCTAATTTTTATTTATTTTAGTTTCTATATAGGCCCTAGTTTTTTTCATAATTATTTCTAATAAATTATTACAATTGAATACCAAACTATTAAAATATAAAATAAATAACATTACTTAAAACTCATTACTCAACGAATAATACGGATAAAATAACGAATAGTTGCATCAACGAATCTTAAGCGAAATTTAGTTTCAACTATAATTCTATGAAAATATTGTTTAACCTTGTAATTAATAATGTCAAAAGGGCACTTGTAGGTGATGTGAGTGGCGTTGTGCGGGGTGTGGGGGCGGTAGCGCACAGAGAACTCGGTGTGTATGGGCGGCGTGCTGGGCGAGTCGTCTGGCTGCAGCTCCCACATGAATGCCACTCGCTTCTCCGAGCTGATCATCTGTCACAATCACTTGTTATTCATAAATCAATACCCAATAGTTTCAAGCATTAAATGCCTCATTATTTTATGATGGCTTTTAACATTATAATAATTAAGATGTGGTTTACCCCTTTGACTCATCAAAGGGGTAAAGGAGTTAGCCCTATAGCTGGCAGTAGTGTAGCGCTGTACTGACACAGAGAAATTATTGGTTTTGTAATACAATGTTCAAACCCTTACAGAAATCTCAAATAATAACATACCTATGGCTTGTTAAAATAAACGGTGTGGACGAATACTTTCTCCCTTAAGTAAATTTAAAAAAGACAATCTAAATAAAACTATCTGTTCTACAAGTTATTCTAAATATCATTTAATAATTTATTGTTCAAATTGTGTAAAAAAGGTAATACCAAGCTTTTTTGAGCTATTTTGTTCGGTGATTTGACCTTACTTCATACCAAATTTCATGGAAAACGGGTGGAAAGTAAGGAAGAAATAATTTTTTTTTTATTTTCCATAAGAATAACATTAGGCGCTTTCAGACAACGTACTGCGTTTATCGTGGACAGTAAATTTAACTTTTCTCTGGAACCGTTAGTCGTAGACAAATAATTCAAAATACTAATTTGTTTAGTTTTTAAGCTGGTTTCAATGGTACCAGTCAAGTTATACTTTACTTTATTGTTTTCGCTGAAAATTTAAAAATTTGATTTTTTTGACATTTAAAAGCCCATAACATTTGAACCATCATTTTTACAGACATGCGGGTGGTGTCAAATTATTTAGTACTCTGTACACTATAAACTATAATTTTAATAAAATCGTTAGAGCCGTTTTTGAGAAATGGATTCACGTTTTTTAAGAGTTTTTTGTGAACTATTAAAAATCAAAATTCAAAAAAATGAAAAAAAACGCTAGATACGTGAATATATACATACATGCCAAATTTCATCTAAATCGGACAAGTATGTGGCACTGTACACATAAGACATACACACTCACACACACGGACGGACAGACATCACCAAAACCAATTTTTTGGATTCAGGAGACCCCAAAAATATGTCCACCCTCAATCAAATTCGAAAATTTGACATACATACTTTTTATATTTGTTAAGAAAGTAAAATTATTTTATTCAGAGTAAAGTGACGAATCATTGTACATAGAGTTTATATGGATACCATAAATAAAAAAACATATTTTAGTACATAGTATAATTTTTGAAAAATTAATTTTTTGATAAAATTCAGTTATATTCTGTCTTGTAGATCAGCACAAGAAAGTTTTATCATTAAATGATAAATTACAAAGTTATAGTAAATTTTATGCAGATTCTAAATACATAAAGGTTATATGAGTTATATCTTCCTTTTTTTTATTTGAATACCCTTTCATGAAAAAATAACGGTGAAAGAACAGCATCAATTAGTTCTCTCAGATTTTTGAACAATTCCTACTTCTTTTCCTTTCCATACATTTAATTTATCATGCACTAACACACTGAAATACTTAATTTTAATAATAATAAAAGAAAACCAATAACTCAATTGAAATACAAACCATACAGTTTTGGCGATCGTCACTATTCAAAACACCGCTAGGCCGCTTGACGACGGACAACAATAACAAACGACGACAATCTTTAAGCAAAGAATATGTTCGTACAAATCGCATTGGCACAGTATATACGGCGTTGCCAGTTTGGCTCTTTTGTTATATCTTGAGCTCATTTAAAGCGTATCGGTAAGTCACAGAAGGGCATACTCTCAGTAGCAGGCTACATTACAATATAAAAAGTGTCCCCAGGAGAAAAAAAAATAGGTTGATAGTGAATGTAATTAGGTTGAAAATTAATACTATTGATACTAAATACTTATGTTGTGTGTCTAAATTGGCAATGAAATGAGATAACAGCATGTTACTACT
This sequence comes from Nephotettix cincticeps, assembly GCA_023375725.1. Taxonomy (NCBI): domain Eukaryota; kingdom Metazoa; phylum Arthropoda; class Insecta; order Hemiptera; family Cicadellidae; genus Nephotettix; species Nephotettix cincticeps. Next base: position 53,370,138 of record CM041788.1, read on the forward strand.
CCTAAACTGGTTATTAGTCTGTACTCCTGAGTGCATTAAAAATATTTCAGTCTGTAGCAGTCAACTGCCACACCACTTCCATCGTGCCCTGTTAAGTAGCTCACTATGGCAATTAGTAAATCATGTCACCGAAGTCTGGCTGTACAGCCACCTACCAAATTACAATTCACAGGTATTAACTATTTAAACATGTTAATAATTTGTTACACTGACTCGTAACAAAACAAATTGAAAATTGGCTGCCTACCTAAAACACTTTCCACACTATCTAATTATAAAACTACATATCCTAACTGCTATATAACAGTGAAGTGATATGAACTGACCAGCCGATGTCCTTCCATGGGGTTGTGGGACACCAGCTGTACGGGACAAGCGGACGTGACGACTAGCTGTGGCTGGGACAGCTGTAACAACCTCTCACTCAGGCCCACGACCGAGACGTGGATGAACTTGTGCAGGTACGCTGTGTGGAGCCGGGACACGGTGAGGAACGGCGGCTGGAACTGGAGCAGCAACGGCTTCTCCTCCTCCACCCACGGGCAGCGCAGTCCGATCTGCCCAACACTAGAGTTTTATAACACTTTCCACTACCTCACTTATAATTAGGGGTGTGCGAAGGCTTGAATCATCTACCTTTTTCGAGCTTTTTAAAGCTCAGCTCGAGGCCTTTTAAAAAAACTCAAAATTCGAGATGAGCTTTTGCCAATTAAAACACTCTTAACTTGAACCGTAATTTTAAATAGCTCTGTTCATACAGTCGGTTTTACATCTGCAAGCATGATGAATTCAGATAGAACGAAGAAGTAATGTTGTTACTTGTCGTAATAAGAAGCGAAACAGATGACATTGTTCTCAATCTGATGAAACTCGACCAGGAAACCAGCTGTAGCGCTGCTGACTCAAAATTACCCTACACTTCCAGATGAATACGCATAAATGGAGGAGTACAATCAGGAAGCCAGCCGTATGTTTTGAACTAATGTCTTATATTAAGTAAACTCTAACTTTTGAGAGAAAAATTACCTTAATAATTCAGATCAGGTGAAGGTTTGAAAAGGTTTAAATAAGCTCGGCTCAAAAAACCTTGAGCTCCAGAATTTTCCAAAAAGCTTAGCTTGGCTCGAATTTAAAATTCCAGGCTCACACACCCCTACTTATAATTATACTTCACTGTATAATTCTAAAAATCTAACTTAGATACAATGCACCCTTAAACCCTAAAGTGGCAGGTGTTTTACCCTTAACTGTAATATAACATCATTATGCATCTCTTCTTCAAATAATTGATGTTAACAAAAAAAAACTATAAAACATTGTAAAGAGCTAAAATGAGGAGGGGTACGAAACTCCTCTAGGCTAGCCTATAGATACTAAACCAAGTGGCATCATTTCTGGCCCAGGCCTATGTTTGACATATTACCAGCCAGAGCCTTGGTTGATGGTGATTGGTTGTGAGGGGTGATGTTATGTCTAAGGATTTTAATTATACGATACCTTCGTCCTGGTATAGACATAACCCCACACATAGGCTAGCTAAAGTTGATCGTATTCAGATCAAACCTAGTGTACACATATTTCACAACAAGAACTTTTACACAAACACTGGGTGAGACGTCTGAGAGACCGATTAACTACCATCGGGGAGGTGAAAGGCACTGTAAACACTCGTATTTTACGAGGGTGGCCGGAACAACATTGGTAGTAAACATCGTTGAACCTAACCTCCAAACTAGCAATGTAGCATCGTCGGCTGCAGGCACTGTGACGTCACTGTGGCCCACCCCCTGACCAGCTGGTTTTGGCCGAACAGCTGTTATCCCCCACCCTTGGCCACGGAGGACGAAGGTAAGAGAGGGACAGGACAGTTTAGTCAGTTGTGCCCTGGCTTCTGACCACTTCACTGAGAGGAGTTTGAGTAGTTGGCGCGGTGATCTGGTAGTGGTTGGAGAACAAGTAAGTGGCCTTTATACATTTTCTTACGTTTGGTAAAACCACACCACGTAGTGCCTTAACAGCTTTCGTACTTTTTGTTAGATACGCAAGCCAGGAAATTTAATAAAAACGAAATTAGAAGTAGCAACTAAACGCCGCTCCGGTCGTAACAGGATCGCGGTGGCACCTGTCGAGTCAGGAACCGCGGACGGACGGTGTTCATCATTGCGATCGTTTTGGATCTAAATTATTATCATAAATTATTAGTATTGGCAGAATCAATTAAATTTATTTACTTTTACCACGGGGAAAGAGCGATGATGAAGGTACTCTGCTGATTAATTCGCGGTACTGAGCTCACCCCGGCGTACCCGAAGGAGTACCGGCTACTGTTATAAAGTGATCCTAAAAACCCTGGAGTAGCCCAGCTGCCGCAGAAGAGCGATCCGGTGGCAAGTGGGACTTTGTGTCTGGATTTTCCCGGGGTAGGTCTAGTGAGATTTATCTCACCCCACGGGAAAATCCCATCATAACATTCCCCGTCCCATAACTGTACAATCGTAATAAAGCAAAATAGATGTCCATTGCAATCCCAATGAAGCCTACAAATGCCGACAACTTCGACCCAAGCCGGTCACCGTTTATTTTAGGTGGGCCTTCCCACCACTGTACCATACATTTCAAGCTAAATTGGGATTGTTCATGGTGGGGTTTTGAATCCATGTAATTCTGATTGGCTTAAAAACATTTCACTTGTCAGACCACCAGACCAAAGTACTATTGTCTGAAAAAGCACCTAATTGGCTATAAAGCATATTCTAACAGCAAAACAGCAAACTCCATGAGTTACTTCGAGTATCAGCTCACAGATTCAGTGGACCAGCAGAATGGCACAATGACTAACAAGTTCACAAATTGTTGACAGATACCACTTCATATTTAATGTGTAAATGTCGTGAATTACGATTTTGCTTGTTCTATGGTTGATATAAAAGGTAAAAAACTCTTTCTTTGACAACTAACTTATTAATAGTCATAGTTTATGTTCAAGCTCATGTTACAACTACATATTACTAACCTAACACTGCCTAATCACACCACTGGTGTACAAACTTCTTATTTTTATTGGTTAAATTCTCTTGAGCTATTATGTAACAGACATAAGTTTGTGATATGTTTGTTATTTCCTTGACCAAATACTTTTACTTTACAAACAAAGCAAGGTGGAACCAGAACGTAAAGAAGAATCCAAAAACGTAGAAAAGAAGTATCCAAACCCACAAGATTGCTGTCATAGATTTATAGGCCATTTCGTTGTCCACTAACCTAGTCTAAACTTTAAACTTATCTCTAACATAATGATCAAAAAGGTAAGAAGAAAATTATCGCAACTATGCAAAAGATATTGTAATAACAGTAAGTATCAATTCCGAGTAGTGAAGTGGCAAGTAGTGGCATTCAACGACGATTTAGTGAAAATGTTAGTTGTTGTCGTCTGCTGTCACCAACCGAGCTGCCCCTTAGGAGCTGATACAGGAACAAATTCATTGAGTTCGCTTTTTTGCCACTAGAATATGCTTTATATCCAATACCAATTTGGTGGTCCAGATGGTAATTGCATTCACTGACGGATGAAACAATGGGAGCCATTAGGAAGTACTCAGGCATGGGTGGAAGTTGAGGGAATTTTTAAGCTTGATTGGGAATGCAGTGGACACCAGTTTTGCTTCTTTATTATTGAATGGTTTAGCCGGGGGCCTGTTATGTGTTTTTTTTTAGTTAATAATGATTATTTAAAGAAGAGTCGCTAGATATTTTATCATTCAGTTAAGGCTAAAACACCCACCAGTTGTGGAGATAAGGAGCAAAGTGTTAATCTGGATCCCAATTTTTTACTTTTTATTTCAAACTTTTTAAAAGTTTATACCCTATATGAAACAGTTAAAAACCATGCCATTTCCTAGCATCCAGCAAAATACAAATTTATATTAAAAATATTTTAAATAAAATTGTTCTATAATTGTCCTGTCTTGTGTACTTACCACATGGTCTATGGGTGAGCTGTCCCGCTGTGGTGGCAACTCGGCGAACACGATGATCGGCAGTTCCAGGGTCTTAAACGGAGGCGCAGCTGGCAACGCGATATCCAGCTGCCTGCTGGGAACATCGCTCTCAGCCAGCTGTATCGTCAAGCCCATTGTGGTGTGCAACCGCAGCACGGAGTTCTAAAAGGTAAAATACAACTTATCATAAATTTTTTCAAAAGAAATTTTTTTATTTCATCAGTTGTACATAAAAATAGGAATTAGCATCAACATTTTTTGTGTACTAAAAAATAAAATAATACAATAAAGGCTCTAATAAAAAAATAGATCAAATATGGAAAATATAATTTACTTCTTTTGTAAAATTCACATCACTAGTGGGCGTTGACTTACATGAGGTATGTGGCGACTCCCCGTGTGAATGTTGACCACCAAGGTCTGCGGCAAACCCGCAAGGAGATCTCTCTCGCCTTTTATCAGTCTTGTGGTTATTGGCATATCGACAACTTCATACTTCAATCTAGGTTTGATACAGTCCGACAGAAACTCCAAACCGGGTAAACCCACACACAACTGGCACAATTTGAAACATCCTGGAGCTTCCGTCTGGAACGTAAAACAAAACAGAACATTAACTAAAAAATAAGGGTTTAATTCTCCAATGATTCACTATATTACTCTTCGTGGTTCAGGCTGTTTCCCGGTATTTATAAGCTTATTTTAAAATATCTATAAAAAATTTACTTTTTAACAAATGATTTACTAATGAATATCATTTTATTCAGAAAATGATATACTATATCAGAATGTAATAAAATATTATTTACCAAGTACTTATACCAACGGAGGGTTAAATATCTGTAATACTATCTATGATCCTGTATTGGGTGCTGGCAACCACTGGTTAATAATCTGGTCCGAAACCAGAGGTCATCAGCACCTATACAGAATCATAAACAAAAGTACATGTGTTTAAAATCTATTTTTTTTCGTAATATAAGTGATGCGGAGGCTGTTAAACTAATTCTTATTGCTTAAGGCTTAAAACTGATTGATATCCATTGTGAGATCTGTGAAGTTTAGGGACAAAACATTATAAGTGATGGAATGGCAAAGAAATGGATGAGAGCATTTAAAGATGGCTGCACAAATGTGCATGATGAAGAAAGACAATACACTGCCTAAACGTTGGGTTTTGTGCAAATCCTTCAACATTTTCAGAACCCAACGTGAACACAATTCCTGGTAATTTATGTTTTTGTTTTTGGTCACAATACGATACAAAACACTACGAGAACATTGAGGAATGTAGTCGCACCATAGTAAATCGTCGGTTTTCTCTCACCTTTTCATCCACATTCTGCATCAAATCTTCATTAACATACGCGATTATAAAAAAAAAGAACGAAAAGAGAAAGTAACTAAGTAAAGAAAAAAAAAAAAAAAGAAAACAAAAGGAAGAAAAAAAAAACACGCCACACTATGTTGCTTCATCATGCACATTTGTGCAGCCGTTTAAATGCTCTCACCCATTTCCTTACCATTCCATCACTCATAATGTTTTGTTCCTAAACTTCACAGATCTCAGGATGGATATCGATCGGTTTTAAGCCTTTAGCAATAAGAATTCGTATAACAACCTGTACGTCACAATTGGTGGTCTCACGAATGTCGAAGGCATCTTAACCACTCATTAAACAACGTATACAATGAATAATCAGACTGTAATTGCGTTTGTGCGTAGACAAGAGATAAAGGTAAACAGCGTGCATGGGCAAAACACCGACCGGCGGAATCGCAAAACGGTACTTAATTAAAAAACACGTCTCATATTTTTAAGAATAGACTACAGTTGTGTAAAAACCCTTCAAATCAGATATAACTCTTCATTGAAGATTTCTCTAGATGTACAGACTGCTTTAGAGTACAAATTCAAATAAACAATCAACCACCTCACAAAAAAACATGACACTAAAGAGTAGGATAGTAAATTATATAAGTTTACCTTTGCTCTCAGAACAATTTCGTTCCTGCCAGGTTTCAAGATCACGTTTGTGGTTTTTAAGGAGTGGGAATAATCTGCACGTGCGATGGTGACTACTTTTGTTGGCTTCAATTGACTATCTTGCCGCCTGGAATAGAACAACAATGAAGAAAATGAAGAACTTATTGAGAAACTACGAGGAATCTTTATGATACAACACGCAAGTGTCAAACATATTATTCATAGGAAGGTTGTCAAAAATTTTTTCATAAATAAATGTGAAAAACATTAACTCAAAGATGTAAAAAACTATGCATTAGGGTGGTCAGTACAGTGGTGGTGCAAAAAGCGGAAGTTGGAAGTCTAGGCTCCTGATTTTGAAGGTCAACAGTTCATTTGTGAGTTAGTAGTGACAATAGTATCATGTTGGTGGGGAGATTTGGTAAGCTAATTAAAATAATTTATTTGTTAAAATTTTTGAACCAGTTTTGTTTACGGTTAAAAGTAATACAAACATGCCATTTTAATTTTTAATTGATTCAAACACTTAACAATTTGGTATTACTACATCCCAAATAATTCCAAAATTAATGGAATTTATTTAAAGACAAGTCTACTACCAAAGGAGGTGTTTTATTAATAAAATTAAACGTAACTGAGGAACCTAAGCAAAATCTTGGACTTTAGCATAAATTATTAATTAAATGTTTTCTTTTAATTTGATATTACACCATTTATATTTTGAACGGTAACCAAAAATAGGACCTGCTGGACTGGTACTGTAAAACAAAATTCAATGAAAAACCAATTGGCATCATAGAGATTATAATAAACACCATAGCTGCACTAAAATTCAACGCACCTCAAACACGCTGCTTTCTGGAACCTGGTAGCTACATTAGCTTGGGCTAGACTCCTATCTTGCTTGTAGTCAAACTTTTCAACAAGCGGTGCTTTCATAGAAATGAACTTCAATTCTTCAAAATCCACCCTAAAATTTACAAAAAATGCTTTTAAATCACACATTTAGACATTACAAACTAAGACTAAATTTAACCAATAAAAGGTTGACATTAGGAAGTAACTAGACTAGGCTTTGGACTGAAAATCAAAATATTAACCCAAATGGTGACCACCGCAAAAACGACGGTCTAACATCAGGCAGGTAGTGGCATCCGTTATACATTTAGCGAACTTGTAAGTTGACGTGCCGTGCCGTTCAGTCCTAATGCTAATCAGTCGAAAGCTAATGCTGGAACTAACTCATGAGGTTCGCTGTTTATACACTAGAATATGCTTTGTAGCCACTTGAACGTTTTCAGTGGCTAGTACATGTAGTACAGTCGACTCCCCCTAATCCGGACCCCTGTCCGGATGGAAGTTGACAGCGTTTTAGGAGGCTTATTGCGGATTGCAGTGGACACCTGTTTTGCTTCTTTTACTATTACCAGTATTTGCTAAGGGGGGGGCACGTTTTGTGTTTATTTGTTTATCCTGATTATAAGAATTTGCGTGCATAATGATTTTATCATTCAGTTAAGGCGAAACATATTTCTAGGGTAAAAATTCCATAAATGTTGATAAACACAAAATAAAAAACATTCGGATGAGACATCCAGCCAGCATATTATTTTTGTCAAAAACAGTTATAGATGTTAGTTTTGAATCTAATTTATTATTCAATATCATATTTTAAATTTGTTACTAACCAGTACACTCTTGCTGCACATCAATAAATAAAATATCTACAACGGTTTTAAATTTTTCTGTAGCTTATTTTCATCCTGATGAAGTATTGGTATAAGTATTGCCGAATCGAGAGTAGAGATTCGAATAGTAAATGTTTGATAAAAGCCGTGCGTTGAATGTTGACCAACTGCATGAAGCTCAAGAGGTTTGAGTAAGGAAATAAACTTAAATCTCAATCAATAAACAATTATTTCAGATAACAAAAAGTTTTATGTTTTACAAATTAAGGGGTGAGATGTGAAATAATTATAATTATAACTATTATTCACTTTGAACAATTCTACTATTTTTATCATTTCGTAAAATATGTCATAGTGTTTTAAATCCAGGTTGTATATATTATTTTCCATAAACAATTCTACTTTTTCATGTGACTATAAATATTTTCAAACGTTATCAAAGTTTCATCTTTGGGTTGTTCAAAAAATGTATTTAACCTTGGAGATTCTTCAAATAAGAGTTTTAAAAATCACATAAACTTGAATAAAAATGTATGTTTATGAAAGCCCATATTCTGAATCCTAATTAATTTTACTCATCCCCTTGATTAATTCTTGATTTATATTTATAACCAGATGTAAATAATTACACTATGAGACGGTAATAAAAAAATAATACTTTTGTATTTAGACTGGGGCAGTGGCGATGTCCTGTGATTTTGCTACTTGGAGGTCACGAATTGTGGATAGTTGTGAGCGGTGGTCGGAGGGTGTAGTGTTCTCTTGTGTGGATTAACGTCCGCACTATTGAATACTGCGTTAATGTACAAAGACCATCCTCATAATTAGACCAATTCGTAATTCAGTGGCCTTGGTTCGGGTTCCTCGTTAAACCGTAGGTCCCTTAGCTGCTATCGGCTGTTGGGCTATTAATTAACAGTCCTGTCTAAGGAACATGTCAGCCTTAGTCAGTAACCAGACTACAAGATTGCGCCACAATTATCCTACACTCATTTCTCATACATACTGGGCTTAAAATACCTATCTGGGTATGTTGCCATTTCAATAATCTAATCTAATGTAATCTAATAGTTACCAAGAAACTAGTTTCTCCGTCTTAGCCTCAGCAGTATCTTCCTTATGGGATTTCTTTGTGATGTTGGATTCTTTTTTGGAAAGTTCTGTGGCGATCTGCAGATAGAGACATAGAACATCAGCAGGTAGTTGGCTTTGAATAACGACGGTGGCCTCCACGACATCCTCCGTCTCCAGGACCCTGACTTTGATACTTGACAAAGTGAAGCTCTCGGAGAACCTGCACGTCCACAGCGGCTCTGGAAAGTGGGCATTTACAACTTAAATAAATAAACAGTATCACTGGACTGACACATATCTTCACCCTTAAATTTTATAAAAAACCCTTTTTATTCTTTAATACAACTATCATATTCTTCAAGCGTTTATCTATATACAACTTTTTATTATAATTACAAACATTATCATCCAATTTGTGAAAGTACCAACAAGAGAAAACAAGTTAAAACATTTGATTGACATTTTTGGGGTAATAGCCCCCCTCCCCCAGGGTAATGCCTAACTTTTTAAGTGGGTTTTGTTGGGCGATGTGATGTGACCCTACAATGCATACCAAGTTTCATTGAACACTCAAACAACATAGGTTACTGTGTTCATTCACCACGAACATAGAATGGAACCTTTCTCTGGCACCCACATAGCGGTGGTCTCATATTATTTGGGACCTTCATACCTATAAACAATGACATTTTAATCGAAATTGTTGGAGAAATTTTTGAGGTAAACTACCAAAAATTAAAAGTTTGAAAAAAAAGAGTCTGGATATATGACCAAAATGCACCTGTGTACCATATTTCATAAAAATCAGACATTCTTGTGATCTTGGCTCTTGGGGTTTGTGTACAGAGATACATCAGTCCGAAAAAACACTTTTTGGATTCTCTCAACTCAAATTTTTAAATGTTTACAAAAATAATAGGTTCCTTCTCCATGTACTACTTATAAGGGGAAACATGTATGAAACAATATTCACAAAATTTTGTTACTGAAACCGATAGCAAAAATGGAAAACTAACTTAGCTAAATTTGCGTTATGACAAATATTTTAAAATAAACTGATCAAAGAGTAATGAAATTTCTTACTTGTTTTGTTTTTGATTATTTGGATCAGGTAAAGTGTAGGAAAGGGCTATGTAGTCCTAACACTTGACCTGAGTAAAGGATTTTTCAAACTCATGCAAAAGATTTTAATAGATAGCTTATTATTATATCTTACCCGTTTTGTGTTCTTCTAATAAACGTTTCATTTCTTCAAAATAAAACATTCTTGTTCCTAAGTCTAGATGTGTAGTTGAAGAAATAGCAGCACACGTTTTGCAGTACCTAAATCAAAATTTCTTTAATTGCTTGTGACAAAAAATTATTCATAACAAGAGATGAAAAAACGTTGTAAATCTTCCATTGTCTAATTAGTAAGATAAGCTCGATAAATGCGCTTAAAACACATCTATTGAAACTTCAATTTTAAATGTTTAATTTTTTTATTTACCAATGTTTAATTTTTTAAATACTGTAGATCCCGTCTAATACCGATATTTGCATCCCTGCCTTATTATTGAAGGTGGTGGTTAACAATCTTACAGATATATGTAGATATACAGTATATATTATTACAAAGTTTATTAAATATTGAAGAATGTCTAATACACAAATTTATAAACAATCACATATTAATTGTGTTCTAGCTTCGTCTCTAAGCCATGATAAATATATTTTGAGACTGACCTCCCAGGCTGAATACAACGAGGACCATTAATCCCAGGGCTATTTATGAGGAGTTTTAATGTACCATTAGTCAAAATAAGCACATATGGTTATAAAATGTATTTCTCACTTCAATTACGTTCCACCTACAAAATACTACAAATTCTCAAAAATCATAGTTCAGCTAAAAAAATATAATAATTATTAAAATCTAAAATCACCTTTTACAGTCTTTTAGTTCTCGATAGCACGACGCTAACTCTATCCTAGTCTGAGCCGCTAGGTGCAGCCACCCGTCTTCGATGTAACAGTGCAGAGAGTTCCGCAAAAACATTGATGCTGAGTTTAAGTCACCCAGTTTTCTATAAAAACTTGACAGGTTTCTGCCAATTTCGTGGGCACATCTCACTCGACCTATGTGCTTGAACGTGCTGATTGCTAGTTCTGACAGTTCCTGAAAACCACTGAAAATCAATATCATAGATACAGTAGTTCGTTGACTGGGACGGTATCGTGTCCTGTAAGCTACTTGGAGGTCATAAACTGTAGATAGTTATGAGCCATGGTAGGTGGATGTGTTATTCTCTGGTGTGAATTACTGCCAGCATTATTGAACTATATATTCATCCGCAAATACCACCCTCATAATTAGACCAGTTCGCAATTTTGAGGCAAAATTCGTTCGGGTTCCATGTTAAGCAGCTGTATGTCCCTTAGATGTCATTGGATGTTGAGCTATTAATTAACAGATCTGTCTAAGAAACATGTCAGCCTTAGCCAGTAACAAGGATACAAAATCGCGCCACAATTGTATTAAACTCATTTCTCATTCATATTTGGCTTAAAATACCTACCTGGGTAGGTCGCTATTTCAAAAGGTAATCTAATGTATTCTAGTTTAGGTTTGGCCTTCCGGCCAAAGTCTAGTGTGTTTCTAAGAGTTTTTCAGGTCGCATTAGCGTGTGACCTAATGACTGCTTATGTAGCTGAGACCAACAGCTTGACGTGGCTTTCAAAGCACGTTAAGCAGTTATATTACTTATAGTAAACCACTTTATAAAACTTTAAAAAAATTCAAAAAGCTGATGACAGATTAGATTTATGAAAAACAAAACAAATAACTAAATAAATGTTTGTTAAATTTCTGTAATCTATCCTAATTAACATCAGTGTTCTCTCAACATGTTCACTGCTAAGGCATATTTAAAAACCGAATCATATTGCTAAAAATGTTAATGCAGTAATACACATGTTATTGTGAGATAATTCAAAAACAATATGACTCAAGTTTATCGGAAGTGAAAATTATGTCAGAAAGTGACATCATAATTTATGGGTCAGTACTGACCCATCAGCACCCTTCGTCAAACCACAAATACAAATGTAGCTAAATACAACATAGAATTACATACAACATAAAATTTTGTGACTTATATAACGTTATATAGGTAAAAATTGTGTTATTATCTTTTTGGGTGTTACACTACCTCTCCATTTTTCTGTCCTTCCACAATTCTTCTTCCTCCACATACTGCCATTGTACTCCTCTTGCTTCTACATCCCCTTTCACCTCGTCGTTCCACCTTCTTCTGGGTCTTCCTCTAGGTCTTCTTCCATTCATTTGCAGCTCGCTCATTCTCTTTGGGATTCTTACATTTCCATTCTCTTTACGTGACCGAACCATCTCAATCTCGACTTCTCTACTCGTTCTCTCAAACTTTCTGACTATTCCTCCTCTCAGCTCTTCATCATTCTATCTAATCTTGTTTTACCTTTAATCCCTCTTATAAACTTCATTTCTGCCTGAACCCTACTCCATTCCCTTTCTGTTTTTTAAACTTCTGCACCATAGGTAACTATCGTTTATAGTACGTTTTGTACATGGTAACTTAGCTTTCTTTGGTATATCCTTATCCCATACTAGATGTCTAACACTTTGGTAAAATCCTGCGCCTTTCCCCAGTCTCATTGTTACCTCTTCCATCGTTCGAAATCACCGTGCCTAAATATGTAAATTTCTCTACCAACTTAAGCGGTTTCCCTTTATTATAAGTTTTGGTAAAAAAAATTTATGTTATTGAAAAAAACCTTTTTATACACTAACTTATACATTTTTTTATGTTTTTAGAATAGAATATAACAAAATTTAGTGATGTAATAAAATTTTGGGTCAGTACTGACCCATCAAGAATCAGAGTCAGAATACAAATATAAATGTCACTACTACATAAATGTGGTAAAAAACAAAACTAAAGTTAGACATTTTTGAGATACATCATGGTGATATTATATTTGACAAACAGTCCTAACAAACAAAAAACAATTACATATTTATTTAACTTATAAAATGACTGCTAAACTGCACCTAACTACAAAATAACGTAGATAATATTTGACACTTGTCAAATTATCAACTGATAATTGCACTGTAAAAAATAATATGATTGAATAAGTTGGTTTATAAATGACATTGATATCGTTATTTAAAATGAACTCACAAGGGAAAAGAACTACATCAAAGTGCAGGCAAAGCACATTCTTGAATGGTCTTTGGAGGAGAGAGTGTGCATCGTGATGCTGTGACCGGACTGTCGGATGCCTGGAATAAAAGTAAGTAAGAATGGGTTCTTTTGACCAAGGATCCTTACTTGGCAGAGTTTATAAATCTGTAGCAGAATGTACTTGATTCGCTAAGTGTACATGTTGGATTTAACCCGATCTAATTTTGTCACACATAGGTCTGGCAGAAAAACATACTGACCAAAACTATGATGGATCTACAGTGTAAATTTTCATGTGCTCAACCTTCGCTGGCAAAAGAAACCACCAAATATAAAGTACAGTTTGAAACAAAATTAAACCTTTAGACTGGACCAGGCTTAAAACGTCTGAATTGATTTTTTTAAGTTTATTTGGATGTCAGTTTATAGGTTTTTACTGTGGTTATATAAATAACTGTCAAACTAACCTTGTCCCTGGCGTAGGCCCAGAGAGTGGCAGTGAACAACGAGTACGCGGCGACCTGGCTGGTGTCGTTGAACCTGGCACACGTGTCGAGAACCTTCAACAACAACACACATTACATGACATCACAGCAAGAGCTAGATGTAGTCATGCACGAGACCAGCTCCAGCAGTTTTTTTGTATTAACCCCTTAATGGTTCCTTTTTTACCTTAACCAACCCAAAACTGTGTAATTTTTTCAAAATTCTTATTGCATGTATTGAGAAAAGTAGGTTAAAGAGTAAAAACCATTTATTTAGCCTATTTAAAGTGATGAAATTAATGAAACTTGCATTTATCAATTTTTATAAATAATAATAAATTCTCAATAAAATATAATGCACTCATAAAACAAAATATTGGCTGTTCATAAAGACATAACCCTTAATAAACTAATAACATACAACATAAAAACCAATAAACAAACATATCGATAAAAAAAACCTTGCGAGTCGCAAGATGTAAACAAACAACTGCGCAGCTGCTTTGAGTCGATTACAACGTCACTTATGAAAATAAAGGCAACAGTATTAAAGGAAACTATTCATAAGTGAATACTAACACATTCTGGTAGGGAACTAACAAACTATGACAATACATCGTGACAGGAAACAACAAAAGAAGTTGTTTTACCGCGGAACAATATATCACATCGGTGTCCTTTTTTAGCTGACGATAATAAGTCGTCATAAACCTTTAAGGGGTTAAGCGATGAAACTTTGCATCGAATTACATCGAAAATGACTAATTGACAGAAACAGCAGTAACTTTGTTAAATAAAATAAGGATTTCCAGACGTGCTTAAAGGCTCATCTTTGCAACAAATGACTACCAATTATTTCTGAAAAAGAGTTTTTTTAGAGAAAACGCTTTAAAAACTATGAAGAACTCATGTATGCAGTGACAACATGGCTCAAGTTGATGGAGGACTTGTGAGGAGCAAAAATAAGGTGGGTATAGTTTAGTTATAAATTTAAGTTTAATTTAAATGTTCCCGCCAGCTGAGGGCGAACAGCTAGCGCTGTAGTTTAAGGAGCTGCCACGAACCGCGCCACCGTCGGTGGTGGGGGAAGGAGTGGGGAGCCCTGGAGACGACGACCGAGGGCAGCTCCAGTGATCACTCTCTCGTCGGCTCTTGGACCTGAAGGTAGTAGCAACTCGCATCCGTTTTAGTTAGGAGACCAAGGGGTAGGCAACGTGGTCCGCGGTAGTTTATCCGGGATAGCCTCCTTGTTCCTAGATACTAACATTGTGCGAGTAATAGAGAAATTATTATTTTGATTAATAAAGAGATTTTAGTTTGTCCGAGAAAGGAACTTTTAATTAATTCAAATTCCTTTATTGTAAGCGACAATTCAACAAATTGTATTACAAACGTCAACATACAAAAGCAGTGCAAACCTATTACAATATCCTAATTATTATAAAATTTGTACATATATAAAAAAAAACTATTTAAAAGACAAACTACAAAAAACTACAAAAAAGGTGGTACAGTTGTAAAGATTAATTATTCAAAAACTCACCAACTGAGTAAAAAACTCCCTCAATTAAAAGTTTTTTCAATTTAGACTTGAATAGTCCAGATGACTGTGCGGTCTTAATATTATCTGGCAAGTGATTATACAGTTTTGGCCCGATGATTTCAGGAAGGGATCCCGCAAGCTCCAATCTGTGGGTGGCCTGCCTATGATTTTGACGGTGACGAGTATTATAACCATGAACTTCAGCACCAGTTACATGATTGTTACATTTAAATTTATAAAAACACAACATTTCAAATATGTAAATGGACGGTAATGTAAGAATATTCATGTTTTTAAATAATGTCCGGCAGGATGTCCGTCTGTTTACACCGGACATGATGCGGATAGCTCTTTTTTGTAATCTAAAAACTCGAATTAATGAGGACTGGGAAGCAGAGCCCCATAGTACTATTCCGTATGTCAATCTCGATTCTATTAATGAGGTATAAATTAGTCTCATAAAAAAAATATTTTGGAATTTTGAAAATCTATTTAATAAAAACAGTTGAGAAGATATTTTAGAACACATTATAGTTATGTAGTTAGACCATGAGAGTTTATTGTCTATAACTACACCCAGATACTTTAATTCATTAACAAAAGGAAGTTCAAAATCATTCATTAAAATATAAGGGTTATTTACAAGGACTAAAGGTATCTAAATGAGCTAAATACTAAATGATAGTATTTTTACTAAACATAGGCTAAACATGATCCCTCATGATTTTCATGAGGGATCAGCGATTTTACCTTCATTTAATGGTTACTGATACGTGAGTTTTCTACACGATAATGTATGTCATTATGTTAAAAAATTATTTCACTGGAAATTACCTCAAGGCAGCAGAGAAATATCCAAGAGGCGACAGCTCCGTCTGGGCTCTCAACCTCAAGGATGCGTAACTCGTTAATGCAATTGTGTAGAAACGGCTGGCACCGTTGGGCAATCTGAACAATACAGACTAAATCAGTGATCCTTGTAATACCTCATACCAAGGTCATTTTATACAACCTAAGTTGATTTCTAACTGATTTGAAAGCTAGCTTTTGTTACCATTGAGATGCTGAATCTTCGAAGTGGTAAAATAAAGTTTTACTATCAACCCTTTGCGGATCATTGACGTTTAAATCCGCCTATATTAGTTTCCTCCAAGGGTCAAGGGATATATCCGTTTAGACTTGTTTTTGCAGAGGGTCAATGAAGCTACAAGATGCTAAATTTTGTCACGAAAATTAAGTTACTGTTTTCGTTCAACAGCTGTTCCAAGCGGTCAATAAAGCAATAGCAAGGCGTTTTCGGGTTATCAGGAAGATTTTTGTGTGAAATGAGTATTGATGGTGTCGGTGGTGGGTGAGGGGTTGTGAGATAATGACCTCTTGATTCTTTGTTTACTGTATCGCCGTGTTTAGTCGCTTGCTACACAGTACTCTGCGCTTGACACAATACACATCGGTCGCCTGTCTCTATATTACTTTTATTTTAACAATCTCACAAGTGTTAAATTGTTATCTATGAACCAAACGTGTGTCATAAGGGTCAATGGTACATATATTCGCAAAAATATAAAACGAAATAAAACTTAAAAAAAATTACTTTTGAATAAAAATGATCTGTTCTGTTGCATTAGGATAGTTAAAAAACAAAATGATTAGTTTTTTGACAAAAAAACTTTTGACCACAACACTGATATAATAGCCAGTCTACGACCATTTCATGGTGACCCTCCAAGGTTTAATACTATGGTATTTATTGTGATTCATAGGTTGTCCATAAATGTTTCACCCTTGAAGCTTGTCCATAAATGTTTCACCCTTGAAGCCCTTGATATTAGATCCTTAATTCATCTTAGGACAGTTTACCAAACCTACCTCCCAAGGTTTACATGTAGCCATGAGCATAGAACACTGTCTGGAGAATAGATAACTACGAAACTGCAACAACGATATGTCCCCCTGATGAATCTTTTTTCTGGCTTCCACGTCAATTGTTTTGGATAAGCTTAAACCAGGCCATCGGTCTATTGCTATTTGAAATCCACTGAGCCATTTTGGTGTGTCTATAACATAATAAAAGGTAAATTTTTCAACAGAATATCTTGTGCAGAAATAAAAAATAGATTGTGAATAGGAGTAAAAATGTTCAATTACAACTGAACTATAAAAAAATTAAATGAATGATTCAAACCAAATTGCAATCATCAGAATGACTACGGGAGATTATTTAGAACAAAATTCATATTAAGTAGTTTAGTTTAATATAACTATCATGGCATTTCATTAGTCATTTATAAATTTTTCACTAATTGCTTTGGGAAGGATAAGTTTAGAGTAAATAAAGGTTGAAATACTGAAACAAATTTGATGTCAGGTAGACTTCTCGTGTGATGTAATACCTCTAAAACTTATCCCTATTATTTTGTTTTAAGATCCAAATAAAGACATAAAAAATAGCGAAATTGAGTACTCAATAACATATTTTATAACGCAACATTATTTTTATTACTATCTACATGGTAATATAAGTAGGTATCTATAATTCCTCATTATTATGAAGTTACTCGCCAACACAGCTCATGTGTTCATCGTCACCGACACTCACATTTTTTAAATATATATAATGTCTAATATATAATGTGGCAGTCATAGCTGAGTGGGTAGATTACTGGCCTACGACCAAAAAATCCGGGTTCAATTCCCGGTCATGACACATGAAATTTGATTTCTCAGACTGCCACCTTGCTTCGGAAGGCACGTTAAGCTGTTGGTCCCGGCTACATAAGTAATCGTTACATCACGTTAGAGGCAGTAGTGCGGCCTGAAAACTCTTAACATTAGACATTGGCCAGAAGGTTACACGGAACTTTACTTTTTAATATATATACTATTAAACTTGTTTGTTAAAATATGTATGTTTGACTACTAACCTCCCAGGTTTGAGTTTATCAAAAACTGGGTGAAGAGAGCATCTAATTCATCGTACTGTACTAACGCTTCTTCGTAAACACCCAGCATTTCTAACACAAACGCCAGTTCTTCCTGAAATTCAATTGCTATGTACAATAACTTAAGAGGGAGTACTTCAAAGAACAGTACTTAATTAATTAATAATTTTAAAACTATAGCATACACACATTAGCACATTAGTTCAGGATAGACCTAGTGGGTTGCAACATTATCACATAGCAAAAAGCCATTGGTGATTGACAAGATTTGAACCTGGGACCTTGGGCACAAAAGCCCAGTGCTTTACTCCTACACCGCGCAGGTCTAGGAGTTCCGCCCTTGGACACTGGTTCCCCAGCATCCAAGATCCAAGACAAACACCAAAATTTAAGATGCAGTATGGCCTGTGACAGTAATTTAAGAAATTGTGACTCACAATATTTCACTGCATTATAATAAATAATTATTCCTCAAAGAAGAGAATCAGTTTTTTTAAGTTTTCGTCATTTGTAAAATGTAGAAATCAACTCGACTGAAGCTAGTCTAGCCTGTAGTGTTACTATAACCTTTCAATTTACTGCAAGAATCATGTTAATTGGTTGTCTAATAGTGAAGAAATAAATGTTTTAGTGATTGTTTGCACAAAAGGGTAGTGAGCACTGAAAAAGTACTGCAATAGGATCTGTTTGGTAATAAAAATGTCCTACATTGAAGGGTTAAAGGATATACATTAACGTGAAATTCAACTGTTAATTCGAAAACTTCTTTAATTCGAAGTTTTGTCTTGGTCCCTAGAATGTTATATAAAAACAATGTTAAAATATCCTGGTTAATTCGAATATGGATAATTCGAATTTTTTGCAGCGTAAATCTATAAAGAACAAGTCATTGTGTGCGATTTTCCCGGAAACGACGTTCACTTCCTGTCCGTGACTATTTTTAGCTATCAACGCGACCAACCCTCACAGCAAAACCTGCTTTTTTGGTCACATGATACCCCTCCCCCTCACCAGTCCACTACTGATCATAAATCACAACATTGACATCTCTAATATGTCACTACACGGCGCCGCGCAGTTCAGTACGTGCGTATCATTGATGGTGGTTTCCGATATTCGTCGTCTTTGTTTCGTGTTGGCAATGACTCGTCTGCGTTCATGTTAACACGTCGTTGTATGAACTGGTTCGATCGTCAAAGCGAACCTACAAATCTTTGACGTCGCAAGAATAAATAGCGCAATCAAGGAGTAGAGAAATTTAAGAATTTGAAATAAATTTTCATCCTCCAAACACAGTATTGACATTTAACAAAAATTAATTTTTAATCAATAATAATATCTTCATTAAAACTTTTTTATATAAAAGTTAAAACATGATGTTTACTGTTTATTTCAACCACTTTCAAAAACTTTTTAATTGAAGGTAATAAGTGTCCCCTTGAAGGTATAAAGTGATTATATATTGTATGAAAGCATCTTGAAAACTGTCAAACTGTAATTTAACTGTAAAAAATATATGAAAAAGAGGATTTTCATCCAAAAAAAATTACGAAGCCAACATATAGTTGACACTTGCCAACTCTAAGCAAACAAATATAAGAATAGAAATAAAAATTAAAGAATAGAAATTTATGTAGGCATTTTACC
Organism: Nephotettix cincticeps; assembly: GCA_023375725.1. NCBI lineage: Eukaryota > Metazoa > Arthropoda > Insecta > Hemiptera > Cicadellidae > Nephotettix > Nephotettix cincticeps. The sequence continues at coordinate 53,389,707 of CM041788.1, forward strand.
TGTAAGAGAAAATACTGACAGAAGCTCCATCCTGGTTGATTTCTTTTCTCACGCTGCTCACGAACAATCTCTTCAAAGCGAAGAAGTGCTCGGTCATATGCAAATAATAGAAGTAGTCGAAAGTTGACCAGCAACCCTCTCCATGATCCAGCCGATCTCGACTCCGATCTCAGTGGATTGATGACCGATAAACATCTGCCATGTTAACATATAAATGACAAAACTTGTGGTTCGAAAATAAATTACAGAAAATTGAAGAAACATCAAGGGGAATAAATATATTTCCCGATTAACTAATAGAGGAATTGTTAATAGTTGTTGTTTCATGAATAAGGAATCATTCAATTAAAAAAATAAAAGCAAATAACAAAAAATAAGACAACAAAATCACAAACTTAGGCCTTACTGCAGTGGTGTGATCTTTTGCTACATAACACTCTCTAAAAAGCCGCCTTGAAAGTAGATATAAAAGTAGTATTAAAAATATTCAAGCAATTATTAAATTATTCATACATAAAACACTAACATAATGTTATTTATCTTTAAGCAATAAAAAGGCAGTTAGATCTAGCATAAAACCATCACCTACAGGTCTGCAGCTACCTTAAGTTATCACTAAACCATAAGTAGGTAATTAGGCATACCTATCTGCATGCTTAGAACCGAAATCACTCCTTATCTTGTCCAACACTGTAGTTCTTGGAATCAATTTATTACTTCTGCGAAAATCGTAAGTTTCCACTAACACAATCATCCAATCATTTATACTGTTCTGATTGAGTGTTTTCATCCAAGATTCAATTCCTTCTTTACCAGATGATTTGTAGGTGTCAACATCCTGGAAAATTCAATATGAGAAAAATATATTTTAACTTAAAACTATAAAACTTAACACTCTCAGTTAAATACTGAACTAATTCACACTCAAAACAAACTGTAGCCTATTAAACATTCATAAAATATTCTTGAATGTAATCGCTATTGGATCCTAGGAAGGTTTAGGCCTACATTAGTTTTTAAAGTTTAAAAAGGTAAAATAAGAACCCTTATATTTGTTATACATAATGAAGATTGAAAATTATTCCCTATAACAAACTAAAATCTTGTTAGATTTTTTTTAAATAAGTGATTCTCCTGGAAAAGGAATTAGATCAAAAAATATAATTCCTTTTCCAGAAGAATCACCTTTTCTTAACAAAACAATAAAAACAGTAAAATAAAAAAAATACTTTTATTATAAGGCCTAACTAATGATAATAATATTTATTTATCCTCAATATTGTAAAGTGTTACAAAATTACAACAATTTTGTTAGCTGTTGATATAGATCAATCTTGAGATATAGTATTAGAAAACAATAAGAAACTTATCAGGTGATGGCTACCTGTGCGAGTGAGTTGAATTTTTCCCCCCCAGAACCCCATTCCTTACCTAGACGGAATTACGATGTATCGCAACGTGGAATGATCACTGACAAACAGTGCTCTGTGGAGTTGATTTAACCTTTTGAGTGGCAGAGCTTTTGAACTTAATTTATATTTTTTACTTTGACTTTGTGACTCTTCTTAAAGTAAAGTATACACAAAAAAACACAAAACATGCCCCCCCCTTATAACCACTAACCATAAAAGCAAAATAGGTGTCCACTGCAAATCCCATTAAAGACTAAAAATTCCGTCAACTTCCACCCAAGCCGGTCACCGTTTATTTAAGGTCGGCCCTCCCTCCACTGTACCACACATTTGCAAGCCAAACTGGAATAATTGCTCATGGTTAGGATTCGAACCCCCATCCTTCCGATTGGCTTAAACCATTGCACTCAACAGTACAACCGTTTAGACCACTATACCAAAGGACCACTATTTGAGAAACCACTTGTTTGGCTAAAAAAAGCATACATGAAAAAGGTTCAAGCGGTACATCAGCGAACTCCACGAGGCATTAGTCCAGGCATTAGTTCTCTCAGATGGCAGCACCATTTAATGTAATCTTTGACAATGCTTTGTTGAATATCACAGCGATAAATATACTCTAAAAATTTATTTTCACTGCCATTGACATGGGCGTATCAATCGCCACTTGGAGGATTGAGTAGGTTATTGGTGGTATAAAAATATCAATAACCAACCTAACTTAACTACGCAGAGCACTATTTGTCAGCTACCAATTCGCATTGTGTACACGTAACATAACCTTCATAGTTAACTATATAGTTTAGGCTGAACAGGCTTTGATATTGCTTGTTTATTCATATTTAGGTCCCAAGTTAGTAACAGAAGTATGGAAGGTATTGGAGTTGAGGCAGTTATTGCAAACCAATTTTAAAAAGAATTTATTTTGGAAACCTTATATTCTGTGATACAATCTACAAAACTGGTGATTGATGGCTCGGTGGCATGTCAGATGCCTCAAACCTAATGCAAGCTATCTCACTAATTCAGCTATTGCCAATCAGTAGTGTTTGCCTTGTATTGTACCAGCTCACTCCATTGACTCCTTACAGCCCATATGCAGGTTTGTAAGTTATTTGGACAGGCAAAACAAAGGCTTCCAAAAAATAAAAACTAATTAGGTGCAGAATATTTATGTGAGATAGTATATAGGGCCTATGTGTGGTGTATTATAATTTTAGACGTTCTGTACACCTACTACATACGCTAAAATCTTACTTACTGGACACTGTGTGAAATAAGTGTGAAATATTGGTTGGTGTATAAGATGATAATCTCCCTCTTTTGGTAGTATGTCTTTGCAAAATGGGACAAACGTAGCTGGGACGTGGACTGATTTTATGATACGACCATACGATCGCCTCCACTCAGTGGGCTCTTGAGGTAGAGATGATGTTAGCAGAGGTTCTAGACTTTGGAACAATTCCTTGTCTCCTGAATCTGTAAATAAAATAAATAAGTTTTTATAATTGGCTGTAATTTAAAAAGGCTAACGGGGTTTTATCATTGGATACAGTGGACTTAATGATAATTTGTAAACATAAAAAAGCTTTTCCCGACTGAAAAAGTTAGCTTATCCCATCGGTTAATGGTACAGGCAATTATAGGTTGATTTTTTAGACATATAGAGACATATAGACATTAGACATTTAGACATATACGATTTCTTGTCTCTGATATGACATGTAACTATAGCCTACATTTTAACTTCAGATTTTCCTATCTTAACCTCTTGTGACAATTTACATCAAGTTATGATACCTGTTTTCCTTTTTCAAGAGTAATCCCTATGGACTTAAGTTATGCATGTTGGTATTTTCCAAAAAAAAATTAAAAAATATAGCCTATTTATATTATTGATTCAGAGACAAAAATGAATATGTTAAAATGAGAGTAGAAAATGAAGATCTTAAACTAAAAACATAAAAACGTATTGATAGTAAGTTTCCCAATATTAGATAGATTTTAAGTTTATTGTCATAGAAGGGAAAGTAATTTTGACTTTACTACAGGTCTAAGTAACCTTACAATTTAATTGAAAACGTTTACTTACATGTAACAATAGGTTTTTTATCCATTATAGAAACTACCCCCGTTTCTCCAGTTAGACCATTTTGAACTAAACTTGATCTTTGACTCATAATGAATTAATGAAGGTAAAATTTTAGTATTGACACCGAAATTATAACCTTGTTTGGCTACACCATCAGTGTACTGAAGGTTTGTTTACTCAGAAGTTAAAACACAAGGTTTCCATTCAAATGGCACATACTTCACCAAGAGTGAAAATTCATCTTTTGTTTTTGAACGCATATTTAATATTCATTAACTCAAACTGATAAAGGAGAGCAAAATTCACGAAACCAACACTACTTAAATTGCAGAACATAGATGCATTGGAGACAACACAGTATTCAGTATGTCCATGTCAATTAAATTTGTCATATTGCTTTACCAGTGTTGCCACAACATAGATTAGAAATTTTTGACAAGGATATTTTTATCAACCTTCTTATCGCTCGTTGGGTGCTGGCATTGCTTATAAATAGAAATTCTTCTATCATCTATGGTGCTGGCAGTAATTTGCTAGACGCAAAAGTGTTACCAAAGTGAAGTCATATAATAACAGCAAATTTGAAGAATTGATAACACTCCCTTCAGACACATCCATGACCTAAGCTATTTCCTACAGGGAAGTAAATACTGTAGGCTACATCATAGATGAACGAATCCGTTCCTCTCTGGCTACATGTTTTACTATACACCTTTATATAATATATAAAGTTGTTAATATTATTGACAACGCTTTAATAATGACTTTTAACCATTTAAAATTATTTTAGTACAAATGACACTTTCAAATCCAAAATCAGCTCAAAAATAAAATGCAATTAGAATATTTGCTTTAGCATATATAAACAATGGCTTTAGTCAATTGATTACTCAGGTATAAGGGATTATGCTATAAAAGCTTGTAAGCCTATAGACAGTAATATGAATGGGGTTTTAGGTGGGGTCAGAGGCCAGAGCTATCATTTTATTAATTATTTAAGGTTTGGTAGTTGATTATGACGTGTGGTACCATATATGGAACTTATCATCATGACGTTGATGGGCGTGTATATCATTAGTTTTTCATCTTTGAAGAATATGATATGATAGGATCAGCGAACCATATACACTGGGCAAAAACTTACACGGCATGGATGTGCATGTACCGCCTTTGGTACCGTGGTAACGTCACTGTGATCGATGATATCTCTGTTGCTTACTGGCAAAGTGAACTCCTGCCTAACTACTGGAAAACTTTGAACTTTGCCAGATGAATACTTAGCAAGGTAGCTAAGTATTCTTTGTTCAATATTCGTTAATATAAAATATATTCTCAGATTTTGCTAAAACTGACCTTTGAAAACCTTTCAGTTAAAAGTATAAAAAACAAATATTCTAAATCGAGGTACCTCAATCCCTACCATGAAAATCAAAATGGGTTTCCAAGCTAGCGCCCCCGGTGAGGTGACTTTTCTCGGAAGCGTTGTACGCAAATCAGTCTGATGAATCAGTTTGAATCATGGAGAATAACTTTCTGCGACCTAATTGAAGGTCTGTAACACACTGAAAGTGCTGCCGAGCAACCTGGAGTGCTATGGGATATGCTGATGACCAAGCTGATATTGCACATGGCATGATCATAGGCATGAGGTTGAGTTAGATGGTGGATGCTCTTAAAAACCAATGCTGAAATATGAAGTGCTGCAAGGATACTGGACCCCCCTAGGCCTACTACGAGGGCTGGTTTTTTCAACCGATGCTCCCACAAAATGAGTGTTACGAAGTGTAATCCATTTTCTGCAAGCAGAAGGATGTGGTGCTGTGGAAATCCATTGCAGAGTGAGAAACGTGTACGGTAAAAGGAATGCTTTCGTCTGGCATTGATTTGATCAATGACAATGCTCGATCACACAGTGCCAACCAAACAAAAGACCTACTAAAAAAGTTTAAATGGGATGTTATTGAACATTCACCATACATACCGGACCTAGCCAATCTAGCCGGACCGGACCAAGTGTGCACCGGATCTTACCTGTTCCAAGAACGTAAGTCATAGTTAGGTGGGCAGCACCTCGCTACTAACGGATAACTTCAGGACACCGTCAAAACTTACCTTTGACTTGTCTTTGAGGAATTCATCGGAAAGCTTGTGTGACAGTATGACAAGTGCCTCAACTGTTTTGGCGATTATGTAGCAAAATAATGTAAGACTTTACTGTACTTTTGGCTATAAAATTATTATTTTCTGTGCATTTTCCTTTTATTTAGAGCCAATCAGAGATTGGAAAAAACAGCCCTCGTATTTCTTTACCCTGGCCATTATTTTAATCTTTGCGATTACTCATCTACTTTACATGGAAGATACTACTCTATTGATTAGGGGCAGTGGTACTGATCAGCTCAAGTTTTTTTAATTGAAAAATAATATTCAAAACCAGAAAGTCAACCGAGAATCCAGATGAATCCCAAGACACTTTATGACCACACATCTCAAAAAAATGCACATAGGGGAAGCGGGTTAAAGGTGTTCTTTGCCTGGTCAGAAGGAAAATCTCGGACTTCTCTGTTGCCTGTAATGGACTGTCATCCATCCAGAGCAGCATTCAGCTCTTGGACTGACCAATCAAGCATTCACAGCTTGTGCTTTATTCAATGTATTTTGCCGTCATCAACCACATAACCAAAAGTGAAAAGTATAGTGAGGCAGATCCATCTAAAGAATTTCTTCATACAAGGAGATATTCAATAGGCATAGAAGCTTTGGGCTGTACCAGCTGTAACATTTCTATGTATTGGCCCATCTGGCATGTCGAAACGAACTAACAGAAGGTAGCTTTGAACCATCTTCATAAGATGATATCTTAAAAAATCTATCCTCAAAGTACCCACCATGTCAGACCATCTGGCAACATGAAAACCGTTTCTTACATCCAACGTGGCTAGAAAAACTAGCTTCTGTGCTCTTTGAACTACCCACCGGATTGTCTCAAAGGCCTTCATCAGTCCATCCATTGCAGAAAACCTTCTCAAAAGCCAAATTTCAGGCCAGAATGACCGCTAGCTACTTGCACTGCCTCTGCCAATCTGAGATATATACCTGGGAAAACACTAATCACTGATAGTGCATATTGTATTTTCCTATCTCATTGAAAGTTGTTTTTCCAACAATGAAATTAAAAATTTATGAATTTTTATGCAACTAATCCTTCAAAACACCTTAGCTCAGAAACATTATCAAGCGATTGCACTGAAAATTTCAACTGTCTATAATTTCACTTATCTTATGATAGCGTTTTTTACAAATTAAACTTTCAATGCTAATCTATATGTTGGGCTTTTAAAGTTAATATAGGACAGTTTGTTTTGAAACTGTGTTTACTTTTGTTTTTGTGAAGTTGGTACCAATAAAACTCTAGAAATATTGATACATACTGTATTTTATAGTTCTGGTTCTTGTGATTTTGGATCTCTTAAAGGGACCCCTATTAATTTTTTAGACAATGAAAAAATAGTTCACAAATCCAAGAATATTTAAGAATAAATCAGGTTTTTTTCAACTTATGGCTTTATTCTATTCAAGGTAAAATTCTTCCAAAGCATAGGAAAACTATTAGTTGTAGTCTTAACGGAATAGTAAAATGTAATATTGATTGTTTTAGGGTTATCAGCTAAGAACGTTAACAACTTTTTTTTACACTTAACAAACTTTACAGATTTCTTGATAAATATACTTTTAAGTGAATTTTGATCTTACGTAACTGTAGCCTCTATAGGCAAACTACCGAAATATCTAGCATATTGTAGTATTTACTAAGAATGATCAATTAATGACAAAAATATCAGCAGCTAAACTGACACTAACGAAAAAATAAATCATGGTTTTAAAAGGGGCTAGGACTTGTTTGTAAAATAACAGTAATGGACTGAAAAGGTAAACAAAATTGTAAATTTATATATTTATTCAACCACATTCACTGAACACAAAGGACAAATAGGAACACATTTTACATCACATCCAAAGTAGTAAAATATAATTTCAATAAATAATATAAAAATATAGTATAAAATGGTGTACAAGCCTGTTGACAAACTGCTGACGACTTAAATTTTAAGACAAAAACAAAATACAACACTGGCAACCTGTAGTAGACAATAAGATTTCTTCGATTTTATTTTGTTGGCTTTCTAGACAAATGGGCAAAATCACCAAATGTAACCACACCAAATGTAATATTATATATAAACACATATATCAACTCTAATTGCATTGTTAGTTCCTAAATAAATATAAATGCAGATTATTCGATTCGTAACATACTAAAAATTAAATATGATTACCTCGTGTTAGGAAACTAAGCTTCTAAATCATGTCCATGAGTTTGTAAATGACTTAGATTATTTCTGATAAACTATGTCTCAAGCATTGCGTGTATTTTGGTAAAGGATGCAATTTGCTATTGTATCAAGTTTTTTAGGAATATTGTTACATGGTTGTAAGAATATTAAATTGCATCAAACGTCACTGAAGATATTTGGAAAAACTATTTACAGTAGGACCCTTTCATATCAGGCCACCTCGGGACCGAGCCCTTGACTGGTTAACGATTCAGCAGGATAAACCAACCTATTTTTAAACCGATAATTAATACCTAATAACATTATGTAGTTGATAAATATAATCATAATGAGGGTTTAAATCTCTTCTGTAATTTTTATTGTAAAAAAACACACGTTTATAAAATCAATGCAAAGCATCATCAACTATCTCATAGGAATGTTTTCTCAAGTACTATCGCTCGGAAACCTTTTCACTCCTATCTCACTACAAAAGTCAATCAAGATTTGTTTATTTTGATGTTATGCTCATTAACTGTGCTTTTTAGTTTATTACATATTTTAGCCATAGATTCACCTTTATCAATACATTCAATCGTGTTAAGCTTTTGTTTGACTGTAACGACATTATGTTTTCGTTTTGATGTGGTTGAGTAGCGGAAGCTAGTGCATTTTTAAACCCTGAGAAATACATTTTGTTATCACTTCTAGGCAGTGGCCGGATGTTCCAAGGACTGGGAAAACCAAGCCTGGTTATGGGGAGTTCTACTGTAATTTACAAAATAATCAATATTATTTTTTATTCATTTTTAGTACTGAAAAGACTATGATTTTTTAAAATTACAAAAACATTTACAAATCAGGAGTAGCACCTAATAAGAGGAGAGACTATACAGAATGTTTAACTACCAAAAGGTTAATTAACATTTAGATGCTTTTTAAATTTGCAAATTAAAATCCATTACTAATACATATGTCAAAAATATACTAGATAATAAAACGGCATAACTACACCGTTATTTGATAAAAATATTAAATGTATTTACAAAAATATAAAGATTATCAAGGAACATACGAGAAGCCATAACCTATAAACTTTACCCGAGTATTTTTGTTAAAATATTGTAGAAAATATATTTTTAGATTCGGTATGTAAATATATTCAACCAAACAGATAATCAAAAATAACATTAACATAAATCAATATATACGTTGAAATAATTTTATTAAAATATTATGAAAGACTAGTAATTAGTTTTATTAAATGCTTCAAAGTAAACATAATATTTAAAAAATATATATTGAACATCAATAATTATAGACATAGATTTGTCAAAATTACGCTTCAAACTAAAAACTATTACAAAAAAACTGTTATTGATTACTTAATCAGTTACATAATTCCTTTATTTCCAAGGGGGGTGTGTAGCATTGCATTGTTAACTTTATTAACAAAATAATATTCTTTCAAAACACTTATCCTTATAACAATACAAAAGATTAAGAAATACTAAGCACAAACCTTACAAGACTTTTCAAGCGACTTAGAGTTAACTGGCAAATCCTTCAAAAATTTCTTAAAAATTGCAAACACCTGTAAAGATCAATATAAAATATGATACACTTACACATCGTTATATAGACAGACAGCAATGTTAAATGCACAAAATCTATGAACAGGCACAACATTACAATATCAGTGACTGAATGAATAAGAAAAATTATTTTCAACATTCAAATTCAACAATGTGGCTCAAAATTTGCCATCAACAAACAGGAAATTTTGAAAGTATTCCCTTCGATAACAATTAAACATCTAAAATGTTTTTGAAAGGTTTTGGATTTTAAGATATTAAGACTCTAGTATAATGTAATGTAATATAAGAATCGATGAAACATTTTGATTTTCTTTTTTAAAGGTTGGATAGCAAATACATGAGTGAATAGGGTTTGTAGGATAGGAGTATGCGGCATTACTTATACAAGTTTTTATGAAAGAGCTGAACTAAATAATAACAAGAATTCCCAGATATATTTCCCTTAAACACAGATTTAAACTGATATTGCTCTAAAACTAATAAATTTAAATAAATTTCATGCAATAGCTTATGTACAAATATACTATTTTACAGTAAAACTGATATATACATACTTAACATAAGAAATGCAATAAAAGTAATTAGTGTATGAACCATTTCCTAAATCCTATATAAAAAAATAAGTACACTCTGCCCAGTGTCTAATATAATATCTCTCAAAACGTTTATAGTTAATTGGTTAACTAAATAAAGCTAATGAAATGGTGGATTTGGTCAGTAGAGAGCTTTCCTAGTGGTAAAACCGTGAACCAGACTAACTTATTTCAGAAAGTTTAAGCAGATCTACGACGATCAAAAGCAGATGAAACTCTATTTTACTATGGTGGGTACCTACACAAATTTATTGTTGGTTATTTAATATAGAGGTGTGATAAATAATCTTTTGACTACTCTTCACATATTTTTATACAAAAAATTATAAATAATCGTTAGTACAATTCAGTATACGTCTCAAGTTACAAGTATCTACAGTTACCGAAATAAAGCTTTTATGATTTTAAAACAAAAAATTTTAAAACGAAAAAAGTGTTTGATTAAATGTAAAATTATTTGAGCTTATAAGTTCTGCCTTAATTTTAGATACAAAAGTTGAGTATTTTTTTTAAAAAAGCTACTCTAAATTCTGCTTACATTCTAAGCTTCAGCTCTTATATAATACTGAGTATAAAATCTGTGCACATTTGACACTGCAAAAACCAGATTTATGTAATAACTTATTATAATATGCATAATACATATTTGAGTAACCTTTAAATTATAAAAACTATTATCTAAAACCTTGACTATCAAAAATTGTGAAGATTAAAATGTGTTTCAAAAGCCCTCGTTTAGAAATTTTGATACCTATACAAACTTACCTATTGTATAAAATACATAAAATGAATTAGAATATTCATAAACTATTTATCTCCAAATGACTATAACAATACTTCTTTCTTTAATTGCAACTGTAATACACCCTTGTCCAGTTTTGATGAAGAGCTAATTTATTAAAATTAAAGCAGAATGTGAAAGGAATTACGGGAAACGAGAACTTTTGAACACCTTGAAACCAGACACCAACCAATAAATATAGTATATAGTTAATGATCGCAATCATCCCAAAGGTAAGTACAGCCAGTCAGACTTGTGCCACGTCGTCTTGGGGCTGAAGTGTTGCCAACAGCAGTCCTGCAGCTCGTACCACTTCCCACCCAGAGTCGTACAGTGCTGTCAGTTTGGCAACACTGTCGATGCACAGTTCAGGTGGAAGCAGTGTGTCCAGACGACACAGCTTTATAGCCCGATGAACGTCCCAGTCCGTGGTGTTGAGGGCTGCAAGGCGAGCCTCCTCTGATACCTGAAATTATTATATTTAAAGTAAAGTCTGGACATCCAAGGTTGTATACAGCTGCAGGGATTCTCTCAAGGAATTGCAGTTATGAATTGTGTACGACTCCCTTGGGTCCCCGGACTAGCAGGACACGAAGGAAATTAAAAAGCTGATGGGTCTGGCCAGAAAGGGATCAATGTCCTTTCTGGTAGGGCTCGAACCATTTTGTTCAGTCTTTGTTTACCAGGGCCTGGACAAGCTTCGCATTTGGGTTGAGGTCAAGAAGAAGGAGGCTTGGGAGTCTTATCCAGGCCTTTGACGGTAAAAATTGCTGATTAACCCATTCCCGTCAGGCAGAAAGGTCGACGCCTGAGGCCCTCCAGTCTGAATGAATATCGAGCCTTGTTCACTACAACTGCATGTCACTATTAGCATGATAGAATTAACATTAACTTCATGAATTAAATATTTTGATTTCTTTGCCCTGTCACTTATACCGTTTAACTGTGTTTACAATTACTTTTAGCAAGAAAAAAAATTATTATTGTACTTTTTCATCAGTATCAAGCGGTAGGCTTAGAAACAAGTAGGTACTGTTTTTTCATCAAGACTTATTTTATTTTCAAATGATTCCTTTATTTCACTTGGCACTACTTCTAGTTACCTGTAGTAATAACCAGTTTTGGAAGGAGTGGCAAGAGCTGCTCAAACTCTTTAAAGTGGACATCAGCTAATTGGTGGGGCTTCTAAAAGAACATGGCCCGCTGAGGAAACCTCAAGCACGTCAGACTCCTGCAGATATTGCGAGGAAGAGGTTGAATCAACTTATAAAATTTATTTTTTGACATTTAAAAGCCCCGTCCTTTGAACTGTCATTGTTTCAGTCATGCAGGTGGGGTCATATTATATAATACTTTATGCACTATGAACTATAAAATTGTAACAGTTAATTAGAGGTGTGCGGATAGTGAATTATTTTTTCGGATCGGATTCGGATCCGATAGCTCAAATTCGGATCGGATCCGGATCTGATAGTTTGGGTTCGGATCGGGTAGTTTTCGGATTCGGATACTCGCAATAACAAAGTGAAATCAGACTTATCTAAGAATAAATTAAGAAAAAATCAATAAAATGTTATCAAAATTATTAAATGGTACATAAAAAATCATAAATTCTTCATAGGATGAACAACAAAACTAAAATGTTTACTTCACTGCATTTTAAAGTACCAGTAACAAATTTTAATATGGCGTAATTCACAAATTAAATGAACAGAAACCTTTAAATTCGCCATTAAATGATATCAACTTTCTACTAATTCATCAATTCATTCTATTAATCATGAACTAATTCTCAATTTTATTTCACGATTCAATTATTTTATTTTTTACAATAATAAAAATGTTTGTATTTACTTCCCTGTCGGAAATAGGTTAGTTCATAGATATGTTTAAAGGGAATAATTGTCTCAGTTCATCTAAACAGCTGTTCTTATTATTTTGTATTAAAAATCAATACATAGGTCTGGTAGTTTCTATGGAAACCTGTTACATGTTTTCCATCTTAAAAATCGCCAACACCCCCCCAGAGCTAAGACATTTCCATGTCAAAACAAATCACCATTAACTAAGAATCAAGATTTGACAGTTGACGTTGGCTCGATGCCATCGGCTATCTGCGTATCGGCAGGGGCAGTGCAGCTGCTATCAAACAAAGGCCTGTGCGCAGGCGCAGAGTTGGAATATTTGGCAGATAAAATACCCCGATCGGCTGTGTAACAATATTGAAACCTGTGAAATGATGGTACTTCGTCGTAATCTAGTTAGTTATTCATCTTAAAATTATCTAAAAATGTAAAACTAATAACGCTTAAATTCATTTAACAAAGAGAAAATGTAGATTGAAAACAAGTGGAAAATTTGTTGGTTATGTGAACACCGAACGACGAAATAGGCCGAATGTAAATTTGGCAACACTTTATCGTATTGCTCAAACCCGGAGTAGTTGAGAATGCGATAATTAAACAATTGATCGTCTACGTAGACGATCAGAATGAAGTAGTATTATTTTTGCTAGAAACCCCGTCGCAAAACGATCTATTATGATGGTTTGTTACCAATAACATTAAATCAACAATTCAATTCAGTCGTGCATAGCGATGTACTACTTTAGTCATAGTAAAGGTATCGGTAAAAGTCGTATTATCATATTTATTTATACCGATTAAAACATTATTAAAACTCATTAAAAATAATTAGTTGATACCTCAAGGACGTATCATCCTTAAATATATCCGTGACAAATGTAAAAGAGTACTAATAAGATGTAGTCACAATAGAAGTACGATACTTAGTTATCGTGCACTAAAGGACACAGCAGCGCTGGCATTTTGCCATTATTAGCGTCTACTACGCATTACAAAAACCAGGAAGCCGTAACCTTACTTTGGTTTGGTTGTTGCTACATTCGATTGTTTCATTCACTATTTCATTGTTTATTATCGATTAGTTAATTCAGAATAATGATTTGAAATTTAATTTGAATATCTAAACCAATTAAAATCATTCAAAATCCTGATCTTTCCAAACTTCTAAATATACCGTTTAGTGTAATTATAGATATCGCGTCTACCAGTCAACGACATTGTTTTGATGAAAGACTACGTAATACGTCTTTTAAGCAAAAATTATTCCGGCTTCGCGGGTATTAACTCCACGAAAATCTCGTTGTTTTTGTACAAATTGCTGAAATATACAGTCTATCCGAAAATTCGGATATTTATCGGATATTACCGGATATCTAAAATACATTCGGATCGGTTTCGGATATCCGATCCGATCCGAACTTTCGGATAACCGCACACCTCTACAGTTAATTAAAAATTAGGTTTATTCTATTTTTTTATTGATACCTCACCTTGTTTCCCAGAACTTTCCCCATGATGCGCACTTCGTCGCTGTTGGCGCCACTGGTCTTGCCCCGTGTTCGTCGGCTGTTGGGGCCGTCACAAGCAAACTCTAGCAGATCCTCGCAGCTGACGTGCTCTCGCAACACTCCCTCTCCTTCTCCCTCGCCATTTCCCTCTCCTTCCATATGGTCCAGTGCATCTAATTCACAAGCTATTCGTTCCTCAAATCCACTCCTAAACAGAAATAGAGAATGGTTTGACTTCTTAAACATATCATTAATTTTCTATAATATAATATAATAATAATAATTTATGGTTTTTACGATAAAATAATGGTATAGCATAAATTTTTCCTTAAATTTATAATAATTTTTATTTATTGATCACATTGCACAACTTCTTTTTTTCTTCTAAATTTATAAATCTAAATTTTTTCTTAGAAATCTTATATTTTGTAAAGGACTTCTTTCAGAAGTGGGTTAATTTTTTTTAAATACTTGTGATGTTGTTTCCTTTTTTCATTGTTGCAGGTAATTTATCAAACAACATTATTTCAATATATGTTATATGTTTTAAAAAGATGTGGTGTTGTGCTGAAAACTTTTGAGGTTAGAGGTGTTTCTAAATTGTGGTGGGTTGTTCTCAGTTTAAAAAATTCTGCACTTTGCATTTTACAAAGATCAATGTTTCCAATATAAATACAGAGAAAAAATAAATCTTTTATAATTTTTAAAAATTTCTTTGCATGAATGATTTTTTCTTTTTTTAATCGTCCTGATTGCAATTTTTTGTAGAGTAAATATATTTTTTGTTTTTTTTTAAGAATTTCCCCATATTGATACCGCATATACCAAATGAGGATAAATCAACGCATATTATACACTTATCAGGACATTACTCTTACATGTATTTGATAATTTTAACCCTAGAAGTGGCAAGCTTTTTACTCTTAACTGTAACATAAAAATAATTACTAATATCTTCTTGAAATATTAAAGTATAAACAAAAAATCATAAAACATGCCCCCCCTTACAACCACTAACTACAAAAGCAAAACAGGTGTCCACTGCAATCCCAATTAAGCCTACAAGTGTCATCAACTTCCACCCAAGCCGGCCACCGATTATTTAAGGTGGGCCCCCCACTCCGCTATACCACACAATTGGGATTGCTCATGGACGGGATTCGAACCCTAGCACTTCAGAATGGCTAGAACGTTACGCTCGTCAGCGCAGCGCTTTATCCGGTTCAGCCACCAGTGCATAGGAGTAGAAAGCGCTTACTTGGTTATAAGACATGCCCGGTGGCTGTCTAGTGCACTACAAGAGCAGGTTCGGTTGCTTGCCCACAGAGCGCAACACAGTCACATAAGTGCTAGTGTCTAACAAGTTCACTAAACTGACGACAGATGCATCCACCTGCCACATCCTATTGAATTTGTAAATGCGTCGTAAATTACGACTTTGCCTGTTCTAGGGTTAATGAAGACGTTAACCCTTCTCTGTGTCATGTCGTTGTACTAAACTGTGACTGGGTGAAATTAGAATGACTTATTCTAATGTATTCCTTTATGTTTGGGGGATTTTCAAATACAACTGGAGAACAATAATACAATTTCATACTAATCTAAAATTTCAATTTCATACTAAAATAAATGGTATTAGGGAACTGACACATACTTTCACATTTATTCGAAATAAGGAGAGACCAGACTTGAAAACTACTTTTTTGTCCAAAGAGCGACAAAAACCATGCCAAATCTGCAAAAGGACGACAATTCCAGCCACGAGATTCAGTTTGAGTAAAACAGCCCATGGATAAATACTGAAGAAAAGGGCAGATTGTTCGCCATACTGGCCCATTGTGTCCGAGGAAGGGAAAGAGCGGCGAAGACAGATCCACTACGTTGGTTCTGTATCAAATTTTTTCTTTATCAAATCAAATCAAATTTCTTTATTGTACTTATACTCAACTTAGTGTAATGTACATGGTCAATGAGTTAAGCGAGAATAAAATTATTTAACAAATAGGCCTAGGCCTACATTATTTTAACACTAAACAGGCCTAATAGTAATAGCGATGATAAAAAAGTACATTATATTACAAATCAGAGATATTATAGAACAAAGAAAATCAGAGACATATCAACTAATTTTTAAAATATTCCTCCAATTTATGAAAGGGGTTTTCACACAACCACTTGTGAAGCCTTGTCCTTAACGCCCTGACAGAGAGATTTTGGATTCTTTGTTACCAAGTTACCATTCAATTTTTCTTGCCTGGGTGAGAAGAGTGACATCTGATAAATTATATTATCAGCTGTATCTAGGGATTATATTGTTTTGAGGTTGGAATAAAACGGGTCTACTTCATAATGGTGCATTTTTTAATTAGTATAAAACTAAACGTTAGTGTGTGTAGAATATTTTTAGTAGTTTTATAATCCAAAAATGCTAATAAATTTACAACAGTAAAGTCCAAATCACCCGGATCTGATGCATGCAGACACTCTGGCTTATCTGGATCAGTTAAAAATATATTTTTTATAGAAAATCTTTATTTTTTCTGATACACACATATATGTACATAAATACAATAGATACATTTAGAAAAAATAACCACCTTAGGTTAATACCTGTGTCTGTGGATTTCACACAGTCTATATTTATCGAAGAGGTGGATGAATGGTCTGGCATTATTTAGTTATACTGAGCAACACTATCACTTTAGTCTTGTTTCAATTGTTTACACAGTTAATTTACAACATAACAAGATTTTTACACATAAAAATAAAATAAAATATCATATCCCCTAACAATTATTACAAAAAACAAATTTAGTAAGTAGGATCATAGTTTATTTATGAAACCTACTTTATTAATACAAGTTTTGAGGTGGTATGTAAGCATATTATAAATCTTTGCACATAATTTTTTTTTTCAAAATTGTTAAATTTGGTTTTGGAATATGCAGTTTACAGCACTAATATTGTAGCCACTCTTCACGGGGGTTTTCTATGCGACGTGTGTGTATTTGTCCTATGATATATTTAGATTAAACAGATTTTCGATTATCTGGATTTGGCTTCTCCACATTAATCCGGATAAAAAGAACTTTACTGTATTGAGCATGTACTTACGTTTCTTGTGGAGTGCGAGGGGAGCCGTGTTCCCCCTCCCCCTCACTGTCCCTCTCTTCCCCTCTCTCCCCTTCAGGCAACGGATCATCTTCCAAACCAAGATACGTGGGCTCTATGACACAATTAAAATGGTTACATTGTTAGCTTTTGAAGAATTGGATTCCAAAGCTGAAGGGCCAAGTCTGCTTAAGTGGCATATTCAGTGAATGGAAAGAAAGGATTATAAAGATATGTAAAGTACAAGAATCAGTGCACTTCAGCCAATAAAACAGTAAGTTTGGCATATGTGAATATTGTTCACTCATTGTATTTTTTTTCTTACTTACATACCAACAGGTTATTGTATATCTGGAAAGGATTCATGCAGAAGGGAAAAATTCAAAATAGATTTGATTACATCGAATCATTACCTAGACATAGTGAACTAGGATAATTTACCAAAATTCAGTCTGACTAGTGTACTTCGAGGCTGTATAGCTGACGCTAAGCCTGCCATTGGCAAAACAGAAAAAGACAGTTTAAATAGGCAGTGAAACTAAATTTAAATATGTGCAGTACCAAATTAGAAAACATTCAGCTAGATATATGGGGAGTAAATATTCATTTTCTTTGTGTTTATTGAGTATTAAGCTTAAACCCTGATTAATGCTCATATAATTCAGTACGAGCATGCTTCAAAAGTGGAAATTTTTTCAGTAGCTAATGGGTTAAGAAACAAACTTTAGTAATGTACGGTACAGAAAGGTATCCTAGAACTGCATTTTTAATCCTTTAGAAGTTTTTAAATCCTTTTAATTATTCTACTGTACTTTATTCTGTTAATACCTGATGAGTGTGAGGGGTGGTGTAGCCGTGCTAGGGTGGTCGTCGAGGGGATGATTAGAGGGTGTTTCCGCTGATGTCGAGGCTTGTTGATAGCTATCGGTCTGTTCCTGTCCCGGGGTGGCAAAGGCACTGGGTTACCTACGGAATCGTCATCAAATTAAATATTGAACATTTGCACACACAGTAAAACATCTCTTAGCCCTTTCAACCGCAGCCATTTTTTAGATGGAGTAGCCAAGATGCATAAGGAAAATATCAGATGATTGCGTAACTTATTAAAAAATGCTATAACTTTCTTATTTATCATTGAAATTTAATAATTCTTTTACAAATGATCCCTTAAAGTTTCTCTAACAATGAACATAATAACATATAGTAAATTTAAAAATCCATAAGAATATAGCATTAAAAAAATTGTACCAAAAATCTATTGTTTCCTGTAATCAAATTTATTTATCTACATTGAAAATAAATATTATGAACAAACACATAATAGGAAAAATCACTGAGGCTATGTACTATACAGACAACAACGTAAACAGACCATTGATCCGAATGGTGACAGCTGAAAACAGAACCAAAGCAGACAGTATATAGAGTACGAAAATTTGGTAAAATCACAACAAACTATCCTTCCAATTTTGGCGTCCAATTTTGTAAATATACATTTTTTTAGGTAATAAGTGTATATATTCTGAATCTTAATAGAAACTGGATTATTGTGAGTGTTTTGGAATTCAAGCTGTGTTCAAGGACATACATTACTAGAGTATGAAATTGAAAGTTTTTTCAAATTCAATTTTTTCTTTTATTGTTGCCTGAAGAATCTACCTGAAATTGTTGGTAAGCTTTATTTAACACAGTAGTATTCCTTGTAATTTACAGAAAAAGATTATACATAATAATAAGCATTATGTTTTTAAAATGTTTTTTTACAATTTTCAAAACAATCTTTGTAAATCTGCCAATTTGGGCTTGCCGGTTGAGATAAAAATGCCCACAGGTTACAGGGTTAACCCACTGAGGAAGACATGAGTCTGACTCGATGCCCCTTGTAGTGCACTGAATGAATCATGAGCCCAACTCTACGTCTGAGTTGCATCATAATTATTGATGTAATTCCAAAGTTTTCTAACAGACTGTGCCCTTCGTGAATGTCTGAACTTACGAAAAATATATCTTTTTGGTCTGTTGGCCAACCTGTTGATTTATTATTTCAATTATTGTAAAGTATCATCTGTTCGTTGTGAAATTTGGCAGTAGATGAAACCACTTGCCGCGTACTACGTGTGTGTTTTGGTTATTTTATCACATGTTTATTTTTATAGATATAACGGTAAATGTTTGTTTCCATATAAAAAACAGTATGAACTTTCAGAAAAAATGCAGTTTTGATGGTTTATAGAGCACAAAACTATTTTTAATTCACAATGCTTTCAAGAATTTAAAACTTATATGGTTTTTCTTCAAAATCTTTCTTGAAGAACAAAGTTTTCTAAAAAAGGAAAAGATTGATAGTTTATCACTAATAATAATTTTTTTACTAAAGTTTTTTTAATTACCTGAAAAACGGCTGAACTTAATTGCCTCCTGAAGGGCTGTTCAAAATCAAGTATACTGCTTCCTTAACGGGTTAAGTAGTTGTTTAAGTAGTATTCTAGGACTTAAACTTAAGATTAACAATATATTCTTCATGAACTTAACACTGTTATAACATGTCTGTAATTAATTATTAATACAAACAGCACTACACACTCATGCCCCCCCCACCTACAGTTGTCAAATTACAGACCTTCTTTCTTGGAAGAAGCACAGTCTTCGTCAGTGTCTGTGTCAGGCTTATTCTCTTCTGGGGACGACTGGTGAGGCAAAGTGTTGCATCTGTTCAGTAACAAAAAAACCATCTAAAAGTTTTTATTTCACCTTTCTCAATCTTTCATTGAGTGTTAATTAGAGTAATGTTTCAATATTTTCGTCAATTACATGTAGAATCCAGTCAGGTTAAATTTGGTCTGAATTAAACTGAATAATTGATATCCAACGACACTAAACTGAAATATATATTGTAATACTTGTAATATTTTTTAGGGAATAGAGTTATTATCAGTATAAATCATAAACTAAATTAACAAAACGATATTAGATTATAACAATATTTGCAGCCTCCAGTATCTTTTAGAAAATCAGAAAACACTAACAAATACAAATCAAAATTATCAAATCGGTTAGCAAGTTGTTCATTTTATTTGACTGAGGATTTTTTTGATAATTTATTACACTTGAAGATGGTATCAATCAAGCAGTCTGCATAACAAGCTAGTAAAATATTGTTTAAACAAATTTTGACTCAATAATCATGTCTTACCTGGATTTATTTTTCCAATTTTAGTTTCCTGAATTTCTCTGTTTGGTTTAGTTTGAACTGTATTGTGAATATGTAATCACGTTGTCTATTGTAATCTTTGTTACTTAATGACAACAAATATTTATTTATGTTTTCTGTTTTCAACAACATGTAAAATTGAAATAAATGAAAAATACAGTGTACTGTGTACATCCCTTACAAGAATATTTCCTGGAACGTTTTAGTACAATGAACGGCAGCATACAATGTTTTCAGCATATCACATTCTTTGTCTAGCTTTCTAGACCAGGATGTGCTACTGAGTTACTCACGGGGCTGAACCCCAAGGGACTTGAGATTACTTTTGTTACTAAATGCCACGTGGAATTTGCACCCATAACCTCAAGCTCTGTAGACCGGCAATTTACAGCGCACTGCCTCTCAGGCACCTATCTACAACATATATACTTCTAAAACATTTCTTGTTTATTCTTCTAAAAATAATTTAGGTATCAACTGTATGAAAACTGACCTAGAACTGTAATCAGTCGCCTGCTTGTGGGAGGATGGTAATGTAGAGAAATTCTTGTTACCACGGACCCTGGGTCGGACAAATGGAACACTGCGCAGCATACGCAGAGGGTTGGTGTCGAGCGCGGGCTGCTCCACCAGAACGTTGTACGCAGCCTGGGCCTCGGGCGTGACACATTCCTGTGTGGGAGGGGTGGGGTGGGGACAACTCAACAGAACATCACTACGACCAAACACTAGCAACTGAACAAAACCTAGGATTCATGCAGTACTGTGTAGCATTCCCAACGAGTGTAAAAATCGTAAAAAACTACGGATAAGTCACACACTTCATAAAAATGTATTAAATCTACTGACTAGTGCAAGACAAAATGACTAGATTGCTCGATATTGGTCTTAAGATTTATCAACTAGGAAAATTATAACATAAACTGTACAAGAGTAAAAAATTTTAGAGTAAAAAGCCTCCGTAACAAGACCGTGGAAAAGGGGAACATAAAAGTTAGTGTAAAAGGAAGCAAAAAAAAGCAATCAACATCGGGTTTGACGGAGACTGGTTAAGGGGACTGTGCGGGGGGGACAGAAAAACAAGAACTGTCAGTTGCCTTCACAAGCTGTGAAATATCAGTTAAATTTACAATCAGCTGTGCTAAGGTTACGTAAATATGTGACAATAAAAAGGAACAGCATATAATAGTATAAAAAATTGGTGACAGTAAAAACCACTTATTTTCTTCAGTGCTATCAGTAGTTCAAAATTCCAAGTCAAAATGTAGATTTACACAAGATCCTGTCCTGTTCATTATGCTCTAAAATATAAAAATTTATAATCCAAAATGATTAGTTTGTTAGAAAACAATTATTTTTGAACACTACACATATTGCTATTCTGATTACAAGATTCTATCATATTTAAAAAAAAATAAGATAATTGTATAAAATTCAAAAATATGATGTAACATATTTATATTATTCATTTATTTGCATATTATTAAATTACCTTTGAAATAGCCATTATATAAAAATATAGTGAGGAAAAGGTTGATTTTAATAAAGTTTCAGATAAGCGAAACCGGATCATTTAACCTTTTACCGATTGAGTAGTAGTTTGATTTACGTCACTTTATCAGTCTCAACTTTCTGAAGGCACTACAAATCTACATGATTCAATCATCATTATTAAAAATTTTCAAAATAAAATATACAATGAATCTCAATTTTTTATTTCTACAACAAACACGATCGATGCAATTAAGATGCAGAGCAAAATAAATATTCTAAATCGATTGTGGTACACTCTCGTAAGTATTAATTGCTAAAACTTTGTTCTGACTTGGTGTGGAGAAGATAGACTATGGAAGTCGTCGACAAATTCGGGATATCCATCAGAAGAGGATGAGGATGAGGAAGAAGGCCATTGGCGACGAGGGATATTGGACATTAGGAGCTTCTGACCTTGGCAGAGGGAGGACGGACGGTCATACTCTGAGTCAGACGAGCTGGAGTCATAGTGCGTGGAGTAGTTGTACGACTGACGACGAGTTGCAGGCGGCCGAATTTTCTCCTCTGACAGTGAATTAGTTCTCGGCCGGAAGTAAACTTTTGGAGACGTAATACTCGGTGAATTAGGAGAAGATTTGGTGCTTCTCCTCGAGGGCTCTCCAATTTTCGATTGAGAGAGTTTCCTTCTAAACACAGGGGTTTGTGGAACAAACGGTTTGCTACGGTTCGAATACATTTCAGCTCGTTTCAACTCTTCTTTCCTGCCAATTGGTGATACTTGGTCGAATGTATTTAAATTTTCTGAGCTTCTCTTGTTCAGATCTAAGGAATCGAGGTGTCGCTCCAACTGCTTGAAACTCAGTCTGCTCGAAATCATTGATTCACTTTCCCTTGGATACCTTTCAGTGTATTTGGATAGTCTCTCTGGAGATCGTGTAATGTCTCTAAGGCTAGGATAGTTGGACCCTGGTCTAGGAGGAGTGTAATTTATTGATGACTTATCCAACGGTTTGAAATTTTGGTTGGGAGAATCATCCAACTCTGGAAATTTATCCAAAAATCTTGACAAAGGTCTCAATTCTGTTGAGCATTCTGCACCATTCAGTGAGTTACGCTCAACTGCTTTATCCTCATTCCTAAATTCTGCTTCTAATCTTTCCAACTCAGCAAAACCATTAGCTTTAAAACTGCTACTTTCATAGCTTTCCAACCCAGTCAATTTGCTGGTGTTCATGTTGTTGTAACTCTTGGCGGAAGTGTAAACGTTCTCATAACTGCTCTTGTTCAGGTCTGTGACGGTGTAACTGCTCATTTCACTACACTCATTGAGGGAGGAGAGAGACAATCCTTTCAGAGAAGTGGATTTTTCATAACCGTTACAATCTTTAAGAGTAGAACTTTCATTAAGATCTGATATGGAGGGGCAAGCATCAAGAGTGGACGCTGAATCGGTTGACTGCGACTTTGTTATCGTACCTTCATTTGATATTAAAGAATTACTCATAATATCATGCTTCTTATACTTTTTCTCCAACATCAATCTTCTCATTTTCCAGTACTCAGCATCATTTTTGTCACTACTAGTGCCCCTCTGCAACGATTCGCTGGTTTTCTGTCTCATATTGAAAGAGGCGGAAATCGTCTCATCAGCTTCTGAGCTTTCTAAGAGTTCCACCGAGGAGTCTAAACGTGGGGGACATCGTGTCAAGAGGTCACGTGACCTTGCAAAACAGAACTCTGCACTCGCACGGTCCCACAACGGCAGACGGAATGGGGCGCCACCTCTCAGGGACTCAAGACTGGTGCATGAGGACAAAGATCGCAAACTACTGCACAGCGACTGCTCCAGTACACAACCATTACAGTGGTACCAACAGAACAAAAACATCCAAATTGAGGCAAAAATCCATCCGAGAAAAAAATCATGCATATTAAGAAAAAATAAAAATTAGGTCATTGGGTAAAGGAGGGGGGATAGGGAAAAGTAGACACTTGTGTTAGTAAATGTCCCTACAATGTTAGTTCCTGTATTTGTGCATGCAAGCATCTCAGTATACTATCAATGTCAAAACACAGTTGTTAAGTGGTAAATGGTTTGAAAAAATAAATAATATGTTACCATTTTGTACAAGGAGTGTGAGTGTACAAGAGATAACGGAAATATAATCCTCCATAAACTCAGGTGGTATCCATAGTTAGAGTTTGGATATACGTTTAAAATTCCAGCTAGAGTAAAGTTTATAAAATAATTTTTTGTAAGAAATGGTTGAAACAAATATTACTGATAAACTGCATAAGATTTCTCTACTTATTGTTGGTTGAACTACACAAACATTTCAGATCATAACCCAGTATGGAAATACCCATATTTCCGTTGCTTGTTTTTTGTTAACTTGAAACTTCTAGATCAATTATCGTTCACTATATAAGTACCAGACTGTACAACACTTTATATGTGACTAAAAGTCAAGTGGTTAAGAGCTTTCCTTGTCAGTCAAAAATTTATTTTCCATTAAATGTGGACCAAGTAAACAGTTTGGTTACCTGTATATCAGGAATGGAGGCGGCCTCGTCGGTGAAGGTCTTGCCCTCGGAGCGAGTGTGCTGTTTGGTGGCCGTGTGGGTGCCAGGGGCTGAGGGGAAACGGAATGAGAACTTCCGCTTTGAGGGGCTGGCGGGACTGATGGGGGCTGACGGGGGTCGGTCCCCACCGCCAAGGTCATTCATCGACCTTGCAGCTAGCTCATTGGCCATAGCTATTGCGGAGTCCAATGTCTTCTCATCTGCTGCGGAGATTGGTTTAACCTGCATGAAAAAGGAGTGTATTCAAAAAGGAGTGTACAGTTCACTTCTAGTAATTCTTCTTAAGAGGAGTAGGAAGCCTATGGATTAAGCATAACTTGGAGTTTCAATATAATGTTTTAGAATATCCATATATTCTATTCCATGAATAAATCTTCAAATATGAACAATCAGACATGACCCAAATTAGCAATAAACGAAAAAGTCTTCTACTGGCAGGATGTTTACAACATTAGCCCTCAATATATGTTTATTGTCACTCATACATTTTTAACGTTGAGCAGGCATGCCATGGTCTGCTGGCCTGGTGTTTAAAGATGTAAAGTCCCATGACTAAAGATTTTCAGCACTCAAAGATCAAGTGTAGCAAGTTTTAAGTCCAACAATAATTTCTATTGTTTCCTTCTATTGGATTTGGACTTTACCTGCATTTCCTTTAGATGACCAACTCAAAGCAATTAGTCTTAAGACTTGGTTGGGTAAACAAAATATTTTACAGACAACACTGAGTTCATAACACGAAACCTCTAATTTCCTTTTGTAAATAAGTAATTAGTCTTTGTAAGACTTCTTAGAAGACACTTTACAAAAGTCAAAGATAGTACTTACCAGAATAAATAACAAATAAATTCTAATTTTACACAAACAATCTGATGTGCAAGAAAACTTTAGAATTAAAAAATTAAACATTCTGACACAAAGGAAGTAGAAGGTGTGCTAAATGATTAGGTTCTGTAATGTTCAATTTATTTGGCTATTTGTGACAAGCAAATAAACGTTCAGCATGATTATTGCTGTTGTTAGCACAATGGTTAGCATCCTGGACTTTGGTGCAAGAGGTCACGGGTTCAAATCCCGGGATGCTCATTTGTGTTTGGACCACTTTCCCAAAAAGCTTTGTGTGTGTACTCTCTCTCTGGCTCTGTAAAATGCCTCTGGCGTTGAAAGAACCAATAAAAAATGATAAAATGGAGACTCACCGTCGCCTGTTTCTTCTTGGCCTTGCTGAGCGTGTTTTGCATCTCCCTGAGTTCATTGCGCTTGTTGACAGTATCATCTAGGGGCGATGGCGGGGGAGGTGGGGAGGCAGGAGGTCTTGATGGAGGTGCAGGCGGGGGTGGTGGGGGGCCTCCGAGACATCTCAGTACTGCATCCATCTCGTCCAGAAGGCTTGGACCAAGGTCAAACGTATTCTATACAAACAAAATATAATTTCCTGTTAATACAAGTACAAAACGCAAACATAATTTATTTTCAAAATACATCAAGTATTGAAATAGCATCAGAGGATTTCATTTCAGGTAAAAAAGTAAACGTGGTGTAAAATATGTTTACCTTACTAAAAGACATAGGAGCGTTCTTTGTTTTGAGTCATAAGCTCAAATTTTACAAAAGAAAGCCAACATATGCAGGGATTGAGTTTACACGATGAGGTCATTTAACCCTAGAACTGGCAAAGTCGTAATTCACAACGCATATACAAATTCCATAAGAAGTGGCAGGTGGAAGCATCTGTCATCAATGTAGTGAACTTGTTAAGACACCAGCGCCTTTGTGACCGTGTTGCCCTCTGGGAGCTAATATAAGAATCTGCTCATGCTGCCACTAGGATATGACTTTTAGTCTTAAGTAAGCGCTTTCTACTCCTATGACTGGTGACTGGACCGGCGCTGACGAGTGTAACAGTCTAGCCACTCGGAAGTGCTACGGTTCGAATCCCGACCATGAGCAATTCCAATTTGGCAAGCAAATATATGGTATAGCGGAAAGGGAGGCCCACCGTAAATAAACGTTGGACGGCTTGGGTGGAAGTTGACAGTATTTTTAGGCTTAATTGGGATTGCAGTGGACACCGGTTTTGCTTTTGTGGCTGGTGGTTATAAGAGGGGGCATGTTTTATGCTTTTTTTGTTTATACTTAATATTTAAAGAAAATATACAATTAGCGAATGTTACAGTTAAAGGGGGAAATACTTTAAATGTATTTAAAAAATAAAGAATATTTGTATTTGTTTTTTACTAAGTTATTTACTAAGTTTGTACTGTCATCTAGCATTTAAATTCATATTTTGATTTATTTATATTTTATTGTGAATTGTTTGACACCATTCTGTAATTTGTATTTACATTAATGAATAAAGTCATTTTTTATTTGATAGTTAAAAAAAAATTAATTTTCTTCTTTTCATGAACTCAGTTAGTGAATAAAATAGATTGTTGATCAGCCATTCTGTAAGGGAAGTCTTCATTCTTCTCCCAGTGTGGCATCTCAATTCTTCTGGCAGTAGGTCATGCCTACGTGGGAGGGTTTCTTTCCATATTGGTGAGATGGGGGACAGTATCTTTACCATATCAGAGTGTACTTTACTGTGTGGTAGTCATGGTACTGTCTATTTTGCATCAGTTTTTTTCCATTGACATAGAGGATGACTTATTTTATGTACGGGTTTACTATTGTCATAATCTTCAGAGTCTTGAAAGCTTCTCTACATATTTCTCTGAAATTTAGCTCAGCTAAGGCTCTTACAGCCCTTTTTTGCAGTATTAAAACTCTCTTAAGATTAATTATCAAAGTTCCTCCTCAAACAATTGGACATGAGGAGTGTTCCAAACAGAGTTTGGTAAGCAATTTTTGCAGTGAAGTTGATTGATTTTGGTTATATGAATATTATGGATTTTAAAAATATATATATATTAGGCCTACAACCGATAAATAAAATACATTAAACATTATAAAACAGAAAATTATAGTTGCAAAACTGTAAAAAGCTAAGAAACTATCAGATGCAGGTAATAGAAAAATATGTACACCAGTAGTCCCAGTAGTACGAACCAATTGAAACCCTGTTCGGATTACTGAGTTGTTCGGATTATCCGGAAATGCAGCGTAAAAGTATAAAAGCGTAAGTATTAAAAGTACATCACTAATAAAATCAATTATTTAAGACCGAAACTTCGAATTCAGACCAATTAACTTAGGTCTTTTCACACAGGTTTGTCCACTACATCTTTATGGACTTTTTTGTAGTTATGGTTTTTATGAATATAAAAAACAACACCCTCATTCCTTGTTTGAAATTCATTATTGGTGATGATGGTTACATTTTGTTCTATGTTTTAGATATTAGTTCACCTGAGGACGGGATCAGATTCCAGATCCCGAAACGTCGTGAAACTTTGTTTTACATAATATCGTGATGGAAAATGTCTGCAATAAAAATCCAAATAACAACACCCTCATTGATACATTAAAACAAAAAATGATACAACCCGTCTTCAGGCCTACTTTTTACACGATCGCGGTCATTGCTGGAGATGAACTCAAATGTTCGAAAAGTAGTTCGCTGAAAAGCGATAATAAAGAGTCGGGGGCCATGAGAGTCGAGTCTATTGTGATGTACTGTGACTGTAGCTACACAGCGTCCTATGCTATCTTGAGCTACAGTGTACTGCTACATCCGCATACGAGATATTTATGAGACGATGGCACAACTTTGCATTGGCTAACAGACGATAGCTGAATTATTATGTTCCAAAAAGTAACTCATTGTGATTAATTAACATTGAGACTCTGGTGTACAGCATATGATGCATTTACAGAGCCGGCTACTCACATCAAACCTGGGACTGTCCGGGCTGGTCTCCTCATCGCTGATCTCGTGATACTCGTGGTCTGTCGTCAGCAGTTTGGTCGTCAACTTATTCTCTCCCCAATCACTGTTCAAACCTGAAATTACAAGATTTACAAAACCTTTGTTGCTAAGGTGTAAATTAGACATAAATATCAAAGTTCGTAATTTTAACAAATTCATTATTATTTCAGTTGAACCTCTTTCAACCGTCACCCTCGGGAGTGAGACTATGGCGGTTAAACGAATAGAAGGATAATAGAAATAGTGTTATAAAACTGTAGAGTTAGGAGTGTAGAGTAAGGTAGAATGATGGTTAATCAAGCTTCTACTGAACTATTTTTAGCGAATTTTCCAAGAAGTTATTACCGTAGGTATCATGGTAAGACTTAAGCTTGGGACCATGTTATTTTTTTCATCTTTAGGTGCCAAGAGACCAAAACAATAGTCGTTAAAATTTTTATTTATATATTTGCTCAGACAAGTTCGTAAACCAGACGTATCGGTTAATCAAATCGGGTAGTTTGGGGAGTTTTGTACTCAAAAATTGAGTTTTTTGCGTTTTTCATATGTAATTTTAAAAAAATTAGATTTTATCTTTGACCATTAGAATCAGCTTAAAAAAATATACAATTTAGTTCCTTAACGTTAGCTTCATGTGGTTGGGATCCATACATTTATGCTTAAAATCATAGTTTATATGTTTTTCATGGCAGCTAACTTGCATACTCTTTTCCCATGTTAATCATATAGAGGTTAAGCAAACTCCTTTATTTATGGACAGATGTTGATGAAACTTGGTATACATGGCCAAAATAAAAATTTGTTATGCCTGAAATTCCTATGTTCAGTGTTCCTCACAGTAGCAAATCTGCATACTCTTTCCAATGTTAATCTTAAGGAGAATAGGCAAACTCTCTTATTTATTACAGATATTGATCAAATCTGTTATATATTATTATTGATTTGGAAATTCGCTGAGTACGCTGGTCTGCTGATGGGGGTATTTACAAATGTAGTAGTTTTTTTATAAGAATTTCTTTTTACATTCTGTTCAGGAAAAAGCTTTAACAGTATTTATTTACAGATTTTGTTGTATTCCTCCTACTCAGGCTATCTCTTCTAAAGAACATGTAAAAGAAGACTCATTGTTGTAGTTTTATTTATGTGTAGAAGACCATCGCAACTGGTTAAAGATGGTCCTGTATTTTCAGATAAATATATTGTAATTTTCTATTGAAATACTTGAAAATTTAAAGTACTGTTAGTGTTGATAGTTACCGTTGCTGCTGGCAGAGTGCAGTAGTGGAGCCCTGTCAGAGCAGCTGCGTGTTTCGGAGTCACCACTTGTGTCCTCGTGGGGCTTGTAGGGTGTGACTACTTGGTGAGGGATCCCATCATACTAAATCAAATCAATCACACCGTTATACTATTTAGAAAGAAAAAGAGGTTGCTATTACTTCAACCCTCAAGGTTGCACGCTGTTGTATTTTGTACAACAGGCGTTATTAAAAAAAATTTGATCACATATTTTTACTCTGCAAAGTTGGCAACTATTGTGTATTCTTCCCAGTCACCCACACTTCCAGTTAGAGCTTGTTGGACGGTCAGCCATTTTTTATTCATTAGTGAGGTGACTGTGGTCAAGACTGTTGTACTTTGTACAACAGCGTGCGTCCCTGTTTTACGAGCAGAAGCAGAGTCCTGGAAGGTTAACAGTGTTTAGGTGTAAAATGAAAAAAGAAAACCAAGCTTATTAATATTTACACATTTTAAAATTTCTCTCTAAAAACTTGATAAAAATTTAAACATATTTAATGGTTGCTGGGTGAGATTTAAAAAAGTAGATCTTGGATAAGAAAATATCCCTGAAATATTTTCCCAAAACTAATATTTATTTGAACAGTAAAATAAAAAAAAGACTAGTAAAGGATACAGATGATTCCGATGTTTTTTGGAATCAGTTGTTAAAAGTCTGATACAAAGTGTTGGTAAACCATATGGTAAGGCAGTTACATTGCACTGTGACCTATGTTTTAAAACAACCTTAAAACAAAATCTTATTGAACAGCAAAAAAGTTAAATATAAATAACATAAACCGTATGTGGACTATATCTAAGACTATATCTATTGTGGAATAATGGACTCACTTTGAGGTCTGAATACTAAATATTTGAATTTCAAAATACATATTATTAAAACTATACTGCACAGTAATTAAACCTCTCAGTGCTATGCATTTTTAATGTTATTCAAAGAATAACATGACAAATAACAAATAATGTTTTTTTAGCGGGGAACGATATAGCACGTCAGTGGCTCTTTTTAGCACATTTGGCTAACAACATATGTCAGCAAAAAACAACCATTAAGGGGTTAGTACCTTAGTGCCGCCTAAGAACGATATGTCTCCGAAGTAAGCGCCATCCAACCCCACATGACCAGTGTGCTTGACATCTCCCTGGGGACACGAGATCATGTCTGGCCTCAGCCTGCTGCGACGGGACGAATACGCGTTCTTGCCATCTGGAATACATCATGACCCTGAACTCTAATGCCAGGAAAATAAATAACTCTGGTTATGGCTTCTAAAAACTGCTGATTGTCAAAACAGAAGGTGATTAGGCTATTAAATGATTTTTATGAACTGTAATTTTAACATTATTGACTAAGTGTAAAGCCATTTAAAGGATGGATCTTGGATTGAAGAAGTGTCACACGTACTAT
Source organism: Nephotettix cincticeps (assembly GCA_023375725.1). NCBI lineage: Eukaryota > Metazoa > Arthropoda > Insecta > Hemiptera > Cicadellidae > Nephotettix > Nephotettix cincticeps. Next base: position 53,420,864 of record CM041788.1, read on the forward strand.
TAGGCTAGCCAGTCTAATTGGAAAGTGGGAAGGAAAAGCCCACAGAACTCCTATGTTATCACCGTTTTAGGTTATGAAGCCAAGGTGTTGGAAAACTGCACCACAACTTTTTGAAGCCTCCAACAATTCAGTCTGAGTATTCAGCCCTAAATAAAAAGAGCAAAACTACATTGCTTATGTTCGGGATTCAAACTTTGTACTATTGTATGACTTCAAACGTTACACGTGTCAGTGCAACGCTTCAAACCACTTGGTATACTTAATCTAACACCATCAGAAAAAAGCGTTCAATTGGCTATAAAGCATATTCTAGCAGCAAAACAGTGAACTCCATGAGTTGATTCCAGTATTAGCTCTCAGATAATGGTGAGTATGCTGAGTGGCAGCATTTCACTAAATTGACGACAGATACCACTATCTGTCTGACGTTTGACCGTGTCTTTTGCAACAGTCACCAGTTGTTGGGTTAAACATTTCAATTTTACTTCAGCTAATAATGGCTTGATAAACAAAGTATAATTAAACTGTAAAATATTATAAAATTTGAGAATTATAAATTTATAACAATTATTATAAATTAACTCAGACTGCAAATTAGGTCAAAGGCTGCAGAGTGCAATCCAGAACACCAAGACTCGTTTTTAAAGTACATACCTTATGTAGGGTGGTAGTGTAACAGAAAAAAATTGTCTCACAAAAATTAATCCAAGCTCAATATGATCAATTTTGTTTAAAACACATTTGTCGGTCATTTCGGTATCATCACAGGTACGTGTGAACAGCAACCAATTCAACTTCGCAAATGCTCGGTGTACTGGGTACGCACCTCCCCTGGTGAACTGGCCCGGCTTGTTGGAGGGCAGGTTGTTGCCCAGGTATGCCACAGTGTGTGCTGGGTTGAACAGTCCCGTCTTGCCGCTGTTGACCACTCCCTTCCAACAATTGCTCACCCCCACCACCGGCCTGCAACACACCACAGATTGTTACGAGACACAACTACTATGGTTTTGACATTGTTATATAATAATTCTATATTGAATAGTTCAATCATCTCTGTAAATTCATAACAATTTTGTCTATTATTATGGTTTAATTTTTTTTATACTTATGATTACACCAGAGTCCCGGTAATCCAAACTAATGGGACTGAACCCTATTCGGATTAACAAGTTGTTGGGATTTCCAGAAATTCAGCATAAAGACACATTAAAAGTACTGTTATTACTTTAGATCCAAACTGTGTATTTAGCCCAATTAACTTATGCCTTATCTCAGTTCACATACAAGTTTGTCAACTACATTTTTTGCCTGAACGGCATCAAGTGTTTCTGCAGTGGTGTTCTTTCCATTGTGAACTCGTCATAAGAAATATAAAACATGACACACACATTGACACATAAAAATGAACATTGATTAAACAGTGCCATCTGTAGCCCTACTTTTAACGCGATCGCGGCCATCGCTGGAGATGAAGTCCAATGTTCAAACAGTAGTTCGCCAAAAAGCAATGATAAAGAGTCGGACTGTGAGAATCAAATCTATTGTGATGTACTGTGAGTGTAGGTAGACATCGCCCAACTAGATCTCGATCATCAGTGTACTACTAGATCCGTATACTTGATGTTTATGACACGATGGTGCAACTTTACATAGGCTAACAGAATTTCTTTGTTACGTTGAAAAACGATAGCTGAATTCTTATGTTCCAAAAAGTAAGTTATTGTATTTATTTAACATTGTGTAAGTAATACTGTATAATTAGTTATACTGTCCTGTAGATTGAGATGTTATAATTCATATTACATGGCTTCGTTCTTAATTTAAACTCCGTAACTTTTTCCCCATCATCAGGTATGTTTAAAATGATGATGAGACCATAACAAATAGAACGTCCCTGCATCATTACTTGACAATGCCCTTCAGGTCTATATGTGAACTGCGATAAAAAAAAATAACTATTAAATTAGTCTAAATACACAGTTGGCGTCTAACCTTATTTTAATTTACTTTTCTGAAAGTAGGTCTGGGACACATACAGTTAACCAAGTAAGCAATGTCGATACTAGATTTATAGTTCTACAGAGACGTATACATCCCCAATATTTGAGGCACTCCCCAACACTGGCACTCTAGGTTGAGATGAGGTACATACTGTTTGTCCAGGACGGTGATGACCTCCCCCACCCGGTACACCAGCTGTTCTCGCTTCACTCTCTCGTCTGGTCCCAGCTCCTGCACAGCCTGCACCTGCTCTGGCTTGTACTGAAACAGAAACAAATCTCATCAAACTAATGACTAAAGAGCAAAGAAAAACTACATATAATTCATAACGGGTCAGAATCTATATCGTCCTAAAATTTTCTTCAGCTGTTTGTTCGAGTTGCTTACCACGCCGGAGTCTCCTTCGCGGCATTGACTGATCACAGGCCAAGGCAATTAGTTCCATCGTGGATGCTACTAATGCCTCGGCACCAGCCTCGCCAGGATTCTCCTGCGCTCCCCGTGAAATGACCTGGGTGAACTTGACCACGTCTAGTTTGTTAGTATTCCACCGGCTCTCCCCGAGATGCATACTCTACGGTGCATGTCATGTATCTCAAAAACTATATACTGGTGGTCATTGCCAGTATAACCTCCAATAGCCTCCAGCCAGAGATCCTCGGAAGAAGCGACTCAGACGCAAAGGTTACGTCAGGGATCTTACCTCTCTGCACGGGGCGCCGGAATGTAGGCATGTCACCCTGGTTAAGGATGATCAGCCCAGCCCTGGCAATGAAGTCCAGGATGTATCAGGGGAATCTACCAGCTCCCGAGGAAACCCGGGAGTTGGTAGATTCCCCATTTAATGACCCTAATGTTGAAATCTCCTTCGACTACGACGTGCCCAGCATGCCCACCTCCAGGCTGTCGATCTAGTCGCGGAAGCCCTGGATGGCCACGTTGGGGGTGAGGTAGCAACTAAAGAAAGTTACGTCCTTCACCTTGCCCATTCGAATCCTCAGCCGCGTCCGTGACTCCGCACCAAAACCTCCTGTCAGTTTACGCCCCCAGAGACTGTCTGGACTCAAAGTGTTTAGGTTCCTGTTTCGATACTGTTCGGAATATTAAAAAAATTATATTTGACATCCTGCAAAAGCCTAAACATGGCTTGTTTGCAGCTTACTTTTAAAACCAAATCAAAGTACGCAGTCTTATATTTATCAAGACTGTTTTAGGCAAGAATAGAATTATCATTCACACTTACATAAAATTTCCCTTGCACAATATAAACAAATAAATCATATTCTACAATTGTTTCATCATGGTTAAGTTTAGTAGAATCAAAGCAATAAACAAATCAACACAAAGGATGGATAACAGACTGCTAAAATCACAGGTTACACTCCAAAGACCACCAAAAAAAGATTCTTGGAAAAGTCAGGATGAACTATGTCTTATCTTTGGTCACAACGAACCTATTTGATGAGAATGGACTATATCCGTCTTTACCTACCAAAGGCTGATAGTACTTTTTCTGAAAATAATCAAATGGAAATTTGAAATAAAGTCTTTATCTGAATAAAACTAGTACTTACATCAGGGAGCAGAGTCATAAGGTCAGCGAACCGAGGTCGTTTGTTAGGGTCGTGTTGCCAGCACTTGAGCATGAGTGTGTAGTACTCCTTGGGGCAGCAGTCCGGCTGCTCCAGTCTCTGTAACACACATAAAACAAACAACTGTAAACCTTCAACTCACAATTTTTACATTGGTTTTGCTTGTACAACACACTCTTTACCTGCCTAGCTGGGACAGGCTATTGTTTGCACACGTTCCTGTGACCCACTTTCCTTATTGCGATGCCGTGCGTTGACCTGGGATTCCCGGGTAGGTCTTAAACTACCCTCGCTCCATTGTCGTAACTAGGCGATCAGCTTAGTATAAATAATATAAATGTACAATTGTATATTATAAATCAATAAACATACAATTTTAACATGTTTGCTGTGGGCATTACAATTACTGCCACGGATGTTCTTTTGAACATCCCCAGGTGCGGGCCACAATGGTCATTGCCGCGAAAAAATGGCCGTAAATGCGGCTCTTTGGCTCGGATGGCATTTCTTCACTGTTTTCCATCAAACGGTGAATAAAAACATAAAAAAATTTTAGCATAGGCCTATACCACTCTCTATTGAATGAATTCTATCAGTAAATGTGTTTTAATACTCTAAATAAGCGTTTTTATTCAACCCTTAGTTATTTTTACATAAGCTCATTAAAACTCAATAACCTTAAAGTTCACATTGTGTCGAGTTTGAGAGGTTCTACTGTAGTGGTTAATTTGATTTTTTTTATTCCCCATGAACTTCCCTATATTTGCAATGTTAATTTTATCCCTGCAAATCGAACAGTTCATGAGAAATAACTTAATAATTCAAATTTCTTTATTCCATAATTCAGTATTGTTCGCCATTAATATATCTCTATAATTCAACGTTATTGCCCAAAAACCTATGTAATCTGAAATGATGGAACCTCTGCACCTCTACGATTAGTGGTAAAGGCAAAAACCCTGTATTACTGTATTCAAAATCGAATTAAATTGGTTATGATTGAAAAAATCAATATTTTACTGCTCTACGTTTAGACAGTAAATTTCAATCTTTCAGTCGAGTGAGGGATCGATTTGTAAGTGGCTGTAATCTAGGTAGTAGTGTTTAATTTGTTTTAAGGTTATTCGTGGTCAAGTGAGTGCGTTTTCGTTTTCAGCCAGTTTGGCAAAGCTTGTGTGTAAGGCACTTATCTACGACGAAAAGGTAAGAGTTATTGAAGAGGTGGAAAAAGGGAACAGGAAAATTAGTGAAATCGCTAAACAGTTTGGTATATGAGCCACATTGTCAATCATTAAAAATCAAAGAGAAATATGAAAAAAAGCTTTCAAAATCGTCAAAAGGAATCAAAAGAAATTCAATCAATTGAAATATTTCTTCAGTTTTAAGTATATAAATTACTAAATTTTATTCTGTAATGTGTGTTACTGTAATGATCATTAAAATTTGTAATTAATATTGTTGCACAGTGGACAAAATATGTTATTTGGAAGCTACCAAAACTCCTGACTGTATTCATTGCTCGCTTTGAACCTCTATAAATCAAACCTTGACATATCGAACCTCTTTTATTTGAAATACTCGATGATTCGTAGTTTTCCCATTGCTCTTGGGATTCGATTTATCAATGTAATAGCTATCTATATAATAGAAACCCTATATAATAGCTATATAATGATTGCTAAAATACAAACCAACATAGTTAATAGTAAATCCTATGTTTTAACTAGCATAATACAATCAATAAATAATGCTTAACTGATAAACATACAGAGTGAAATTTACTTTTGTATTTTATTATAACTGATCGTAAAACTGCACCTGGAAGTTGGGCTCGTCGATGGCTTCGAGTATCTGGTGACCGGTGAGGGCAGCCCATGGCTGGAACCCGTAGCTGAACATCTCCCAGAGCGTGACGCCGTACGCCCACACATCTGAGGCCGACGTGAACCTCAGGTAGCTGATGCACTCGGGGGCGCACCTATGAGCAAACATGGACAATTTACAGCCAAATGGGAAGATATTGCCACAGATATTGGCCCACTATTTTGTATCTGGGCCTTCAACTATTGGTAAAAACTGATATGTAATGGAAATGTTTGAAATGAAAAATTCTTTATTTCAAAACCAGAAACAGAGACTAGTTTGGGCCTAATGATGCCCGGTGTGATTGGACAAATATAATTACATATATAATTACAATATAAGTGTAAATATATTAAGTAGTGTTAGAAGATGTGAGTTTTTACTTCATCCTATAGTAAAACTAACACGTATAGTGCTAATTAAGAAGTTATTTAATACTTATAGATCGTTGAATGACTTACCAGGCAATAGGTAGTTTTAGGTTGACGTTGAAGTTAGTCTGATAGTAATCTTTGCCAACGCCCAAAGCTCTCGAAAGGCCAAAATCTGAGATCTTCACTTTATTTTTTGAAAACACTAAAATGTTCCTAGCAGCTAAGTCCCTGAAACAGCATGTGATTATAAATTAACATAAGTATTTATATGGTTTTGTTTACGTATAATTTAGGGTATCTATAAATAATAAAAGGAGAAGAGTGGAAATCAAATAAATAGAAACATACCAAAAACATTTACATTTTTTTGGTTCCCACAGACAGATTGATAAATATGTTTACTTAGACAAACAATCAGCAGGTCCAATGAGATAACAAAATTATTCAAATATGTCACAATAAGTGGCCTCTTAACACAGAGTAATATTATAAACGTCTTCATCAGTTCTATCATCAGGTCATTCTGTGGTTATAATAGTAACCACGGGTTTCTAACCATCTTGATCTTGAGTTTGTTTTCAAGCAATACATCAAGCTTTTGTGTAGATGATTTCACCATACCTAACCTAACCTAACAATATTTATCATGCCTGTGCAACTATCATGCACACAACAGATGGATCACAAATTCATAAATGATGGAACGGAGAGTTACAGGTTGTAAACTCGATGTTGTGTATACAATTCAGAATAGTCAAAGTTTAAAACCAAAATAAATACAATTTTTTTACAAAAATGTATATCATTCCAGATTATAGGATTGACAATCCAGATTTAAAACTTTTACATATTAATTGGTCTTTTAATTTAGAAACTAGACCTAAGAAAATAGTGTGATGATTATTAATTTATAGATGACCAAAAACATCTGTATACAAAGCAATTTATAAATTAATAATACAGAACAACTATTCATTGTCATTAGCAAAGCTAGAAAAAACACATAAGACGTGTCAGCACCATAGACTGATATTGAATTATTAAACCCATAACCAGACAAACCTATGAATAAGTCTCTTGTTCTCCAAGTACTGCATTCCGTCGCAGATTTGTATCGCAAAGTCGCACAGTGTGAGTACCGGGAAGCTAAATCGCAGGGAAGGCTCTTTAAGGCACTCCAGTAGGGAACGCAACGGAGCCAGTTCTGTTACCTGAGTGAATCAAATTTAATAAATTAACTATATATTGTCTTAATAAATAAATAAATATACAGTAATTAACTAAGAAAGTTGATGGTATAATTATAATATTATTTTCTTTAATTTTTTCTTAATTTTTCAACATGTCTGTGTTTAAAACTTAACAACGTTTCTCAAATGGTGAAATCCCGTTTTCAAGGAATTAACTAAGAATGATTAAAAAAATGTAAATATACATTTGGTGAAATTTACTTTGTATCTTTTACTATGTATAGTTAAAAACTAACACCATAATGAAATTCAAAGATTGAAGGTATTTCCATAGGGATTGGATTAGGAATACATTTTTATTTATTTGTTATTATTTTAAAATGTTTCAATTGATTAAAAATATTATTACTCAAGGAATAAATTTCGAAATGAGCAAATATTGTACTTGACTCTAGTAAAAAAAACTACATGCCAATTCTAACGCCATTCCTACTTTCTACAAAAATAGAAAGTTTTTATACTTTCTTTATTAATCGATATCCTTATTACTTTTGATTAAGTCAAAAATGTAAATATAAAAGCATAGAATACATACACAAAATATATTTTACACGACACAGATTTTACTTATATAATATCTGACAAGCTCCAAAATCAAATTATATCCATTTTATTTCCAAAAGAACACAACAGGTATCAGAAAAAAATGTTCTTCCGTAGGCCGGTATCGACCTGTGCGCACAAACACATTAATATGCTAATTACATTATTCTCAATATGGATAGGAAACCCCATCTAATGCGATAAGATATCTATTCCCATAACACCAGGAATAAATTGAGGTAATTGAGGTTGAGGAATGAATGTCCCTTCTTATTAGCCTTCAAACAGTGGTAGGAAATTCTGCAACATGCTCCCAGACAACATCAGGTGCCAAACTGGGAACAAACTAAAGACTGCCATCACCGACATGCTAGCTAAGAATCCCTGCTACTTGCTAGATGAGTTCCTGCATTGGAGAGAAACTCTTCCCATACATCGACAATAAAACAATATTTATATATGATGTCATTGCAAATCTTAATGTTGTGTAGATGAAGTGGTTTTGATTTAACAATTGATGGCTGAGGTACGCACCAGCATGAGAGCGTTTGTGTCCAGCACGACCCCGTAGAGACGAACGATGTGCTCATGCTCGATCCCGTGCATGATGGCCGCCTCCTTGAGGAACTCTATAGGGTTGCTCTGCATCCGCTCCCGGCTCAGGCACTTGATGGCCACTTGGATCTGCAAAGAAAATTACGAGTCAAGAGAAACTTCACTAGAACAGAACTAGATTATTTTACGACATATCTCGTAGAGTCTCGTTATACGAGCTAATGTGGACCGTAAAAACCTCAGTTAGCTAAAAACTCGGTTAACATTTAACATCTAACTAACAATAAGAATAAAAGCTAAGAATAACTAAGAATAAAAGATATAAAATAAAAACTGTATGAGTAAATTTTAATGCAAAATAGAGTTATGGCCAATGAATACAATTGCAGCAACATAATAGTTACAAAAAGCTTACATTACAATGCTACTTACTATTCATGCTGAATATTTGATGTTTTATGCACCCAGGTTAGACCACCCTTCTACCTTCTTAAACCTTTTAGAATCTCTTGAGGTCTTGGGAACCTTGGTTAACCAAAACTCAGCTAAACGGGGATATTAATCTCTACTGGATATTAATTTTGGGAATGTTTCATAAAATCCAAAAGTACAGTCTTGTTATTAACTACTAGACAGTTGTTTTGAAACAAACTGTACTTTTTTATATCATAAAATATTACATTTAAATTAGTTAAGAGTTATTGGATTAATAAAAAAACCAATTCAATAATACAGTTTGATTAATAAATATCGGACGGTTTTATTTTGAAACTGAGGATACTTTTAAGTCTTGGGAAATACGATCGTATAACTTTAGTAATGTTTGTTTTTTTTATTTAACAGTTTTCAGATTTTGTGAAAGGTGTCCTTAATTTTGTTACACTACTCAGACATGTAGCCTAACCACTTGAAGACTCACCCGCTCCCCGTCGTTTGTCCAGACGCCTTGCTGCACAACACCGAACTCTCCAGTGCCCAACTCCTTGTTGACTAAAATACTGTCCGCTGGGATGATATGCTTATTGGGCACCTGAAAAAAGTACATTCTCCTTAACAATTAGTGCCTACCTCCAATAAATTAAGTTATTGTTGAGTTGCAACAAAAATTCATTTTACCTAAACCAGTATAGAAAAAACCAAATAACGCTGGAGAGCCCATGCGGGGTAACTTTTCTTCAGCTATGTTTGTAATGGCCCGGTTCTTACGTTAAGAGCTTACAGAGGGGTGCACATCCCCAGTACCTTCAAATGGACTCGCCACCTGACCTTGCCATCGCCAGTGACTTAACACCAGTAAGAGGGTGAACTATTTGCTTGTGAAGTGTGGCGTACATTGCGTGGAAACTTTTTACCCCGTGATAAAAAGCCCAAAAAATGCAAAGTGTGATTTTTGCCCAACAAATTTTAGACAGAAAACTACAAAGTGCTGTACTAATTGTGGGAAAGGAGTATCTAAAGATCATGTGGTTGAATCATGTATTGACTGTTTTGACGTGTAATAACTGTTTTATCCTGTTCGAAGTTTATGTGTAAAGGGATTATTTCAGTTTAACATTATAAATTTACAATATGAATCAATCTTAATTATAGTATGTGTTAATTTATCACCCAAAATTAAATTGGGGTAATAATTTATCCTGTACTGGCAATCACGTTATAGCGATTAGTATGGACTCTCCAGGGTTAACACATTCAACACTTTGAATTAAATCCTTACACTGGGTTTCAATTTTCTCCAACTCTTTCTTATTTCTCTTTTAGCAATATAAATGCCTTCCTCACCGCTTCATCCCTACCCTACACTGCAATTGTCTTGTGCCCATCCTGCATGAGGGCCCTCCCACTACTGTACCACACATTTGCAAACCAAATTGGGATTGCTCATGGATATTCGAACGGGGGCATTTCCCAATGGCTTCCAATGTTTCACTCGTCAATGAATGTCCTAACCATCACAACTACCATTGCACAGTCTGACAAAGTGCTTAGTTGGCTATAAAGCTTACTCTAGCAGCAAAACAGCAAACTCCATGAGATAGTTCAGAGATAAGATCATAGGGGCAGTAAGGAATGGAATTCAATAAATTGTTGATAGATGCTAATACCTGATGGGTGTGTTACTTGTCTGAGCTGGGCGATAATCAAAATATTAATGGGTTAAAGAATCGATTTTAAAAATCTTCTTTTAGATTGATCAAGTTATTGAAAAGTAGTTTTGAATTTTAAAAATTTCAATAACATAAATTTCATTGGACAATAGGTTGAGGCTCACCTTCACAGGGGGCTTCTCCGCAACCTCGTCACTCAACATGGCCGCCATCAGTGACTGACCGTTCTCTTCCTTCTTGTACACAATCATCTGTAAAAAGAAGTGGTAGGTTAGTAATACATGCTCAACCGTGTTTAACTTATATGAAACCAGTAACAAAGGAAAATCACATATTTTAAGCATAATTGTATATACTATTATAATTACCTTTTGAAATGGCGACCTACCTAGATAAATATTTTAAGCCAAGTATGAATAAGAAATGAGTGTAAGGTGATTGTGATGCAATCTTGTAGCCTAGTCTTGTTGTATTTTTACTGAAGCTAAAATGTACCTTAGACAGTACTGTTGATTAATAGCCCGACATCGAAGGGACCTAGAGTTTAACAACAAATTTGTACCACAAGTTTGCCTCTGAATTATGAACTGGTCTGATTATGCGGATGAACGTTCTTTGCATAGATCATCCTCAAATAGATCATAGTACTCAATAGTGCGGATGTTAACCCTTGAACTGGCAGTCGTCGGAAAAGCGACGATGTGCAAGGATCGCGCAATTAATTAATTATAGTCGTTTAATCGGGTATTGGTGGTGAAAATTATATACCATTTTAACGACAAAGAGTTGTTCTTTCAGTATATAAAGTTTATTATTTTCCTAAAACAACCAAACAGCTGTTAAATACGAAGTTATTTTACGATACCGGCCGCCGCTGTATTGGCAGTCGTCGGAAATGCGACGATGTGCAAGGATCACGTGATTAATTTACTATAACCGTTTAATCTAGTATTGGTGGTAATATTTATATACCATTTTAAGGACAAAGAGTTTTTCTTTCAGAATATAAAGTTTATTTTTTCCCTACAATAACCAAACAGCTGAAAAATACAAAGAGATATTACTCATTGTTTGGTTTACGTCGTCGTCTGCGTCCTAGTGACGATTATACTTCTCGGTGATGTAAACATCGTCCCTTACGTTGTGTTTTGTTATTTATTGGTGCTTTTGGATAAAAAATTATTGTTTAATATATAGTAACTAGTTTTTTATTGGTAAAGAATAATAATGTAGCTAAAAGTTTAATTCATTGGTTTCCATTGAGCGCAGCAAGCAACAATAACCTACAATGGTTTGTTTATATGATTATAATATATATTTATCCTCAATAAAACCTTATATAACTATATATTTTCTAAAACTAGGTTAAATTCTAAATATTTTGGCTATATTATAAACTTAAAGTTCTTATATATGTATATTTGAAGAGCATGGTGCCCCCAAAATTATTTTGAAATTTTTGAAATTTTATTTTCTATCTTATGTTTTTTTTGGAAAAATGGTCATATTCATAATATATTATTATATTTTCTTATTCTACAAGTAATGCTGAAAACAACAATATATAACATCATTATTCTCAAAGGGACTTGACCAATAACATACCTATAAACAATAAGCATTGTAAAATTTCAAAAATCAGCCTGCCACTGCAGGGTAAGTGACTGCCAGTTCCAGGGTTAATCCACACCAGGGAATTTCACATCCACCGACCATCGCTCAAAACTAGCCCCAATTCGTGACCTTCAAGCAGATGGAGTACAGGACACTCTGCCATCCCAGTCAATATAAAGCAAGCATTGGCAAGTGTAATGATTGGCCCAAAAATTTGGAATAGTTACAAACTGAACAAAAATTTTTTTTGGATTTCAAAGTTTAAAAAAAATTTTACAATTCCTTACATAGTCATAGTCAAACTTCTTTACCGTATTCATATTTTATGTACATGGGTGGTACAGTGAATAGTGTCACAAATGTACAGAAAAAGGTACTACAATTAAAACTCAAACAAAAAATTTATAAATTAAAATTGCATCTATAATTTACCGCTTGTTTGCATCCCCTACTTATAGGAGGTGGAAAACTCATCCAATGAATAAACGGCCAAGTTTATTATATAATCTTTTAAGATTTTTTTAAACTTTGACAAATCATGTTCTTTTTTAATGTTTTCGGGCATACACTTGAGAAAGTGTTTACCTGCATATGAGGGTTTTTTCAAAAAAATTTTAATTTATGAGGTTGAATGATTTAATTTCTTTTTCTTAAGTTGTACTGGTGGGTTTTGATTGAACTAAATTTGCGTCCATATCCAGGTTTCTGGTGATGAGAATGGTTTCAAATATATTGCCCATATACTGTAAAAATTTTTAAATTTTTGAAATATTATTTTATTTTTGAATCATTATGTTTAAGCTTAAGCAAAATAGCCCTTTTTTGTTGCTTCAAAATGCTATCCATATTTATTTTTGTTGTTGAACCATATAACACTATACGGAATGAGAGATGAGAATGAGCACGGGCAAAACTTTTTAAAGTTTCTAAATTACAATAGTAAGATATTTTTGATAATACATAGATAATATAATACATAGCATATATCGTTACTTATATAATGTTCCTTCCTTATATATAGGAATCTTTTAAAAACTAAAACTCAATTCAGTTGGTTACCAACAGGTCAACAATGTTCATTGTTTCACTCACTAATGACAACATAAAAACTGTTAACATTTTTGAAGTTACATAACTAACTAACTGTAAATGAAATTTAAAATATATTATTTTTAAATAAATAATTTACAACTTTTAGCCGATTTTTTAAAATCAGAAAATATTTTTAATCTAAATAAAACAATTAAAAAAGATCAAAATTAAAATCAGATAGTTCCTCTAATGAATTGCATAAATAAATGCAAAAGCCAAACACAACATCAGTGGGAGGCAAGTTTTACAGTCCAAGAACCAAAACAAGGTCAACCTACGAGCAGGATACGTCTGGGAATATATTGCAGTTTTGTTGCCAGAAATACTATTCCGTGAAATGGACATTAGCCAATGGGTAGTTTGCCAATGTTGGGAGAAATTGATGTGAGCTGCAGAGAATACGGCTTTCCTCCGTGGGCACTCACTGTTGGGTCATGGTTTGGACTTTTCATACAGTTTATCTCAAATACATTTTGAAATTAAAATAATAACCACTTTTAGTAATGGGAATTTACAATAAGGTACATGTGGGACAGTCAAGATTATTTAAATAAAAATTTAGAGAACTTTTTCAATATTATTTATACTAATATAAAATACATTGAAAATTAATTATCGGCTCAGGTCCTTAGAAAACTTTTTAAGATTTAAAATACAAAAATAAATTGAATCAAGGAAATCAAAACACATTAACATTTCCTGTTTAAGGGTTGAAAATATTTTGAGAATAATCTTAAATTAAAAAAAAAATTGTTAATGGCTCCGGTTAATTAATCTGGATGAACCGGACTTTACTGTACATCGTTCTATAAAGCCTTGAACCACAAACTAATCTTAGCCAATATAAAACAATGAACACAAATAACCTTAATAGGGTCTACGATTGTTTAATTAATCCCCAGCTAAGAACCAATTAGGAGTGTGGGAGAGAAATTAGTAAACTGAAAGTAGACTAATGAAGCTAATGTTAACTCATTAGTAGAAATCAAGATTTTAAAAAGTCAGGTATATAAGTATGGATTGATCAGAACAGAAAATGATCAACCAATCGATCGAATGCCGCATTTGGATGACCTTAATACATTCAAGTTACTCTTAACTCATAATCATTTTCAAGGCCTTGGACACAGTTGACCTTAAGACGGTGATTAATGCCCAGACAGGCATTTAAGAACTGATTTTGTTATACCACACTCGTAAAAACAGGGTCATCGAATAATGTACTGCATTTAGAGAGTTCTATGATCTGTATCATAGAAATCATTGCCTGGAATAAACTGTACGAACCAAATAGAAATTCTGCATGGTTGAAAAGTATAAAATCAGTTAACATTAATTATTTAGTGGCAACTAAAAACAATTTCAAGATGATAATTTTTAACCGATAAAACTCTCCATTGTAATTAAAAACTCTCCTTGTAAAATATAAAACTCTCCTTGCCTAATTAAAAAAATATATGATAAAATCAAACTCGTGTGCTTAGAAAAACTATGAATATGTTTTAAGCTATTTGATTATTATGCTTGTAGGTACCTTTTTCAACTTAGAAATGTAGTTTTGGGGGAAATGCCTATGAAAATATTTCTTCAGTCTTCTCATCTCTGGTTTTGACATGCCCAACTGTTGGAGATCCTCTTCGGAAACAAACTTTAGCTGGGCTGCAGTTTGGACCTGAAATTTATACCTTATACAACCCTTTATATACAGTTACGATAAATAGAACTTTAAAGTACCTTATACAATTATACTGTAAGTAAATTATAACAGTAATTAATTATTAATTTAGGACCATAAAGCCCCTTATTAACCAGAATACATGTATGTCACAGAATATGTATATATATCTACATATACAGGGTCTTCATGAAAGTTGGTGGTACGAGGGGTGATAGTACTCATCAAAATAAACAAAAAATTACCTATAAACATATGTCGAAAAATCCTTCGTTTAGACGCTAGACATTTTGATCTATACAAAAAAACCTTATATATCAAGAATTAATTAAGATACAGAAACCAAATTTTGCACACATATTGGCCAAAGTGAAAAATATTCTCAAAGTATCATTTAGTTTTCTTATACATTTTCAAAATGGTGCCGGTTAAAAATCTTTTAATTTAAATATAAAAAACCATTAACTTTATAAAATTTTTACAAGAAATAAAAAAGGTTGTAATTTTAATTTTAAATTGAACGGTACCTTTGTGAACGAAATCTGTCCATGGATAAGTGAGAAACTGCACTTTCAAAGTTAGATTACAGGGCTCATGCAAAGAAGCAGAGTTCAGCTGGCACAAAGCGGCTTCTTCGTCACGGTCCAACCGCGGTGATGCGATTTTATTTTAATTTTTTGAGGACTAGCTCGGTTAATTCGGCAGGTCAGTTAACCGGGCCTCCGATAATCGGGAGTCAACTGTATTACAGAATATTACAATTTTTTGTCTCTGAATACACATTTTCATTTATGGCTTCAGTGAATCAAGTGAATTTATTTTAAAAACTGAATTAAAATACCATAAATTACACCATAGAATAAATAAATACCATAAATTAAAATACCATTAATGTTTTCATAGAACCAACCTTTAGGTCATTTTTAAGTGCAGTAAAGTAATGCTGTAGTTCGGCTTCAATAAGAAAGTCATAAAGACCGGGTCCCTTTGTTGTTGTCATCTTGCTCTGTAAAACACCAACTGTAAGTAAATTATAACAGTAATTAATTATTAATTTAGGACCATAAAGCCCCTTATTAACCAGAATACATGTATGTCACAGAATATGTATATATATCTACATATACAGGGTCTTCATGAAAGTTGGTGGTACGAGGGGTGATAGTACTCATCAAAATAAACAAAAAATTACCTATAAACATATGTCGAAAAATCCTTCGTTTAGCCGCTAGACATTTTGATCTATACAAAAAACCCTTATCAAAGTATCATTTAGTTTTCTTATACATTTTCAAAATGGCGCCGGATAAAAATCTTTTAGTTTAAATATAAAAACACCATTAACTTTATAAAATTTTTACAAGAAATAAAAAAGGTTGCAATTTTAATTTTAAATTGAACGGTACCTTTGTGAAGGAAATCTGTCCATGGATAAGTGAGAAAATGCACTTTCAAAGTTAGATTACAGGGCTCATGCAAAGAAGCAGAGTTCAGCTGGCACAAAGCGGCTTCTTCGTCACGGTCCAACCGCGGTGATGCGATTTTTTTGAGGACTAGCTCGGTTAATTCGGCAGGTCAGTTAACCGGGCCTCTGATAATCGGGAGTCAACTGTATTACAGAATATTACAATTTTTTGTCTCTGATCACACGTTTTCATTTATGGCTTCAGTGAATCAAGTGAATTTATTTTAAAAACTGAATTAAAATACCATAAATTACACCATAAAATAAATAAATACCATAAATTAAAATACCATTAATGTTTTCATAGAACCAACCTTTAGGTCATTTTTAAGTGCAGTAAAGTAATGCTGTAGTTCGGCTTCAATAAGAAAGTCATAAAGACCGGGTCCCTTTGTTGTTGTCATCTTGCTCTGTAAAACACCAAATTTAAAAGAATCAATAACAATTTAAGGTAAAGAATTGTATTAGTTGTCTTAACACGATAAAATAAAAACACAGTCTAAACATAACATTAAATAATAATGATAGAGAAATGGATTTTTGAATCTGCAAAATACTCCTGTCACAGAAGACCTGAGTACTCAGCGAATTTCCAATTCAATAATATGACAATAATAATACAGAGTAAATTTGATACATATCTATCGATAAATACGGGAGTTTGTCTATTCTTCATACATGGGAAAGAGTATGCAGGTTTGCTACTGTGAGGGACAATGAAAGTAGGCATTTTTAACATTAACCGTTTTTATTTTGACCTTTTATACCAAGTTTCATCAACATCTGTCCATAAATAAAGGAGATTGCTTATTCTCATAATGATAAATAAAGGAGATTGCATATTGTGATTATGATTAACATGGGAAAGAGTATGCAGGCTATCTGCCACAATAAGACGCAAAAAGTATGATTTTTCTGGTATGGAAATATATACATACATACACGATTTTAAACAAGTATTGTTTTTGGTCTTGAGGCACCTCTAAACGCAAAAGTAAAATGGTCCTGGGTTTAGGTCTTCCCATGAGACTTACGATAATAGCTTCTTCCCCATGGGAAATTCGCTAAAATGTTCAAAATTTTGTAAAAATGTCTAAAAATTAGGAAGAAAACCTTTACAAATGATTCTCATAATTAAGTTATTATGTTAAAGGTAAACAGCAAATGTTTGTGAAGAAAACTTTACAGTCCAATAATATCCTCGGATTGAAAACGAAAATGATAATTAGAAGTTCACACATGCACAATAATAATTACACTTAAAGAGAAAGATTGCTGTGTGGACATTGAATCAACGACTCATTCACAGCTGGTATGAGTCATCACAGAAATTGTAGATAAGTGTGTGGTCCTTACATGGCATTGCTTCAAAAGATAAACATTGAAGATTATTCTCAATGCTTTACAAGCAGCAATTTATAGATCCTAAAGTGCATTTATCAATAAGTAGGGAACCAATCAATTTCAGTGCCAACTTCTAAAATTCTTCTAGAGTTATAGAATTAGAAGTTCTAGTTTTAAAATTGTAGAAGTTTATTTACTAAACAAAAAAACTATACAAGTCTTAATAATGAAATACTTATTTACCAATACTTAAATTCTGTACAAAAAATGTTTGTCTTTACTTCCCTGTCGGAAATAGGTTAGATCATAGACATTACTAAAGGGAATGTTTTCAGTTCATATAAACAGCTGTTCTTATTCTTTTATATTAAAAATTAAATACAATAGTTTTGGTAGTTTTTATGGAAACATGTTACACATTTTCCATCTTAGAATTCACCAACACTCCCCCAAAGCTGAGACATATCCATGTCAAAATTAAGTGTATAAATTCTCTTATCTAAATCCAAGAACTATATAACTAAAAAACATAATCATTTTATGGAACTGTTGAACCAGTTTCTAAGCATTACACTAAAATTTAAAAAAAGTTAAAATATATCTTAATACTGTACAATAAATAAAACAACCAAATCTACAACACTAAACAAAAAAACAATTTTCTTTTGTCAGATAATACCTTTAGTACATACTGTACTTGGTAATTTATATAAATAAATTTAGAATTTTGTCTGTACATTGCCCAGAGTTATTAATTTTTTAGTTATTTTTACGTTTTGTGCGTTAGAGAAGCCGAAACAAGTCTTAAGTCAATTCGTGTCTGTTTGTTTATCTGTCTGTGACACTCCAGGAGGCATTTTACGCCGTTTTCTCCGAAAAATAGGAAAACTGATAACAATGAAACTTATTTCATGCATTCTATACATTTCAGAGAAGGTTTTTCAAAGCTTGAAATCGTCCGCCGCCCCTTAAAAAGTAAATCACGAGCATTTAAAAAGCCACTTTTTATACAATATTAGTCACATTTTGCTTTGATTTATCAATGAACCACCGACTTGTAATAATCAGCTGTCTTTGTAGTCTAACGATTTAATAGAAAGAAAAACAAACAGCTGCCAAATCAATATTAGTTAGTTTATATTGGTGATTGATTTTAAACCCATTTCGAAATCATACTATATTAAAAAGTTATTTTGGTGTATAACTAATTATAATAATAGTTTAACTGTCAAGTAATGCTAAATAACGAAGCTGGGTATTGATTTATTTTCTTTGTACTGATTTATTTAGGATTTCAGGTTTACATTTTGATATGATAATCTTTTTTCTTTAAACTGAATCCTTCAACCTGTACAAAGGACGGGCTTACTGCTAGTATATTATAAAATATAAAAAATACATATTTTGTTGTTATAGAGGTCTCAAAAAAACGTTTAACTGGCTGTTAATTAATTACAAAATTTTGAAAAAATTGGGTGAATTTGCAGTTTTTAAACAAGTGCATACTTTATATATCTATTGATTTAAGTAATAAAACTGAATAGTACACTTCATAGTGTACTTGAAGCTGAGGCCGAAAGTTGAAGTTTTAAATAATTTGAATTTTACTTCCAATACTATTTATTACTTTTATAAAAATATAATAAGTTTTATATTTGTGAATATTAAACATTGTTTTCATCCAATTTCTTTTAGAATTGTAAAAAAAATCTCTGAGTCTTTCAAAAAACACCCACTGAACCAAATAAAAAACAGTCAGTCAAAGAAGAGTGGCTATCTGGTATTAATCATGATAACACATTCAACATGTGGCCATATTGAGAGAGACAGAGGAAGAGGAAGACAGGGGGGAGAGAGAGAGGGGGGAGAGAGCTGGAGAACAAGGGCAACTCATTCACAAAGCCAGAGTCCACAGTAACTAGGACAAGATGTATATATGCTGCAGCCAGCTCTGGCTCTAACTCAAAACACATTTTCCGCCACACATGGCTTCCTTACAATCGGTTCATCTGCATTTGTTTGGGCACTGTACATATTATGTTGACAAATGACACCATTTTGAAGCAGACACATGACTGGAATACGAGTGTACTTAAAGTGATTTTAAAGAGGAAAAACAATTAAATGAAAAAATCAACATTTCATTGTTTTAAAAACCACTGTTGGTGATGGCAAGTTTATGCCATTCTTGACTTCACAATTTCCCATCACAATTATTAAAACAAAGTTTCACTTCAATAAGAAACAAACACTGATGAGACCAAATTCTGTATTATGAAAAAAAGGATTTTTAAAGTTATATCCATTTCATTGTAATAATAAATATATGTGTATATATACATATATATATATATATATATATATATATATCTTAGGATACAACATAAATTAATATTACCTCCCAAATTAATTAGTAAAAGAAATACATGTATAGAGCTTAAAAGGCCTATAGAGGAATCATTTAAGTTCATATTCGCTTCATAAATATAAACCATTGCGATCCTTTAAATGAAAAAGCCAGCCAGTGTTCAAGAGAGTGTAATTATTAAATCACAAAAGTCACTTTCAGGTTCAAGAGAAAGCTTAGACAATTTTATACCATACTTAAATTGCAGTGTTTTGACTTTAATTTTATAGACTAAACAGAGACTGTGTATATGAAAATGGAATACGAAGGCCAGGAATGCGTGTTTACAGTTGAATGTGCTGATATTGCTATAAAACTTCCACAACAACCCAGACGTGATGATAACACAATACCCCAACACACACACACACACACTTCATTAATCCAAAGTGCAAGGCCACATAAAACCTCAACTTCCTGCAATATTACCACAGTGTTCTTCATTTCCACAAAGTTACATACTAGTGCTAATTAACTTATTCAATTAAAATAATTTCAAAATAATTATCTTTCCACCATCAAACGTTTTCTTTAGATTGTACATACCTGTGATAACACAATTTACAAGAACATAAATATTGATTTAACATTGTTGAATTGCTATGTTTCTAAAGATAAAGATAAAATTAATATATATAAAATATTTTTTATGAGATTCATTTTTTAATCATAGTACAAAATGTATTATTGGAGAGCTCTAAAGAAAATTTATTTTGCTGACAGTAAGAAACATTTAAGCAACTCTCTGTTAATACCTCCCCCCAAATTAGAATGCAATCTTGAGATATTCTGACAAATTGTTTTTCTTGAACGTGGAATTTAGTCAGATCACATTAGTATGAACCTCTACATTTATCAATAAGTGGAGTGGGTAGGGTAAACAATTTTTTTAACATTTTCTGTTTTTAAAATATTTTTAAGGAGAAATCTTCCTCTTTCAGTAAATGGTCTTAGAATTTATCTATGATGATCCTAAGCATTTTTTTAAAATAAACTAAATTTTGAATGTAGAAAAATCTGAAGATAAACATTGGTTTAAAAAAGTTTATTTCAGCAATTAAAAATGATAATAAAATAATTCTCCTGCTCTAGGTTTACAATAGCCTACATAAAGAAATAAAGATATAAAATTTCAACTCCATATCTCTTATAGTTTCTGAGAAAAGTGTACCTAAAGTACACAAAATTAACATGGCAGAGATAGGGCCTCCCCACTACTCATAGGGTATATTTAACTTGATTAATTTACAATAAAAAATAAAACAAAATTATCTATGAGACAATATTAATTTAGATTAGTTAGGCTATTTTTTGCACAGTTAGTATAAAAATATATCTGTTGAGCTAATGAATTTTACAGAATCAGCAAATCTACTTACTCACTACATTTTCGTTATTGTGAGAAATATTTGTATCATACAACTAATTAATACAAATAACAACTATCACCAAACGTTTATGAAGTGTACCAATATTTAATTTGGTGAGATTTTTGCTCTATAACAAATTTGATAGCAGTTATTTAAAATAAATTATGAGACAAAAGATAAATGAAAGACAATAAAAGGGACATGTTATCTATAATTTATTTTAACAAATTACAATCATCGTAAACAATATTGAACCCTTCAAGCTGAGAGATTTTTTATACAAATCCTGCTCTGCTGCAGTACTTTTTTCCTTATTTCTACCCTTTTATGCAAAGTGCATAAGTGGAGGACTACTCATGAATTTACCCAGTTATGTTAGAGATAAATTTTTTGAGATCCTATGATGTGTTTCAATTAATGTAATAATGTAACAAAATCTGACTAAAGACATTTTCGGGACAATGCTAATATCTATATTATGTTCAATGTATTTATGCGTTTAACAAGCCATCAAAGGGCAGTACTAATCAGATTCAGTCTTAGAGAGAAGTTGATTTTAGAAGTTTTTTCTTAGCTCTTGAAACGACCAACATTGTTTCGTATAATATGTTCTCAGTATGCCTAGTACTGTTGTATATTCTTCATCACTTGCATCAAAGAGGGCAAGAAGTTTACTAGACCTTAGTAACCATTAGGCTTTTAAACAATGATGTGGGATTTAGAGATTGTGGAGTCCTTTCACTTCGTCCAACCATTCTAGTCATTTATTAAGATTTAGTCAATTTTCTAGTTAGTACTGTATATCATGTTTTCCAAAAACAAAATATCTTGCACTAACATTCGACTCTAAATTGTAGTAGACATGGCAAAGGATCGTAGATAGACACCGTAATCCTTAAAACTATTTAAAAATTAATATAAAACACATATTTTGTCAGTTAAATTTTAGAGATAATAATGGCACTTACATGTTTTGTCTTCATTAGGGCGGTAGTGTATGTACTGACAAGTACTTGAAATGCTGTTAATGAATTTGAAACATTTTATGCCATCACCAGCTCTAAAATTGAACTACAGACAGAATACATTGTATACTTGTTTGATAATGGTAGTATATGCAACGATTATATTATGAATGCCTTAAAGCCACGAGTAAGATGTAAGTTAGAACACGAGCAAAGCAAGAGTTCTAAATATCTCACGAATATCTTTAAGGCATAACACAATCGTTGCATACACTATTTTATCCACCGCCAAAAATATTCAGACTTTTAAAAACAAGAGTTGTATATTTCATTTATCTATGACCATCGCAAAATACTGTGTATCAAAAAATAATTGGTATGTAGTTCATTCTTGGAGTAATCAGCTGATGTGCGAATTACGTTGTTCTTATGGGTTCAAAACTCACATTTGAGGTTAGCCATAGTTGGCCACTAAAATTCACTATCTTTATGGATAAATCAGCTGATTTTGAATTGTGTTATATCCAATATGACATTACTTTCGTCAAATGCTGAGCTCTGATTGGTCTAGAACCTGTATCGTTATAAACTGATAATGCAACCGGTTTCAACTTCCATTTAATAATAAGCCTCTTATTGATGTTAATTCAAGTACCTTAGTATAAGACTTGAACCTCCTTTTAGCTCCTGACCTCTTAGTCAGGAGCTAAAAATGGATTTTAAAACAAACAGCTTACTGTCATGTCAATTACTTCCATCTCATTTTAGATTTACTTCAGAATCTCATCACACTTTAAAAACCCGTTCAATGGACAGATTTCTTTAACTTTTCAATCGTATGGATTTCAGTTCTTTAGAAACATCCGATAAAACATGTTTGGAGTGTATAAAATCATCTATATACTCCTTAGTAAACATTGAATTGTTTAAATATAAATAAATAAATAAGACTCTACTGTCATTAGGCTTACAAAAAGCAATAAACAAAGTCAGAATACAAAGTATGTACAAACATATTTACAAGAGTTTTGATTACAATTACCACAATGGTTTCTAAACTATTATCACTAACTACTATTATTACTACTAATACAATACAAATTTTACAATATTTTGTTTTTGGATTAAAATCATCAAGGGAGTAAAAGGGATGATCGACCAACCACTTATACAATTTTGGTTTGATTTTTTTAATAGGGTAATCCAATTTACACCAAGAAACGTTGTTAAAACATGTGGAACCTATTATATCATAACTTTTAAAGACTTAGTTAATCGTTGAAAAAGTAGGCCCTACATCAATGCATTTTCTATTTCTCGTGTTGTACCAACGTATGTTTTCTCTTACTTAATGATTTGGTAAATTATTCATGGTGAGTAGAATAACAGTGTATAATAGAGATTAATAATAGTCATAACTTTAAGCTTTACAAACAATAGCTTACGGTGATCTAGTCTACCAGAATCAGTGACAATTCTTGGAACAACTTTTTTGTAGCAGAAGGATATCATGTATATGGCTACTATTTCCCCAGAGTAGTAAACCAAAAGAAATAATACTCTGAAAATAAGGCAAAGTATGCTGATCCAATATACTTATCTGATACACAGTCTTTCAACCTTCTCAGCAGATAAGTAACTCTAGAGAGCCTAGCAGACATTTAGCATTTGCTTCAGGGTAATCAGTTAGGAATTTTTTGGCATTTTAGTTCACAACTTATAAAGCGACTTTTGGAGACTTTTTGTGTAGGCCTACATGTACCTAGCCAATAAGTGTTACGGAAGTGAAGTCATTTGTTTGTGAGAAAAGCTGTTTAGAGGAACTAAAAACATTATTTTCATACATTTCCATGATCTAAGCTATTTCCCATAGGGAAGTAAATACTGTAAATTGTTAAACAAAATATTTCTATGCTATTTATTTTTTAAACCTTTTTTTAAGTAGGGCCTATGAGGATTAGTGATTAGTCTAAGGCATCCAAAACTACTTAAAATGTTCAGGGTTTTAAATCCTAAAATAGTAAAAAAATAAATTAAACAATTTCACAGTTAAGGGTACATATATAAAACAAAACATTTACAATTCTACAAAACTTATCATGAACCAAAGCTTTTTTCTATTGTCAAATCCACAGGAGTATCTTGCTTTAAACAAACTATCGTACCATTTACACAGGACGTAATTATTCATTCATAAAATTTATACTGTACTTAAAAAGAAACTCACCGAATATGAAGTTGATCAGAAGTCAGTAAAACCTTAGTGAAGCCGAGTAGATTATAAATAAAGATGTTTCCCTAACCCATGTAATTTACTAAACGAACAACCTATTCAAACAAAAGTGCAAAGTTAATATATTTAATAGTAACGAATTCAAATAGTTCGTATAAATGTAAACTGGGTAGAAAAGATTTTCACATAAAATAAATAAACAAATGAAACGCTACGACAGACGATTGACATATCCCTCTCCTCCACTCCGAAATTTCCGAATGCAGATTAGCAGTCTAGCAGATTGCAGAAGCTGTTTTGGGTTGTAGTTATAGACAGTAAAGTAGCACCACCAACGCTGCCAACATATTTTAAACTCCCTACTTTTAAGTTTACTTTTCCCGCTGATAAGTCTAGTAATAATCTCTCAACTCTGGGTAAATACATGGTCGGAAATTGACATTGGTGATAATATTGGTGTTGATATCGTGTGATAGCTAATTTTAATTGTTTCCTGTTTATCATTAGATAATAGGAAAACGAATTTTATGTTATAGTTTTGAAAATGTTGAATCGAGATCCGTGACATTATTAGTACCGTATCCGTATTCAAAACATTATTACTCAAATGCATGTTCTTTTGAATTGTCTTGTTAATGAGTAGCTAGACATAAAATATAATGTTGACTGAGCTCGTTGCAGACTGTCTAAGCCTTATATGCTGTCTTCTCACGAAGCCTGTGCATTTTAAGTAAAGTTACACTCAAGTAAAAACCTGTTTTCAAATAATTAAAAAATTGACTAAAAAGTAAAACCGTATACCATTAGAGGTAATACAGGAGAGGAAGCTACAAAGGCATTTGATCTCCAGCACAGTAGGTCTACGAAGGTGACTGCTGTGGCGGATCTGACCCAGAGAGGATTTATGAGGCATACGAGGTCGCCAATACAGTTACACTGACCTTATGCGACTTAAGCAAAGCTTTCGATTAACTACCACATAGCATCTTTGCTCTTGGGACACAGCATTGGAAACCTCACCTCCTACCTTGAAAACTACCAACACCATCTCCACACCAGGATCATCTCCATCTGTGGCGCTCAGTCTCAGCCCCTCCGAGTGAAACACGGAGTTCCGCAAGGGTCCGTATTGGGACCTGTGCTGTTTTAGTGCCTATCAACGATCTCAAACTTGCGAGGGAAGTGCGCTGAGATTCGCTGATGATACACCACTCTCGTGTCCACTGGGAGCGATCCTGCTTCGGTGGGGGAAAGGTCAGAGCTCCATTTTGTAAAAGCGAAAGATTGGGTTGAGGTTAACAAGCTAAAGTTAAACGGAGAAAAGACACAAAAGTCGTATGCTCATTAAGTACCTGTACATCGTTAATCCTGGAATCTTCGAACGTTACACTGTTTGGCTTTGTAATAGATCCAAAACTAACCTGTAATGATCACATTGAGAATGTGTGTAGGAAATTGGCTAGAGTGATCTTCTTGTTGAGGCAACTGATAGGTTAGTCGACAAATCTTACCTGTTTATTGTTTACTGTGCAGTTTTCCACAGCCATGTCACTAATGTCCTACAATTTTGGGGTCATGCAACAGAGCTGTTCAAAAATCCTCAAGCTCCAGGAGAAGGCGTGCATATACTGATGAGGAGTGGGAGACTTGAACACTGTAAGCCACTCTTTGAAAGAACTGGCATCTTAACTGTGCACAGCTGCTACATCTTTACTTGTGCTAGTTTTGTTCAATCAAATCTGAACAATTACTTGATCAGGAACCAATAAGTACATGGCCTTAACACTTAAAATCCACATTATACATGGGGTTTGAGATATTGTGTTTTCTAAGAGATTATTGCCCTGAAAGTGTTTTGTGATCACTCTTATTTATCTTTAGTTCAAAGTAGATTGGAATATAGGCTAATATGCTGGGGTGGTACCTATTATTCAAATATAAAATCTATTTTTCATCAACAAAAACATTTTGTAAGATTAATTGCCAAAAAGAGGAAAAGAGATGGTTGTAGTCCAATATTTATTTCACTGAAAATCCCACCAGTAAGACACTTATTTGTTTATAAAATTTTAAAATCATTTTAATGCAGAAATGACAATCTCCCCTAAAACAACCACTGTTACCAGTCTAAATTAAGAAGTGCCAATCATATGCTTGTTCAAAAGCCCGAAAAAATATATTTTATGAAAACCTTTTTATTCTTGGGCTCCAGAATATTTAGCTTACCGGTACTTCCTGAGGAAGGAAAAAGGTCTCCAAATAAAAACGTATTTACTATAAAAATGAAAAAATGGCTACAGGAAGTCAATAACATAGAAATAATTTTTAAATGTTTTGAACTAGAATGAAAATTTAAATACTGTACTAATAAGTCTTTAGTCTTTTAATAGTAATCTTTCTTAAAATAGCTAGTAAACTAATAAGTTTTTCTTTTTCACAAATCAAAACACTAAGTAATCATGTACTTCCATATGTTTCCCTTCTCTTAATTTAATACATAATATTTTTTATTTTAATTTTATAAAGCACAAATCTACAGCAGGGTATGAATTTAAGAAATTTTATTTTGAGCACATTTAAGTGTAATTTAAGTTGTTTTTTTACTAAGAAACCTCTAAAACAGGCTTTGCCTAGATTTCCTATTTTGAGATCCTAGATTTCTCAGTCATTATGTTTGTTTGTTTATTAATATAGTTATTGCAATGCTTTGTGTTATTTATTTGCGAATCTTCCATAGGGAAGAAGCTATTACCGTAGGTCTCATGTCGAGACTTAAGCCCGGGACCATGTTATTCTTTCTTCTTTAGGCGCCCAGAGACCAAAAACAATAGTCGTTAATATATATATAAAGTTATATATATATATATATATATATATATGAACACGATAACTCTCGTAAAAATGGTCCGATCAAAACCAAATTATTCAATGTATTCAATTATTCAAATGTATTCCTACATTTGCTCAGACGAGTTAGTAAACCAGACATATCGGTCAATCGGAAGGGGTGGTTTGGAGGGGTTTTGTACCCCCAAAAAGGGGTTTTTGCGTTTTTCCCATGTAATTTTTAAAAATTTCAAATTTATCTTTCACCATTAGAATCGGCTTAAAAAACTGCACAATTAAGTTTCTTAAAGTTTTTCTCTATCTACAACGGTTACCGAGATATTAAAAAATCTAAACAAAGTACATTGTATTTTGAGGCTCCAATGTTAATCTTATGGAGGATAAGGAAAAGTTAATATTTCCTATATCAATCAATATTTTTGGATTAAACTTGGTATTTTCCTTCATGGTGTTGTTCCACCCGTTTATGCTTAAAAATCATAGTTTATGTGTTTATCATGGCAGCAAACCTGCATACTCTTTTCCCATGTTAATCATATAGGGAATAGGCAAACGCTTTTATTTATGGACAGATGTTGATGAAAGATGTATAGATGGTAAAAATAAAAATTGTTTATGGTAGAAATGTCTACTTTCAGTGTTCCTCACAGCAGCAAACCTGCACACTCTTTCCCATGTTAATCTTATGTGGAGAATAGGCAAATAATTCTCATGTTTATGGACAGATTTTTATAAAACTTGTCATATATTAATATTATTATATTATTGATTTGGAAATTTGCTGAGTACGCAGGTCTGCTGCGATAGGGGTATTTTAATATATGTGAAAATGTTTATTTATTTATTACTAGTAGTAAGACCTAGCATGAGACAACAAGAAGTATTATTTTAACCTAGAATGGCTAATGGAACTATTATTATGATTGGAAATGTATATAAATTGTAAAATTGTAATGAATATCTGAGAAAATAAATACTGTATCTATCTATCTATCTATCTACACCAGACAAAAAGGCAAGCTAGATGTCCCCCCTTGTAGGCTGAGCAAAACCAAAAACTCATTCTCAGTTCAGCATAAAGCAGCTTGAGAGAGGTTCTCCACGCTACTTAAGTGCTGGCTAAAGAAAAAGCCCTTTTACAGATGGTGCCATTAGTATGTGCTCGTGGCTTTTGTAACTTATAACTTTATAACTTTTCGGTAATATAAATATTTACTTTTTCAGTCAGGTGACTTAAGTTGTTTATTTCAGCTGAAAATCTTGTAGACGAGCATAACGGAATAAAGCAAGCTGAACTTTTATAGAATACGGCCAGTATTGTCAGAGCCACGTGCACAGACTAATGACACTGTCTGTTCTCGCTGCAGGAGTTTTTCGATGATGACTGTGCGGGCTTGGGGCTGATGGGCCATTGAGATCTCATCCACTGTCAATTTGACAAAATTATCAAATACCTATGGAAGTCTAAGTTTCTCTTCCAGTGTGTATATAAATGTGTGTATAGATTTATATTTTTTTTGACACTGCTAATAAAGACAAGTCTGGTCTCAAGCAAAGGTGGGAGTAATAAGGTAATAGGGTAATAATTATCGAGTACCACAGGAAAATATTTGATTGAAAAACGAATTAAATTTAAATTTATTAAATTTCATCCAAACCAACATCACATTATTATTATTTGATTTAATTTTATATTCTATTGACAATAAGGGCCGAATGTCAATAGCTTTAATCGCTATATTATTTTATAGGATTAATTATTGTTTCTATTAAATTACTTGACGAATAAGTTATACTCTGTACATTTATTTCAGCAAATTCCTCTACAAAGAAGAGCTACAAAGGCATAAGTCATTTTTATTAAGTTTTTTTCATAAGTTTGACACTGTAGTACAATTAATTTTAATCTTATAACTACCGGTAGTGAAAAACAACCATTCAAGGTACATACACAGTCTAATGTAGGTTTATTGGATACGGTATGAATCTGTGAAACCTTGAAAAAAAATTCAAAGAACATTTTGAGATAGATCTTAGAGGTCACCAGATGTCACGTAAGGCCGGCCGCACACCAAATACGGTGTGGCAAGACGTTTTGCCTTGCCTTGCCACGCCGTGTCGTGCACGATGGTTATGAGCAGCATGTGGCAAGGCAACTTGAATCCAGTCTCTCACTCTCAGTGGATTGAAGAAGTGTGAAAAGTGAAGTTTTTATTGGTTGTTTGATGGAGTGATACATTATTTAGTTCAGAATCAGGTTAGTATACATAATAACATATTATCAATAAAATTGAGACGTAGCTTTTAGAGCTATTTTTATCAACATTGATTCACAGACATTGAAAACTGTTGTTATACTCTCAAGGCATAACATGTTTTACTGTCACTATCATTATTACTGTTATCATTACCAGTCTGGGATTTGACTGGGATGTTGGCGTCATCCTGTAATCCAGCTACTTGGAGGACATGAATTGTGGATAGTTATGAGCGATGGTCGGTGGGTGTAGTGTTCTCTTGTATGGATTAACATCCACACTATTGAATACTAAGTTAATCCGCAAAGGCTATTCTCATAATTAGACCAGTTCGTAATTCAGAGGCTGTGGTTCGGATTCCACATTAAACTGTAGTTGCCATCGGCTGTTGGGCTATTAATTAACAGTTCTGTCTAAGGAACATATCAGCTTTAGTCAGTAACAAGACTACAAGATCGCGCCTCAATCATCCTACACTCATTTCTCATGAATATGTGAATATGTCATGTACTGTCTTTGGTCCGGTCTCTCAGACCGGTGACAACAATAAAATCTATAAATTAAGGCTAAGGGACCCATATACAACAGACAATAGGGATCATCGGTCTCAGTGGTTGGGAGAAATAATTACACGGCATGGCTAAGGGCGACGTCCTTTGGAACCCTTAAATTTAAAAAGTAAATAACTCAAGGAGTCTGTGATAGTGAAGTGAGTATGTGCAGACCCAGGACTTTAAGGGTAAGAATTTCATGGTTTAATAGTAATTAAGGTCTCAAATAGTATGGCATTGCCCACATGTCTGAAAAATAGGATACAAAAGTTATGGGCTTTTAAATGACCAAAAATTCAACTAATTGTCCAAATGTATATATTCTTTTCTAAATTAAACTATTTTTACACTTCATGTTTCTTTTTAATTAATATATATGTATATATATTCATCAATATTTGTTTCATTCTTCTTTTTATGATAGCTTATTTTAAATATGTACACCTCTTATATTATTAAAAATTGTAAAAAATTCCTGTACCGTATCTTATATTCTCGCTCAGACATTCTATTCTTTCTAGACAAACCTTAAGAAGATATAAGACCCTTTACATAGGTATTTTATTTTCATAAAAAATAATTATGTATTATGAATTCATTCTTAATAATTTTATGATGTTTTAAATTTGATTTATATATATATATATATATATATATATATTTATATGTGTGAGTGAAAGTGAGTGTATGTAAATAACCCCTCTATTGATATTTTATTAAATATGATGAATAAGAGCAGATTTCAGGTTTTCAAGGATTCTCCATTTTGTTATCAGAAAAAGATAAGCATGATCAAACTTCCAACTAATTACAGAACAACCAAAAAATAGTGAATGGAACCGCTTACAGTTCAAAGGTTGAAAAAAAGATTAGCAATCGTTAAACTGATATACTCGTAAACAGTCTGTGTCAAATAACCCCAAGAGTCATTTTCCAAAATGGTATGTTACTGTTCTAAATATTTAAAAAATCTCAGTTCATAGTTAATATTTTTTATGATTCTTTAATTTATTACAAAAAGTTATTATTATTTGAGTAAATTTTATATTTTGAGCAATGTCGAAGAAGGTGATTTAAAAAAGATTAACAACTTGATAGATTCATTGAAATATATATATCCATCTGCTCTTATATATATTAATTTTTACAAACAAAGTGATAGTCCATACTCAAATTACTTTACAGCTTGATGATTCTAAGTTAGTTTTATTTTGAATTACTGACTAAACAAAGTGTCAAACGGGCCAATTGACATTATAAAGTTCATTACATTACCCTACTCGAAAGTTTATTTTGATGTGATGAGAATGAGTATCACATTACATCCCAAGTAATAAGACAGAGATGACGAAACTCGTAAGGATAAAGTGGAGTATTAGGAGCTACAACCACATGAGGTCATGTCAGGAGGATGGGAGTGTCTTTAATAATTCTGAAACTTAGATTAGATCAATGGCAACCTACCCAGTTAAGTATTTTAAGCCAAGTATGAATGAGAAATGAGTGTATAGGATGATGGTGCGATCTTGTAGTCTTGTTACTGTCTAAGGCTGACATTTTCCTTAAACAGGACTGTTAATAGTCCAACAGCCAATGTCAACTGAAGGACCTACAGTTTAACGTAGAATTCGCACCTCAGGCTCTGAACTATGAATTAGTCTAGTTATGAGAAAGGTCTTTGTGGATTAATGTAGTACCGGTATTCAATTGTGCGGATGTTAATCCACACAAGAGAGCACTACACCCACCGACCATTGCTTACAACTATCCACAATTCGTGACCTCAAAGTAGCTGGATTTCAGGACGTCGCCTCCGTCCCAGTCATCATCATATCAATGAAATAAAATTAAGAGATGAACTAGGCTAATCTTGAGAAGAAAAGAAAGAAGAGATCAATCAAAAGAAGAAGAGGATGATCCTGGATTAAAGGACCTGATGTACCTTTGCCTGTATTTATTATTACTTGTGAAACACATATTATCAGATGTTTTCTTACCATATGTTTAGTTCTTTGACAACTTCATGATTTTACCAGACTAGTGATAATAACAAAACATAGATCTGTCAAATAATATCTATATTGACTCACATTATTTCAGGCAAAGTTATCAGTTCTGCTGGTGGTGTTGCTGTTTGGAGTCTGCTGTGGTTACCGCATTCTAGTCTTCTACCCCGGTGTCTCTGGAAGTCTACTCATCAGCTTCAACCCTCTGTTCCGAGAGTTGTCCAAGCGTGGCCACGAACTTACTATTGTCACTAAACGCCCTCTACCAGGGAACAGTGAGTACAACATCACGGAAAAGGTGATTACACCAGAGAAAATGCCTGATGGTAAGTATTTACCTTTTATACATCAATAGAAATAGCTGGAAATTTTTATTTATGCTAATTATACACTGACCATCAAAGAGGTTTTTTTGAGTAACCTCTTTGTTGATAAGGAAAACATGTTATTCGTTGATACTAAGAAGTGTACAGTAAAAATTTTTCGAACTTACATATTTATATTCTTACAACTTATCTTATTTTATGACATGTAACATGGTAACATAGGTGCTTGGCTTCCAGTCTGTTTTTCTGTAAGTTTTTTTACAAATATTTTTATGTCTTTAAAGCCACGACTCCACCAACAGAACATGTTCGGCAAACATTTGAGATACCTGGCAAACATTTGTGATGCCCGCCGAACATTGTATCTTGTTAGTTTGGTAGGGACACCTTCTTGAATATTTTAAACGTTGTGATAGGAGTTGTAGCTGAAATAAAGTTTGCTGCGGCTGGCCATACACGTTCCGGTTTACTTGTACAGGCGAGAACTCACACGCTACGGTAAACTGGATGGGTTAATTATGTCCATTAAGTTATGAAATAGCGAGCCGAGAAGATGACTTGATTGCTTATGGTGGGTTTGTTGGTGGTAATGAACAGAAAAAAAAGATGCGAAGAGAACGAAGTGCATGGTGTAAAAACTTGCTTAAAAATAGAAATGAATATATACATGTACTAAATTATTGAAAGAACTGTGTTCAGATCCCTCAGATTATCGTTACTATTTGCGGATGAGTGAAAAAGTTTACAAAAAATTGCTCTAACTTTTAACACCCCTAATTCAAAAGAAGGATACGGTGAGAAGGTCTATCTCACCACATAAGAGACTTTCAGCCACTTTAAGGTTCTTAGAAATGAGTTTTGAATGAATGAAGTACTCTACAAGTACTCTAGCTAGTAATATTAGCTCAAACCCTAGAAAAAATAATTCCTGAGGCATGTATTTTTTTTTAGATTTTTTTCTTTTATTCTTTTCGGACATTACTTCTAAGATTGTTTATTTTTTACAACAGCACTCTTACTTGCATCGGGTTTAAATTTCATTCAATTTCGTTAATAGTTTTTCATAAGCCACCTCTCTCATATCCCGATTGTTATATTCCTTGCACTTGACTTGCCACCAACACGGTTCCGATCTATATATTTTGATGAATTCCTCCAGAATTCGGTTCCGTTTTCGGACAGACATAATACACAATTAAATAATAGGGCTACAACAGTTAATTAAAATAAAAACAAACAATTAAATATACAGGCTAAACAAGACCAGTGATACGCTGGTAAATAGAAAACTCAGAGGAGTTCAGTTTCAGCACAAAACAAAGTTCTCGAAACAACACTAAGTCGAGGTATTCGCTATAACTAACCTCACACCTATGCAGTTTTGCCGGATGACCCACACACATAGTCAGGTTTAACTCGCCTGCGCAGGTAGAAAATATTGAATTTCATATCTTCTCCAGTAACCTAAAAAGGCCACTTCGCTTGCAAAGGTCGGCTGATTAAAAATTTATCCAAGCCGTAATGTAACACACTCAGGTTTACCTGCACACGTAACCTGTACAGGTAAACCTCTCCAATATACCGAACATATGGGCGGCCTACCACACCGAACATTTTATTTTCAAGACAAATTGTTGATTCCTTTGTTCGTGAGCTGTTGAAAATGTCGTTAGACATTTTTGATGAACTAAATGTGGAATTTTTGTCCATTTTTATATTCGGCAAACATTTTCGGTTTGTGGAGACGCGGTTTTAAATAAATAACCACTTTGAGGAAAACCTAAATGAGTCTTTCTTGGTGTATAAAATTAACCAAAAATTTCATAATTCCAGGCAATTTACATTCAAAACTCTAATAATTTCATTTATATAGATGGTTAGCTTTAAAAAGTTAATGTAGCTTTCTAATTCAAAGAAATTCTTCATATATAACAGGGACTCAAATTTTAATAGAATTTTAATCTGAATATAAATTATGCTATCTAATTGTGTAGCTTACCACCAAAAACCAGAAATTCCAAGTATTTATTTGAATAAATTTGTCCATTATTACATCTAAATATTTTTGTGATATTTTTTTACAGTGTTTGAACTATTCAAAAAAATGCCATTCGCTCAAAAAATTGTCTATGGATGGTTCCATGCTATTTCTGAATGTGAAAAACTGTATGACAATCCAGAAATAATAGACATAATAAAATCAGAAACCAAATACGACCTTTTCATCGGCTCGCCATACTACTACTTCGAATGTTCCATCGCCCTCGCTCATCACTTGCGCCTGCCTATCCTCAATATTTACTCCAATAGATTCTCGGTCCATGCAAGCCACCCTGGGGGGCATCCTAACCCCCTCGCTTACATTTCTGAACTCCATCTTTCTTTTGGGAATGACATGGGGTTGTGGGAACGTACCATCAACACGTTATTCAACATAGTTTACTCCGTGGGGCTCAACGTCTACTATCTACCTGCAATGGCCAAAGTGGTGGAGCACCACTTCCCGCATGTTCCACCTCTCCAGGAGATGCTGAGCCGAGTTCCTGTTACGCTGATGAATACAAACCTCGCCATCCACCAAGCTCAGCCTATGCTTCCCGGAGTTATTCCTGTTGGAGGTCTCACTATATCGGAACACAACCCACTCCCGCAGGTTAGACATTAGACATTAGACATTTTTATTGGCACAAAACGTACAGACAAGGTTTATACAATGTACAGGTGCTTCGTCAAGATATCTATAACTACATATACAGCTTATCAAGTGTTAAAATATGTTGTCTCATACAAATTTTCTAATAAGATTAACAATGATTAACAGGTAAACATTTACCAGGAACATTACCAGGTAATGTTACCTTCTCTACTGTTTTTACTGAATTTACCTAAAAAACATATAATTTTACTTTCTCCCTTATTCATAGTACTTTATATGGTAAAAAGTATTGTTTTCATAAAAATTTTCGAATTTGAGTTGAAAGTGGATATCTCTGTCTTGGGGTCCCCTGAATCCAAAATCCAGGTTTTCGACGTGTCTGTGTGTCTGGAAGTGTACAGAGCCACAGCCAACCCCGTTGGTCCAATTTAGATGAAATTTGGTGCATATGTAAGTTATATATTCACCGTATCGTATCTCCAGGTGTTTTTTGAATTTTTGATTTTTAAGGGTAGATAAAAGGTTAAAAAAACTTGAAAAAATCCAAATTTCTCCAAAGTAGCTCTAACGGTTTGATTAAAACTTTATAGTTTATAGTGCTTAGAGTACTAAATAATATAACACCACCCACATGTTTGTAAAAATCACGGTTCAAAAGTTATGAGCTTTTAAATGTAAAAAATCTATTTTTTAAGTTTTCTGCAAAAAAATAAAGGCAAAGTATAATATGACTATCAAAATTGAATCCAGCCAACAAATTAATATTTTGAATTATTTGCCTTCGACTCATAGTTCCAGAGATAGGTTATTTCTCTTATTTCC
This sequence comes from Nephotettix cincticeps, assembly GCA_023375725.1. Classification (NCBI taxonomy): domain Eukaryota; kingdom Metazoa; phylum Arthropoda; class Insecta; order Hemiptera; family Cicadellidae; genus Nephotettix; species Nephotettix cincticeps. The sequence continues at coordinate 53,456,781 of CM041788.1, forward strand.
CACCATAATGTCTATCACCCAATAAAACCCACTAAAAAGCTTGGTATTACCGTGGGGGGGGAGTGGGGGAATGTTCCCATCGTAAAATTCTAACAATTAATTTAACTTTGTTTCTCTTGTTGTTATTTGCAGGAAATGGACCATTAAATTTGTAACATTATATTATATTTTGATAAACTTTAAAAAAATTGTTAGTTTTATTTCAGATTGTTGTTTATAAATTAACTTAGAAAGGGGGTACCCAAAAGTAACCGGAATTACGCTGCTGAAGGTGTGGCCTTCGAGTATGTATGTCTACCGTTACATGTGTGTAGCACAGCTCATCCAGAGTTTAGTGCCGCTAGTGCCGTCGCTGTGGGTTGACGTGTTCGTCTGCAGTGAGTTTTTTAGTGAACACTGTTTTGCCATTTCGTTTCATTTTCGTATCGGCGGACGTAAATGAACAGTGCGCAGCTTTGAAGTTTCGTTTCTTGTTCGGGAAGATTGCTGTAGATACCATTATTATGCTGAAAACTGCTTACAAAGATGATTAGAGAATAGGCAAACTCCTTTATTTGTGTCCAGATCTTTATGAGAGTTGGTATAAATGATCAAAGTAAAAATTGTTTATGCTAGAAATGCTTACTTTCAGTGTTCCTCACAGCAGCAAACCTGCGTATCTCTGAATTATGAACTTGTCTAATATAACAATGGTCAATGCAGAAGAACTGACCAACTGACTGAAGACGAATGCTGACCAATCTTGTTTCAGAACCTTCAGCAGTGGATGGATACCAGTGAGCAGGGAGTAATCCTGTTCAGCCTGGGGAGCAACATCAAGGTGTCCTCCCTGAACCCAGAGGTCCTGCAGGTGATCCTGGCGACCTTCGCACGTCTGCCACAGCGGGTCATCATGAAGTGGGAGGGCGACGAGTTGAAGGGAAAACCTCCCAATGTGCACATCCAGAAGTGGGTCCCTCAAGCTGCTGTGTTAGGTAGGAATACAATGTTGAATGAACATATTTATAGTACTATTACAGTAATTGTCTGTAGTACAATAAAATATAAAACGGTGAAGATTTTAGAGAACTTTTAGAGAAGGTTTATGTTTTAAATTTGCCTTGATATTTAATATTTAGATTATATTAGATTATTGAAATGGCAACCATACTAGGTATTTTAAGCCAAGTATGAATGAGGTTTTAGTGTAAGATGATTGTGGCGCGATCTTGTAATCTTGACACTGACTAAGACTGACATGTTCCTTAGACAGGACTGTTAATTAATAGCCCAACAGCAGATGGCAATTAACGAACCTACAGTTTAGCGTGAAATCCGAACCATGGCCTCTGAATAATGAATTGGTCTAATCATGAGGATGCTTTGCGGATTAACGTAGTATTCAATAGTGCGGACGTTAATCCACACAAGAGAACACTACATTCACCGACCATCTCTCACAATTATCCACAATTCATGACCTCCAAGTAGCTGAATTTTTGTTTATCCTTATGAATCTTCTACTTTCTATTTTTCAAAGCCAATCAGTTATGTATTCTATGTGCACTGAAAATCTTTAAAATAATCAAACTTTACTCTTTACGCCTTTACTAACCTTAAAAGGGGAGAAAGAATACAATAAAATGAAGATCGATAAAGTTAATATTTCACTTCTAATGTTTTTTATGCTCTAGGTCACAGACACTGCCGCATGTTCATGACACATGGAGGCCTGCACAGCTGGGAGGAGGGCGTACATTTCAGTATTCCTTTACTAGGAATACTGCCAGTATTTTTTGACCAGACGCACAACTTAGCTGAGATGCAGAATCGTGGTCATGGGTTGTACTTCTCTGGTCCTTGGACTGAGGATAATTTGTATTCGGCCATTCAAGATGTCATCAACAATCCAAAGTAAGTATTTCAACTATAACTAGATTGAATCCATGTTTTGTGTTGATAGTGCAGCAGAGTAAAACTTCCAATTTCTGTTAGTATGTGCAAAGCAGTAACAAAAGAATGGCAAGGATCAGTTTTAAACTTGAAATTTATGTTTTTCAGCTCATTTTAAAGCTCAGAATAAAGCGAAGAAGAGTTTACTAACTTATTTATTGATTCATATTTGAAATTACAACAATTTTCTTGTGCTGGGGTAGCAATTAAAAAAGTGGAAACGGTTCAAAATTTTAACTGTACTTCTTATTTAATTACCCTTAACAACCCTTTCATGAAGCTATGTTTTTTACACCTAACGTATTCAGTAGATACTCAACACCTGGAAGCCGAGAAAAGTTGTCATTTAGTAGTAAGTGGTGGATTGTGTAATTACAATATGTGCAGGAAAAATTTGGCCAAATAGTTATTTTTATTAAATCTGAGAGTAAATGGATTAGTGGTTGAAATCGTACCCTAGCTGGAGCAAGCTTGTTGTAATATTAAGCTTTGTTTTAGCGAATTTAGCTATAAGGAAATTAGTTACTGTATAGGTATATGTGATGTGCGTATATATATGAGTCTGTTATATAATAACTCACTTGAAAAAGGTCCATTCCTAATGTACTTTGGTAAATACGAGTAGTTGTGGATTTATTTGGAAGAGTTTGAAAAACCAGACTCCAGGGTCATCGCATAGTCCTTTTGCGCCGTATCACTCCCACAATGCTCGTTAGCGTTGTACAATGTTGTGTGTCAGATTGTGTTGTCATTGGCAGAGTCCCAAGGTCGCCCGTCAGGCAAAATAGAGATAGAAAAATGCAAGCACTCGTGCGTATTGTTTAGAGGCTATTAAATTTTGTAAATAATTTAACTCTGAAAAAACTTTGCTTAAATATATAAAGGAATGTTTGTTAAATAAATCCATACAGTGTAATGTAATATTCAAAGTTTGGTTACGCATACCTTTCAAACGTGTGTTTTGAAAGCCTACATCTAGGACTTAATTATTTTAAAAATTTGTATCATTACTTTTGCTGTGGCATTTATTGTGGCGCTCCCCCATCTGCTGCTACCATGATACCCCCTCCCCATGGCTGCGGGCTTCCACACGACGGCCCTGTGTAGCTCAACTCAAAGGCATAGTTTGAGGGTAATTAGTGACATTATTGCCCAAAATTTAAGGTTACCTTTGAACTACCCAGATGTTGTAACAAGAATTAATTTAAAAAATATATTTCCAATGTAATACGTTTTCATAATAAGTGTTTTTTCAAAAATTTGTTTACCATTTATCTAATATCAGCTAACCTAATAAAATTTTCATTATTAGATACAAAGAGAACCTGCAGAAAGCGTCGAGGATCTGGTTGGATCAGCCGACGAGCCCACTGGACCGAGCCGTTTATTGGACTGAGTACGTCATCAGGCACCAGGGGGCGTCACATCTGCAGAGCACATACTCCACAGCTCCCTGGTATCAGGTCAGTGGAAACATTCAAAATTTCTTTCATTGCTTTTGCAAATTTTCTATAGAAAAATTAATTCATTATTGCAGTACACAGACAAGACATATACCCACGATTTTTTTCATTATTTGGTTCCTAAATGCTAAAAAAGGTCTGTTTGATATTACAGTATAGTCCTGAGGCTAGGTTAACTGAAGTTCATTAGTTTAGATTACCTTTTGAAATGACCAAGGTATTATTATAAGGCAAGTATGAATGAGAAATGAGATTATGGTGCAATCTTAAAGTCTTGTTACTGACTAAGGCTGACATGTTCCTAAGACAGGACTATTATCAATAGCCCAACAGCCAATGGCATATCTAAGGGACTTGCAGTTCAAAGAGGGATCCAAATCACATTTATCTCTGAATTCCAAACATGTTTAATATAACAATGGTTTTTGCAGAAGAACGTATTATTCAATAGTTGTGATTACAATAAATGCTGACCAAACTAGGGGTTTTAAGCGAAGTATGAATGAGAAATAATAAATTATATACCATATGTGTACACTGGGAAATTGTTGTTACTTGACTTGATGCTCTAGCAATTAGCTCATAAACGTTACCCATTCATTTCAACTCATAAAGCCAACCTCAGGGATATTACATTATGAAAATGATTGTATTCTTGCAATTAAGATGTTATTGTTTGTTTACTGAAATATTTCCAAAACATACATTATGAAAATTTAAATGAAATATTAAAAAATCATTATTGTGATCTACTGTTGGTTTTAAATGTTAAAAGTAAGAAGAAAGTTAATAATTAAATTTAAGAAAAAAATCCAATTTGTGGGTTGAGTTGTTTCTGAACATATTTTTGGATTTATGACATGATCGTCTGTCTACAAAGTCGAGCAGGTTTGCCAACATGCTTTCCGATGTATGGGAGGCTTAAAATCTTCACATTCTAGCATAGCAGTGAAACTGAACCAAGCTTTCTTTCGGTTGTGTTAAATTAATTTTTTCTTTCCTTTATTACAGTTATCATGCCTTGATGTCCTCTCTGTCATTATATTGACACTCATACTTGTTTCGTGGGTGGTGTTGGCCATTCTGCGATTCTTGCGACGTCAGCTGATTGACTACGAGTACATTATCTTTAACTATGTTTTAAGAGTATGTAGTAAAATTAAATTAAGGTAAATATACATGAAATTTATATCAGTTACTTGAGCTAACTTCTTAATTCCTTTGAAAAAATAATTTCATCTGCAACTGCATACTTCTGTGTTGCTGGTCAAGCCTGACAAAATATCATAATTACTGGAAGTCATTCTAAGATAAGATTCTAATGGGTCAGTGCCATATAAAAGTTGATAGTTTGTTACTTAACTCGGTAGCTACTTACTGAATTGAGTTCAATTCATAACTATCTGAATGTTAAGGATGGATGTCGGAAGGCCATGGAGTTCAATGTTTTTGTTGAATCCAATCCAATTCTTCAGTGGTTTAGAGACAATTCCCTTTTTGGAAATTCTTCTAAATTTGAGAGAAATTGTTAAAGTAATTTGAAACCAAGGGAATCATGTAAGTCTTTATATTGAAACAGGGCTGCTTACTTTTCCTAGATTATAGGAAAAGTAAGCAGCCCTGTTTCAATTCACATTTCAAACCCTAATATTCCATGAAAAAACTTAAATGTCTTCTAGAGCCTAGTACCACAATCCTGGTATAAAACAAGAAATAGGAACATTCTTAACATTTCTTACCATAAAATTTCATTTTACAAAAACCAGATGTTTTATAACTGAATAATGTTGTTTAACACTCTTCCTGACCACCTCAAGTTTTGAGACATTAAATGGTTAATTTAAAAGGTGGCTTAACTCTAGAACTGGTAAAGTCGTAATTCACGGCTCATTTACAAATTCAATAAGAATTGGCGGGTGGAAGCATCTATCATCAATTTAGTGAACTTGTTAGACACCACCGCCTTTGTGACCGTGTTGCTTGCTGGGGGCGAGCAACCGAACCTGCTCACGCAGTTCACAAAACTGCCACTAGGTTATGTCTTATAGCCAAGTGAGCACTTTCTACTCCTACGCACTAGGGCTGGACCAGTTAGAGAGCTGCGCTGACAAGTGTAACAATCTAGCCATTCAGAAGTGCTAGAGTTTGAATCTCAACCATGAGCAATCCAATTTGACTAGCAAATGTGTGGTATGGTGGAGAGAGGGGCCCACCTTAATAAAAACGGTATGTGTAGGCTTAATTGGGATTGCAGTGGACACCTGTTTTGTTTTTATGGTTAGTAGTTATAAGGGGGGGCATGTTTTTGTTTTTTTTTGTTTAGACTTAACGTTTTAAGAAAAGATACATAGTTAATTCGATGTTACACTTAAAGGCAAAGCTTACCACTTCTAAGGTTAAGGAATGTCTGGTTAGAGATCTCTTATTTTACTTTAAAACAATTGTCGGTATGTTTATCTTGTGACATATGACAATGCTATGTTGAACCGCAATAAAGGAATGTTTGTCTTCAAACGTAGGCTTTCACGTCCAGTGTCAACAATGTCAAGTTGGTTTTACGGAGCCTGGCCACTGAGGATGGCACTTCACAGCAAGGGCGAAACGTTTGGCAATACTAACATCATGACGACGCGGTTGACGCTGAAAAATCAACTTAACAAAGGAATGTTTGATTTGATTTGACCAAAGTATATCTTGTTACTACATATGCATTTTAAGTTTCATATTGAGATATGAAACTTAAAATGGGATAATGAATTCTCTTTACGAAATGAATTTGATGGTGGATAATTAAATTAATACTCCTTCAGTTTTAATATACATTATTTATTTATACAGTTTCAAATGTAAAAACATTCATTAATTTACAAGTATATACACAACCTTAACACTAATTACTGATACAGCAACTTTGGTGACTACTAAATAAACATAAGCAGGGCCACTAGAGAATCAAAGGAAGTTTAATGGGGTAAAGATGAGAGATATATAACAGTAAACATTTTAATTTTACTACCTACTTGAATTTATCATCCTTAAAAGTAAAATATTCCTAGTAAACTGATTAGTTCATTGTTTATTTCAGATGAACTACTTTGATAAAAGAAATGTTAAGTCAGTCATTTTTCCCCAAATCAAATTCGTTGAGAAATATTTTAAATTAAAATTCATTAATAGCCATATTTTATCATAAATACCGTACAACTCATAAGATTAACATTCATATACAATATATTGAATATATCAACCTGCAAAAATGTTGTTTCAGACCTTAACTACAATATATTTTTTACTATAGTTTATTTAAATACGTATATTACTAGACAAAATTGGAAGTTTTGCAAAACATACTAGAGCTCTATTTTAAATAAATTATATCTACTATTGCTAAATGGTAACTTTTAAAGTAAGATGAACTACCATACTTCAATAAATAGAAGCTATAAATATCACTGGTATTATAAAAAATATAAAATAACTGATCTGATCAAATCATGTTAGCAGCTAATTCTTTGGGGATTTCTGCAAAGTGTCATGTTTTTATATAAGTCTGGTTTTATGTTGTTCAAAGTGAATTGTGAATAAGTTATATACTGTATATAAGAGTCATATATATGGAAAATTTCACAAAATATATCTCAAACTAATCAAGACTGTATGAATTAATATAGAAGGACGAAACTAAATGTTTTTATTCTAAATTTACCCTACAGAACCAAAATAAACTTATTATCAAATGTTTTAAAATTTAGGATGTTCTAGAAACGGAGAGTAACTAATTGAGATCTCAAAACTTTAAAATATAAACATTTGCTGTGTATACAGTAATTTTAAAGATTGTTTGCAGGCATTTTTATGAATACAAATTAACTTTAGCTTTTCCAAAATGGCAAAGGTTTAGTGAATTTCCTTTATAAATAGAGCTGATACCGTGGTTATCATGAGGCCGGGGACCAAATTTTGGTTGTTACCCAGGTGACAAAAATATAATTTTGTTTGAAGCTGAAAATTTGTATAAATAAATATAAATTAAAATTTTATATAAGTGTGTTTCTCCATTTGATTAATAAATCATGTAAATAAGGTGATTGATAAAAACTAAATCTAATTTACTAAATGAAATTTAGTAAATACGTGCAATTTTGAATCTATTTTGATGGGTTTGAAAATCTGATATGTAGCTTTATCTGAAGGGGTAGTTTTAGGAATTTTTTGTCCAAAAATCGGTTCTTTGACATTTTCGTCCTAAATTTTATTAAAAATCCCATATTCTACATAATTGATAGATGTAGCTTTAAAAATTAACTATATGGTTAACTGTGTCTGGGTTATAATAACATATTATTCATCCTTTTTTTATTCATCCATGATCTGATTGAGCACCTTATATGAGTGTGTATGCATATATAAAATTGTTTAGCAAATATTATTAAAATTTAGTTTGAATGAAATCAGTAAAAAATTAGAGGTATTTTAGATAGTATTTTAAATGGTTTTAAACAATTTAAACATACAAGCCAAGAAAGATGAAATGAAAATATTTTATAGCTACAGTAAGTGTTTTACAGTTTCTAATATTATTTATGAAATTTTTCCTGAATACTTAACATTCTGTTCTATGTACATTTATAAACCACTAAAATTTGCCCTAGGAAGTTTTAAAGTATTCAAACTGCAGCCTACATTTAAAGAGGTTTCACTATTCATTAGTGCACTTTTCTAAAAATAGATCATTACAATTAATTTATATGTGTGAAAAAATTTGAGCATTTTCTATTCCTATTATTGTAAAAATTATTCTACATTATTTTGTGAAACAATTTCAGGTTACCAAACAGTCATATAGATCTCTAGACTTATAAAACTACTCTACTCTTCGATAGAATTTGTTCTCGTAGGTTTAGGCGATGTAACTACTTTGAGCAGTCTGACGATTGGAGCTTCGAATGTCATAGAGATGCAAAATGAAATCAGGAAGGAAGCTACCAGGTTTCCGAAGTACAGGACCAACTAAAAAAGAGAAAGTTTATTATTTTTTCTATTTAGAAGCTAAGTAAAAGATTAAAGAAAGTTAATTAAGTTAACAAAGTAAATAGTTTGTTTTCTCAATTAAGAATTGTTTGTGACAAAAATTAAGTTTTTAGTTAATTATTTGCACTATATTTTTAAGTAGATGACATTTTTCTTAAAAAACTGAAGGACTGAGGGAGACATAGCATTGGGAAGACAAAAATGTTTCCACAATCACCCCTTCTGCAACATGAGTGCCTTTTCCATACATGTGAATACTCATGTGACAGGTTCTGCTTTTTGTTTGTATTTACCCAAATGGGAAACCTAGACTTAAAAAACCTTTAAATGGATAAGAAAATAATCCCAAAATGTTCCTAAATCCGAAAACATTTTAAACTTTCTCAAGAAACAAATTGTTACTATTAAACAACTTTAAAAAAAAGATTAAACTTTTTACCACAGCAGTGAAATCATAAATATGTCTTCCCTCAATCGCTATGAAACCAAAATGGTGGTGATTTACAATCTTACATAGTACACTATGATGAGAGTATAAGTTCCCTCTACATTTATTTCTCATAATCTAACTAATTTAGCCAAAGACTTAATGGCTGGGAACTCCTTTAGCATATCAACAATGAAAAACAATTTTGTCTACTCAGGGTGCTCTCAGACACTTAGTACAGTACTTAATTTCCCTGACTTTCCCTTACTCAAAAATTATTACGTAACATGCATTAGAAAATATTAATGAATGAATAAGTTTACACATAAAATATAATAAGTTGAAAAAAACTAGTTAAATAATTATACCAAGTTCACACAGAAAATACTGATATAAAAATTAGAAACTTTTGACTATAAAATAATTTTGAAATGTTTAAAAGTTTTGTTAAAAATTGACGTTTTTTGAAAAATCCTGAAAAATGGTACAATAGTCAAGGTAATAGCTTTATAGAGTACTATTGAAAAGTCCCTTGAAGCACATCATAGGGGTATATTTCACTGACTGTCCAGACTTTTGCCTACTTTCCTGACCAGAATGTCTCTCCCTGACTTTCCACAATTGTTTACACGCTGCCTCTAAACAGTGGCGGATATAGGAGGGGTCTTTTGACCTGGACTCCCCATACCTGAAGGATGAACTAACCAGACAATTCACCATTGCTTCCAAGCGTCATTCTAATAAATTAAAACAGTGGTTCTCAAACTTTTTTCACCTGCGACCCACTACAACCTAAACATTATTTCGCAACCCAGTTGTATTTAAGATATTTTCCAAACACCAGGTAATCCCCTTCAATGCTTGATAAAAACTAAAGTTTAATCACATATTTTAATTGTTTCCTTTGATTTCAATGCTGTGCTGGTGCCAGGTGGTTTGACGCAACGTTATCATACTTCCTAGCTAATATTAATTTTTATTTTATATTATATTTTACCTCAATTACATATGTCCATAGATTAAGTGTAAAATAAATCGTAATAATTTTAGTTTTGAGAAATTATTGAGTTTGTGTGCTCTTAAAATGACACATTTGCTTTTAAAATTAAAATTTACTTTTGGACCTACTCGTATGTTGCGACCCACCTGACACCCTTTCGTGACCCACCAATGAGACGCGACCCATAGTTTAGGAACCATTGATTTAATATAAAGAATTAAGAAAAAAGTTTGATTTTACAAGACACCTACCACCAAGCCATTGTGGATATGCAGTGGTCCGTCCATCTGGAAGCTGACAGACGCCATCAATACAGGATGGATGAGGTAGGCGCAGTACGTCAGTCGAGACAGTGGGTGGAGCAGGCGGCAAGACAGCAGCGTGTCGATGTAACCTAAGGTACATCACATGACTCATGACATCATAACATGCTATCAAGTATCTCTACCTGATGTTGTACTGTTACAAACAATTGTTACTACAGGTTGATTCCAACAGACTTATATAAAGTATCATTAACGTAATGATTGTGTAGCTTCTGGACCACTTATGTAACCCATTCATTACAGAGTTTTTTTTATTTAATGTTTCAAGAAAACAACTGGCTCTGTTCAACGACTAACGTAACTTACCTGGCATCTATCAAGAACTTACTAAACTATATTTCGAGCTACCCCCTATGATCTAATCTTGGAACTATCTCACAGAGTTCACTATTTTGCCGCTAGAGTATGATTTATAGCCAAGTAGTAAGCACTTTCTCCGACCATTCTCAGTAACCGAGGTGATTAGGCCGTGTTGCTGACAAGCGAAACGTTAAAAGCCATTCAGAAGTGCTAGGGCTCAAATCCCGACCATGAGCAATACCAAATTGGCTTGCAAATTTGTGGTACAGTGGAGGGGGCCCACCTTAAATAAACGGTAACCAGCTTGGGTGGAAGTTGTCGGCATTTGTAGGCTTAATTCGGATTGCATGGGAATCCTGTTTTGCTTTGGTGGTTGGAAAAGAGGGGCCACAATCCAGGACCACTTGGTTGATTGAGGTAACTTTACCGTTACTTAAACATTTTATTAATCCATCATTAATGCATATAATCTTATATGACATGAATTGAACTCATTATTTAATATCATGTTTACTTGTTAATTATTATAACTATTCTAATGACAAAAGTTCCATGAGGTATTACCCTGGATTTTTCTGGAGAACAGCAGATTTCAAGGTAAGCAATATTGCTTCTGAATCGGTTGCTCTAAAGGATACTCGAAGGCCTGCTGGAGATTCCTCTTTTAGAATAGATCAGAGGTTCTCAAACTTCTTATACTAAAGGACCCCTGTGATTAATTATGCATGTAATGGGGACTGCCTACAATTACCTCCACCCCATACCCCCCCCAACGATGACCCCTTTAAAAAAGAAGGGAAAACAATATTTCCCGATGTCCGATGTTTTCGTGGACTTTTAGAAAACAGCTTGTGGACTCCAGGGGTCCGTGGATGACACTTTAAGAAACTCTGGAATATAATTTTTCTAAAAGAAATACAGATAAATAGGAGAATTTCCTATTGAGTGTTTGGTATACTCAAGAGGGGTAAACTTCAAACTCAAGAGACTTTAATAGACACAATACCTTCATAAATGTTTTGTCTAATATTATTTCCTATTCATCTTTAAATTTATCATTGTAGAAATGTTGCTTTCCCTCGAAAAAACTATATCTTTGCTGGAGCCTCATAGACTAATCCTTTATTGACTGATAGGCTTACCACCGTGACCCGTACAACATGCGATGACAATCCAGCTGAGGGCTCCGCCCCAGGCCGTGTGTCCGAGCGCAGTGTAGATGGCTGAGCTGGTCACTCCCAGCTGAGCATTCAACACTCCGTACACCAGGCTGGCCAACACGAGCAGTGACAGGAACCACAACGCCACCGTCGTGAACTGTGCACAATGTAAAATGGCTTTAAACAATAGTAGAAGTACTGTATAGCCAATGCTTATATAATAGATTCAAACAATAAAAATAATAATGAAATCGCATACAGCATGCTGGTGTGAGTAGAGCGAATTTCATTGAACTTACTGCTGAGTATGCAAGTTTTCTGCAATAAGGGTCTTTTTACATGGTAATATGCATATATTAAGGCTGTTAACTAAGTGAAAACACCTACCAAATTGTGTGAAATTATGTCAATAACTAAGCGAGTAATACCAATTTTGATCTATTCTCCACAAGTATTACATGGGCAATGAGTACATAAGTTTGCTGCCATAAGAAACATTAAATTTGGGGTTTTTATGGATGTATTGATAAAACTTAACTAGATGGACTTGCATACCAAACTTTGGAAGAATATTTAAGTAAATAAGTGAGTTATTGATTTTTAGTTATATTTTCTTGCATCGTTTTAATATTTTTGTTTATTCTGGTACACCGTACACATCAAAGAGCACACCGAGCCCTTTAGTAATGTACTGTGTGTACCCCATTGGGTACACTGCCACCATTTATAGAAGCACCCGTGTAGACGATCAAATGCACTACGTAGTGAATTTGTTAAAAAAGTTTTTATAAACTAAAATTATTTCACCTTTGATATATGCACTTTGCATTTAGTCTTGAAGAGGAACCACCCTGAAAACATGCCGACTAAGTAGGCCCCGAGCCTGGTCCATGGCTTATCATAAATCTGATCAAACAGTTGCAGTTCAGGCTGCTCAACCCTGTAACATAACAAACAATACAAGATACATAGTGTGTATGTACCAGTGGTGTGTTAAGATTTATACACATTAGAAAAAAGTTATATCAACAAATTACAAAAAGTTAAAAAATACTGTGAAGGTATATTCTGAAATTCTACATGTTTTTTGCTTGAAAATTTAAAAAGATATTGTTTCTGAAAGCTAACATAACTTTCAAAAGATATAATAACATTTTAAAACTGTCAGTTTGTCTTCCAAAACTATTTATAGACAGTATGAGAATATCCATTGTAGTAGTACAAATGGTACACTAATGCTTAGTATAACATATTTCCTGGTGGTACAAATATTAATATTCAATCAAACTGTCCAGACATGTGGTTTTATGTGTAAAGGTCAAGAGACAGGTTACCACTCACCTAACTTTGTACTGATACTGAGCAGAGATGAGACCTGTGGTGATCCAGGAAGTAAACATGAACACTAGCAGGGCTGCCACTGCGACCCGGAAATGTCTGAAATGTGAGAAAATCCAACTGAAAATGGATTCAATTAAATGTTTGAAATGAATCCTCTCGCTATAAATGCATTCTTCATCTGCTGCCAAGTGGTGAATAAATTTATAAACCGGTTTAACCCTTAACATCCTGGGCCTCACAGACCGCTTGAGTTATGAATATAAGGGTTTCAAAAGACGATGACCCCAGCCATGTCACGTAGTTGTCTCTCCCCACCACCGAAACCGATCCCTATTGTCACTTGTTTTCCGGTCGTAATATTTATAGATTTGTTTGTCGTCAGCGGTCTGTGAGACCGGACCCAGGACGGTACGCGATAGATTCGCAAACCAGCCCGTTGTCTTGTGTGTGTGTTTTGGACTAGGATTTCAAAGAGGTGTTTGAAAACTGGTACGAGGATGCTTTTTAAGTGAATTGGATTCACTTGGATGGTAAAACCCCAATGTAGCGAAGTTTTCACAACACAAGGCTGACGTATGAACTTACGAGAATGCATCCGTCGAGTACTAGGAGTAGAAGAACCTAAACCCGACATTGTTGGTGATAGGCTGAGTAAAAGAAAGACATACTACTCTTGAGATCCAAAGAAGATACGAAAAACTGCCTACATTTGCTACTGATATAAAAAACATGTTTGCCTCGAGTGTACAACAAAAGTTTGCAATGAATGTAGATCTATGTTATAAGCTGAAGTTAGCTGTAAAGCAACTGTCTCAATTTTAATGATAATACGTTTCTTTATAAGTATCTTTATTTTTTTATATTCATCATAACCTATGGAATGTAGAAATACCAATAACTAAACATTTTGTCATATTTATCACTACGTTTTTATGGTTTTAGAAAATGATTACATTTTTCATCAGATTTCGCCATGTCCAATTTTTTTAATTTTATACATCTATTATATGTACTCAATAAACTTAATTTAATATTATTCACATAGTTAAAATTTCAAATAACTTATTAGATTGATAAAACGATTCAATATCAAAATGAATCATTTTATGTCAAGTGTCATATATATCAAAATGTCAAGTGTCAAGGAGTGATGTTAAGTTCAAGAGGGACATTGACCAAACAAAACATCTCATTTAAAAAAAAATCAAAATTCCTAAGCCCAAAGACAAAATATTGGTTTTTAATATTTAAAAAATCTTTCAAAATCACCAGTATCTACTCGAAATGTCAAAGAAATAAATGAAAAGAAATATATAATTAAAAAATAATAAAATATATTCTACTGTACACTGTGTCGTAAATGGCAAACCATGTGTGCATGGTCAGAAAACACTTTCTGTGTTTCAATAAACAATAAAATTATGACACTATAAGTTACGTGTTGAAACGTGAGTCATCCATTAAGGACTACATTAGGAATGACAGGGCAGCTAAGAAGGTATTTCCTATTATACACTCAATGTCAGCATAAACTGATATTGCAAGCTCCCCCACTATCAGGATACCTCCATCTGTCTATAATCCTGTCTATAATCCTATAATCCATCTTACTATCATGAAAATGACAGTGTCCACTTTATGTTCATAGATCTATTATACAGCACCAACTTTTGGTGTGGTCATCTAGTTTATGTTGATAAATTGCACCTCAGTGTATCACTATATAAATGCTACATGTGAATCCAATACAGTACAATTGTTCAATATTAAAATAAGAGATAAACTCAATTTGAGTCAAGCCATCATTGATAAAATGATTAATAATTTATTCAAGTTTTAAGCCTCTTGAATACTGGAGAAACAGACTTAATTATCCTTTTCTGTTTATTGACTGAGACCGTGACGTGTCCTGTAATCCAGCTACTTGAAGGTCACGAATTGTGGATGGTTGTGAGCGATGGTCGGTGGGTGTAGTGTTCTCTTGTTTAGATTAACGTCAGCACTATTGAATGTTTCATTAATCCGTAAAGACCAGTCTCCTCATAATTAGACCAGTTCTTAATTATTCAGAGGCGGTGGTTTTGATTCTACGATAAACTGTAGGTCCCTTAGACATGCCATTGACTGTTTGGCTTTAATTAACAGTCCTGTCTAAGGAACATGTCAGCCTTAGTCAGTAACAAGATTACAAGATCACGCAAATCATCTTACGCTTACTTCTCATTCATACTTGGCTTAACCTACCATGTGGTATGGTCGCCATTTCAATAATCTAATCTAATCTATCTTTCTTTGAATAATTTGAGGCGAGAATCAGTAACCTCTGACCAACCTGACAGATATGAGCAGGATGAGGATTCCAACCGCGTAGAACTGTGTGTCATTGGCCAAGTACCAGCTCCAGAGCATGCACTGAAACAAAATAAGATAGTCTTAAGAAAACAAGTTACAGTTAAAAAAATTATTGTAACATTAGAACCAGAATTAGACTAGGTTTTGGAGTACAACCGGATTGTTATCATAAATTTAACAAGTGAATATGTCACAAATGGTAATCAGGATATAACCTCATTTTGACCTTGTTTCTTAATTATTTCCTTAATTTGCGGAGGGGTAATAACTTAAATTAGGTTGTTCATTTCCTAGTACCAAGGGTTTCTCTTAGGGATTTCCCCCTGAATTTTAAAAATATTTTATATTTTATATAGCAGTTAAGTATAAGCCTTAGCCTGATTTTTGTAAATCTATTTATTTCAATGTAACATTTTCCCCATTTATTTGTTGTTTTTATGATCACCAACAATAAATTAATCTTCGATAAAAAAACTAGTATTAAGACTGGTTTATTTTTTTAAGATGGTCTTTTCAAATATATGGAAAATTTCCATCAATAATATTATTCTTTATTATCATGTCTTTCAAGGAGAATCTGTTCTTCTATTATGGTTATTACATTCTTCACTCCATTATTGATTATTTACATTTTTACATTCATAATATTTAGAAGATGACAAGCTTATAACAATTATCAAAATTGTAAAACAGCGATTCTATCTCTTTGATCTAAACTGCATGCACAATCAATATACATCTGATAGCTGATATTTGAGGGTCTTAATTGGGCAGCGAATCCCTAGAACAGACTCCTGGTAAGTTTCACTCAATATACATCTGATAGCTGATATTTGAGTCTTAATTGGGCAGTGAATCTCCAAAACAGACTCCTGGTAAGTTTCAGTCAATATATATCTGATATTTGAGGGTCTTAATTGGGTAGTGAATCTACAGAACAGACTCCTGGTAGGTTTCAGTCAATATTTGTTGTGACAATATTCACTTTGTAACAAAACAGAATCAAAGCATAATAATGCCTTGGCCTACATTAAAACTAAAGGTAAGTGAAATAGTAACTGAAACATCTGATATCCCTCAAATCCAACAGTGTTGCATGTTTGTCTAATTAAATTAAATGTAAAAATCATATAATTTGAGGTTAGTTGTTTCCTGTACAAGATTTTGCCTTACTCATATATTAGATCAGATCACTTCCATGCAGTATATATACTCTTTTTAAAATTGTTAGAATCTTCTGACATGGTAATGTCTTAGCTCTAAGGGGATGTATTGGCAATCAGTCAGACCATTAATAACGGAAGTGACGTCATATGGTTATAAGGACAACTGTTTAGAGAAACTGAAAACATACCCTTTAGACATATCTATGAGCTAAGCTATTCACCAAAGTATAGTAAATACGTTATATATCGACTATCTTTCTTATAATATAATTATTAGTATAAAATTAACATGTGCTAGGCATCTCTGTGGTAAAGTGCTCACTCCATAAATTAATTGTAATTGGGCTAAAGTATCAAACAACCAATCTAAGTATTGAATATATTAAATGTTTAATTATATTAAGCAACAATGTGCATAGATTACTGTACTTTAACTATAAAATAAAACTTAAGAAATATTAAAAAAATAGTTCATTAGCGAAAGTAATATAAATATCATGAAGGATGAATAAGGATGAATGATGCTATGATCTGAATTTAAAAAAAACGTGAAACATTTTTTCAGTCACAATGTTGCTGCTTTCAACACTAGTAACTTTAGGATGTGGATTTGTTGCGAGTGCCCCATTTTCTGGCACTATGACCGCAGTCTACAGGAACAATCAAGAAATGCATAATAAGATATCTCCACATGCAGCTTTCACAGACTCATTGGGTGTAAGTCAATTCAATACTTAAAATACTATTTAACGACTAAATTTAAACTTAAATCTCTAAAATAGTTTTGGAAAGCTCAACTTAGATAGAAACAAGTATAGGAAGAAAAAACAAGTAAAAGTTTATAGAATGAAGGATAATTTAACTGAGAATTTAACCTTGTGTGTAAATTTTGTTAATTACATAAGTGCAATATCATATTATAAATTCTGCAAATGAATTCTTTAGAAATAAAACATATAAGAGACATCAACCTAAAGGTCTAAAGGAATTAAAAATAATAAATGATAAAAAACAAAAATTTAAAAGTTTAATTTACAAAAGTTTTAATTTAAAAGTTCAAAAAATTTTCTTGAATTGAAATACTTTACTACTATTAAACCAATAATTCACATAATGACTTTGATTTAGTTTTCTTTACAAACCTTTTTTGAAGTTAACAATATTAATTTTTGACTGCAGAATACAGTAATAACGGATCCCAGTTACTTTAGAAGAGGAAATTTCTATGACGCCATAAACATGCCTCAAAACATGGTCAACAATGGTGAATCTAACGGTGTAAGTTAACTCAATCCATTTATCATAAGCGTTTACAGTAGTAGATTGATCAGTGTCAATTAATCCACCATAACCATTACAATACAAAACAACACGAAAACAATCATTACAAAATTAAAACTAACATAACAAAAATAAACTTAGAGTTCAACACTATTATAGCTATTTATTAATTTATATTTATTTACTATTACGTGTTCTTTCATATGTGAAATATTACTTTAACTTAGCTACAGATAACGAATATACGTTTTTTTTGTTTGAACGGGGAAGTTCAAACAAACAAAAAATATATAGAAGATCAATGAATGTTGGAAATTATGGATACTGGAAATTCTGGGACAGGTCTTACTGAGAATACAGTATTGTTTTGAGGGAAAGAGATCATTAAATCACAGATCTTAGAGAGATAGTAGTAATTTGTTAAATGAAAGGTTGGTCAACACAGTACAAAATCTTTTAAAAAAGAATAGTGAGTTAGATGCTGTAAATGGTCCATCTGGATTAAGAACTTGAGTTAGTCTATTTTTCAGGAACACTTTTAAGTGCCCACCCACAGTTGAACATGAAATTTTAAAGATTTTAAAACTACTCAAAAATAAATATTTAGCGCTTACAATGAAATTCCTAAAAAATATCAAAGTCTCTAAAAACATTTCTAATATCATTAGTCCATCTAATTAATCTCTTCTTTAATAATTGGATTTTTAAATGGAACTGATAATCTTCAAGGTATTTGTCCAAATGAAGGGATGTGAGGCGGATACAGGAAACTACTGACCAGTGTCAGTACTACCTGCAATTTCCAAAATTTTTGGAAAGGTCATGTTACATAGATTATCTTATTTTCTAAAAACTAGCAACCTTATTCACACTCAACAACATGGGTAATAGGTTATAAAACACCATGGGTCATAGGAAGGGTAGATCGGTGACCACTGCTCTGATAAATTTCACTGAATGCAATAATCAATTCTATAGATAAAGGAGGAAAACCAAATTAAATTTTTATGGATCATACTAAAGCGTTTGACGGAATGAAACATGAATTCCATTGATGATTTTTAAACAATAAGCTGGAATTTTCTATTTATTTGACATAAGGGTCTATAACATAGAATAATGATCAATTTGATTAGATTAGATTATTGAAATGACGACCTTACCACAAGTTAGGTATTTTAAGCCAAGTACGAATGAGAAACGAGTGTAGGATAATTGTAGCGTGATCTTGTAGTCTTGTTACTGACATGTTCCTCAGACAGAACTGTTAATTAATAGCCAAACAGTCAATGACATATCTAAGGGAACCACCTCATCTGAATTATAGTCTAATTATGAGGATGGTCTTTGCGGATTAACGTAGTATTCAATAGTACGGACATTAATCCACACAAGAGAACACTACACCCACCAACCATCGCCCACAACTATTCACAATTCGTGACTTCCAAGTAGCTGTATTACAGTTCGACGCTACCGTACCAGTCACTTTTGTTATTTAAGTATGGTTATGCAGCGAGTTTTCCTTGACCAAATGTATCCATAGATGTTTGTCACGTAGCCAGTGTATTTTGATAGGGTTTCAAGCTGAACAAAATTGATTTTCTATAATTTAAAAGTTAACTAAAACTACGGATGATAATTGTTTATGCTGGAAATTGATAATTATTATATTTGACATAGTAAAGTATTGTACAAAATTATTCTTGTCATTTTATTCAATTACAGTATGTGTTTGTATCTTCAAAACTTTATTTAAAGTTTTTGTACTTTTATATTATTTCAGGAAGCACTAGTTAGAAAAAGAAGATTGGCTGATGACAAAAAAGTAGACTTGAAAATGAAAATGCAGCGAGTAAAGAATGTAGTCAGCTTGGATGCTATTGGCTCGTACAGTGTGTTTCGAAGTCAGGACCGGAAAACATCTCTTAAAGCGTTCGGCTCAACGGAACTTTGGTATAACGGGAATGATTTTGGACTAAAGAAGCCTGGATTAGGGGTTCAGTTTACCATTTACTACTAAAAACGTTTTTTATAAATACCTATTTTGTACATTCCTTAGGAAACAACCCATTTTGAAATAAAAATATAACTTATTACTTCTCCAAGTTTACTTTTATACCTTGATCCTTGATCTTTCCCGTCTAAATCATTGTCTTCACTACTGTTATAGTTCAAAAATAAATATTTATAAGTATATATTTATTGCATTTGGAGTCTCTTTATTACAAAGTAATACCGGTAGTGAAATGTGTTATTTGGCCACATTGTTGATTCTCCCAATACCCAATATATCTAATATAATTATATTAATAGTTTTTAAAATAAATAAAAATAAAGTAATAAAAAATAAATGAAATGAGCTTTAAATTTAACTAGTACTATATAACAAACACAAATGCTTGATACATTGTATTTTAATAAACAAAATTATAGTTAAATAGTACAAAAGCATTTTGTTTTAATGTTCATTATTTCATTTTGTTGAGCTTGAATAATTTCCCAATTCATAACATCCAGTGTTTCACATATTCTATTATTATATTTTTTTGGCAGTTTTATTTAAAATATGTTTTTTTATCATGTTTTTTGTCCTAGCTCTGAGGGGGAAGAGTTAGCAATTTGCTGACTGAAATTTGAAACAGTGTCATCAAATGGTTAGTTATGTCATAGTTTGGTTATGAGAAAGAACATGCTGTTTAGATTAACTGAAAACATTCCCTATAGACATATCCATGAACTAACCTATTTCCCACAGTAAAGGAAAATTTTTTATAAAATAATGAGTATATGTTACAACAAATTATCAATTAAACAGGAACATGAGTTAGAAGCTAAACCTAAAACATTTTCAAAACCCAAAGGCACTTGAAAAATATCTTTGAAAAAATGTTTGTATTTACTTCCCTGTGGGAAATAGATCATGGGAAATAGATGAAATTATTATAATGAAGACATACTGTGCATTGTAAAATAATGGAACTGTAATAGTGAAACAAAAGCAAAAAGTTATTTAAATCTTTTTTCCCTTAAAAGCTAAATCCGTCCAAATGCTTAAGATTAAAATGTGATTCAGAATTCTTCATTAACAAAACTGATATTTAAATAATAGTACAAAAAATAAAGTAATGACTAAAAACATTATTAGTGATTTCGATTAAATACATTTATTGTTTTTTTTTATGTTTTGTCTTTAAAGCCGGAAAATATGGTCGCTGTTGATTCAGAAATATAAAAATAAATTAAAAGGGTGTATGACAAACACTCTGATAACAGATGATTATTGTGATTGTATCTCAACTTTCATCAGCCATCTGGAAGAAACTCATAAAATCTTCCCGTCCACAACAAAAGGTAGAGTGTTGGAATTTGTTTATCGTAATATATTTTGGGTTTTATTATAGAAAGTTTTAATGTATTATATGATACTTTTCTATTTTGTTATGGAAATTTCTTTACAAACTATTAAGTATAGTGAAATAAAAGAACTTGTTAACAACACAACATGTTTGTAGGAATATTGCCATACAATTTATCCTTTTTATGATAGAGGTTTTTAAATGTATATTTATATTAATTGGTCTGTGTTATTTTCTCTAGAACATTTATAATAATTCTAACTGTACTATAATTCAAAATTTGTTTACTTGAATTCTTCTCATGGTCTCTATATATGATTTATATATGTGCAAAAACAATCCAACCTGTTTGATTTGAGGTTTTTGAATGGTTAAAATATTTGAATTCGTTCCTTGATGCACAAATTATTTGTGTCATTGAGTTATAACTCGAAATTCTTTTTCATTCTTCTTAAAAACTTGTTTTTGGAGTTTGTTTTTCCATTGTTTCTTTAGTTCTGATTATAACACTTTTATTGCGGTTTTCCCTTTAACTCAAAATAAAATATAAATGATACACAGTATGTTGGTGAAAATTTTATGGTTTTAAGTAACCAAGGTACAGTACAATATTTTTTAACTAACAAAGCACAAACTGCTCTAAGGAACATATCGGCCTCAGTCAGTAACAAGACTACAAGATTGCGCTTCAATCATCTTACACTCATTTCTCATTTATACTTGGCTTAAAATACCTATCTTTGGTAGGTCGCCATTTCAAATGGTAATCTAAACTAATCAAGTTATATTCCTTGAGATATACAACCACTAAGTTTTCCTCTTTAAAGATTAGCCCTGAATTTGTGAATTTTTGTGTGATATGTGAATCTTTTTTAAAGATTTCTTTGCTTTAATTTGTAAATATTAAAATGTTATTGTTTATGTAACGTTTAAAAGTTGGAGTTAAAATTGGCCCTCAGTTTGTGAATATGCATAAATCATTAAGAAAAATAGTGTAGTGTATCATGTAAGTGTGTGTATTTACGAGGTTGTAAAATGATACAAGGTACCCTGTGTAAGATGATATAGTAGGTATGTCTCAATTTTTTATTTAAATTTTGATGTCTCAATTCCTCATGAATATACTAATTTCTTTTACATAATTTAGCTTAAAATATCTGGATAGTTTTCCATTTCAGAAAGGTAATAATAACTATACTATGTTCCATATTTGCCAACAGACTGAAATCAATTAATCTTTTTTGTACGTCACAGCAACTCAGCAATGGGTAAATTAGGTACTTGAAAATTTAACATTAATTGAAACTATTTTCTCAAGATATGTATGCTTTCATATTTCATTAATTTATCTAAAAATGTATGCAGGATGATGGAGTGGTCAGTGTATCCCGTTGTCATACTGGCTGCTGTATATTATGTGATTGCTCGTCCAAATGAATATGTAAGTAAATAAACCATTATAATACTGTTCCTTTCATTTATAAACAAATTTTCTCTCTTTCACGTATGATCAAATACTTAAGCATCCATTCAGTAATTTTGATGTAACACTATATATGATTTGTATAGATTTTACAGGTTAATTAATTGTGGCAGTAATTGCTCTACTATGATTTTAGCACTACACTATATAATGAAAAATATTGTATACATACCAAATAAATATTATCAACCGATAAAACACAAAAATGTTTACCCCCAACAAAACTACTAATCCATTTAGACCAATATATTCACTTTAGACCAAAATATTATAAAAAAATAAGCAAAATATCTTTGGAAGGAGTATATTTTAGAAAAAATTAACTTCTGGAATTTTCAGACATCGACAAATCTCTTGGGTAGTAGTGATAATGGTGATTTTATGAACGGAGGACCTATTGAGTATAAACCAAACGAGGATGTCGACCCTGCCTTGGTCAACAACGGAGGTCTGGCAGGGTCCAAGGAGTATGTTAACTTGCTGGATACGGACCACTGGAAGGAGCTGCTAGCCCAGGGCAAGGTGCGCGACATGATCAACTCTATTCAACGAGCCTTTGGTAAGGCTGGCTCATATTTTTTTAGATTTAAGACAATTATGATAGCCATTCATAGATATATTTTATAGTATGAAAAACATTATAAAAGTGTTATCTCAGGTATAAAGCTCAAGACTGCTGAGAATGAAAGCTTTTGTTATTTAGAATTTTACTACGGTCATTTTCCATCAAGATAAGCAAAACAAGGTATAACAATGTTTTGGGATCTGGAACCTGATCCTCCTCAGGTGAGCTAGAACAAAAAAACCACTTTAATGCATAATCGGACTAAGCCGGTGAAAACTGGAAAAAAATAGTTTAAAGCGGTAAAAAACGTAGAAACAATACCAAACACCAATTAATCAGGCATAAAAGAAACAAAACACGGTCATTCATCACAAAGACTCAAGAAAAACAGAATTGGCCAATGGGCGTGCTCCCGGAACTTGACACTAGTGCTGGAAACAAAATGGCTACAGAAAAAACCTGAAACTCAGTCTGATTATGCCTTAATCGTATTATGTTTTTTAACTTTACTTATCGTGATGGAAAATTTCTGTAGTAAAATTTAAATAACATAAATCCACCATCACCAATAATTAGTATCAAACAAAGAAGTGAAATCTTCTATTGTAAATCTTTCCCGATTTTTTATTTTTATTTGTTAACAGGATCCGACAGGCCGGTGAAGATGAGGACTCAGTGGGGAGGCCCAGGCACTAGCGACATTGGCAACTCTGTACGCAACACTGTCAACTGGAATGCGTACAAGGGGGATAAAACCAACCTCAACGTCATCATGGACTCACAGTTCTCCAGACACAACGGAAAAGTGGACATGATTAATCCCAGTGTGGGAATAAATTTCCAGTTGAAGTATTAATAAATATTTTTTATTCTATCAAAATGTAGTACTTTTCTATATAAAAATCCAAGATCCAGACTACGCCAATGCTCAGTTACCAATTTATTTCATTTGAACATAGGTTGATAAAATGTTAAACTAATTGATTTTTTTCAAATCAATGTTAAGACAAAGATGAAATTCATTTTTTCACTTTAGGACGGGATGACCTTTTGAATCATTTTAGAATTATATACACAAAAAATATCAACCCATGGGGGGTCGTGTCAGAAAAGCTACATCACGTGTCACGCACGGTGGATTCCACCGGGCTTGAAAAAATGTTTGTATTTAAATCCCTGTGGGAAAGAGGTTGGATCATGGATATATATAAAGGGGATGTTTTCAGTTCATCTAAACAGCTTTTCTAATGTTTCAAATTTCCCTCTTACAAATTGCTAACACCCCCCCCCAGAGCTTAGACATATCCATGTCAAAAGCAAATGATGAAGCATGTTTATGATAAACATAAATGCTTTTATTAAAGAAATGTTTTTTATGCCAATAAGACTGACTTTGGTATATAAACCATGAAGTCCAAAGAAATGTTACAGATTAGAAAAATATTCAAATATTATAGCATTGTAGTGTAGTTTCTATAATTAAAAGAATATGGAATAGGTGTTTTAAAAAAATGTACCAACTTTTGAGCACCTATTTTTCTTAATCCAAAAACAAATAAATTTTATTGGAATTGGAAATAAGTTAAAAGAAGTGATGTATAGTTAAGTGGCCAGTGGACAAGTCCATTAGATGTTATACGAGGGGAGGAAGCTCGCAACCTTGACACTAGATAGGTATTATATAAACACAGTCGACTCAGTGGAAAAAACAGCAAAGCGATCCATCTCAGGTTAACTGGTGCAGGGGTAGTTTTTATTAGCATACATTTTTTAAGGTGAGAAAAAAGAGAATTGTAATTATTTATTGTGACAGAACATTTGAAGAATTGTTAATTAAATTAATTGTGACAGAGACTAAACAATTTTAAAATTGAAACTCATAGGACGTTTTTTTACTGATGTGGTATTTTGGTTCATAACCAATTTTTAGAAGGTACCATTAGATGAAATCAATCATTTTTTTCTAGTATAACCTGCAGAGGAGAATTCAATAACTTTAAATCTAGACTCTAATTTCAAAGATCTCTACCCAACAAATTAAAACAGATCTATTGTTTAAAAAACATGCAAGCACTTTTTATTCCTATTTATTAAGTATCAAATTCCATGTTACCATGTGTCCATGTTAATTTAGGAAATCATGTTCATTTTAAGTTTTATACCTAGAGTATTTATAAAAGACTAAACCATGATGTGTAATCAATTATTTGATATGAATCAGTCGTTTTATTTATAAAATTTAAATGACTGTTGCATAAACGCCAAAGCTTGATAAAGATGTATAATTTTGTCTATTGCACTTTATCAGATTAAAATCTAATGTAAGAACTCTGAGAAGAGTACAAAGCTACATTGAACACAATGTAAGTATTCTATAAGTATGTCTATGTTGTTAAAAAAAGCTATCTAATTTATTTACTCACATGCTTGTTTTATACTCCTACTTTATAGATGAGCATTATGGTTTTTGTAAAGCATCTGCCATTTGGGGTCTAGTTTCCCATTATAATAATAATAATAACGAGATATATACTGGGAAGGACTTATTCAGGATTTATACAGACACATGTTTTAACTTCAAAGAAAAACATAAGCATTCATGATCTCTGCCATATTGTCTAAAACTTCATTTTTCTTTGTAACATGCTGTTTTTTACAGCCTAGTTTAACAATAAATAATTCGCAGGAATCTCCAAAAATATTAACACATTGTCATATACAGTCAATTTCATAGAATCTTATATATTTAATACACTAGGCCTATTTTTGTGATAATTGTTTTGGAGCGGTGGTGCTACCAATCACCATGTCCAAGGTGTCATTATAAAGGTCTTAGCATGTAGTTTTGCCATAAATTAAAAAAATTTTGAAAATTCACCTTGGACATGGAAAGTAATGGGGTCAAAGTCGCGATTTTCTCCATAAACTTAATATAGAAGTAAACACCGACGATCGAGAAATCAGCTGTTTATTTAAGGAAGTGGTTAAATAAACAAATTAAATCTGACAGTTAAACATGGTTCTTTCTTTTTTCGTTTAATGAAGACATCATCGTACAGCTGGCAATAAAACACCAGTTTTTATTTACACAAAACCAAAACATAACCAAAATGAAAATCTTTTGGGAAAATCTAAACTTGGTTTCTAAGTATAGTTATTATAATGTAGTTATATATTGTGCAGTTGATGAGTAAATAGAAACACTCGAGACAAACATTGCGTGAGTTGATGTTTACAGCTCGACACAACGGAAGTAACAGTTTTTCAAAGAACACACATTGGTGACCTATGAAAAAAAAGCTAAACGTTCGACATAATGGAGACTGGAAGGCGATACCCTGTTACCGTTCAGTCTCCAGCACACACAGTTCCCGATTATTGTGGCATTTGCTATGACCATTAACGAATCTCAGGGCCAATATTTGGGTAAGGTTGAAGTAGTTCTCCCAGAATCGGTGTTTGGTCACGGCCAACTATATGTCGCAGCAAGTAGAGCCCGATCATTTGATGGACTCAAAGTCTATATAAAAATAGAAAACACCAAGGCCGACTTCGTCGAGACAACCGTATTTATACTCGGAATATTGGTTATAGAGAAATTTTATAAGGTTTATTAATAAAATAATTTTTATCATAATTAAATTGACTTGATTTCTTTTAAATAGCAACACTTAAGATTTTTTTTGTGTATTTCTACGCCAGTGGCATTTTTAACGTTTTGATGGGGAACGGTCCAAACCCCGGTCTTGTAATGAATTAATTTGTTTCAGAGACATGTTATTTGCAACACTGTTTTTGTCATCATGTGCTGCTGTGTTGGCAGCTCCTCAGTTCGCACAAACTGGCAACAATGCTCCTCAAGTGCATCATATGGACAATATGTTTAAAGCTTTGGATGTAGAGTCGATGGTGAAGACTTTTGATCCTAAGGTATTTTGTTAAGATATCTGTTAGGGAATTTCCGATAGAAAAGAAGCCATTACTATAAGGTGGAATGATAATTTTTTGTTATAAAATTAAAATTATTTACATCCTGTTTATCAGCTTGTTATTTCTATGTTCAGAAAATTATTATAGATGTTTCTCCCACCTAAATAATCTCACCATTTTTAAGAATAAACTTTGATAAAAAGCTCTTTTAGAATAAAATTTAACAGTAAGTGGTGTCAGAATTTGCATTGTTCTAATGTTGATGGTTATTAATTAGATATTTTTATATAACAAGTCTTATTTAAAAAAATTAATATCCCAAAAATAAAAATTTTAATTATGTTATATTCTATTATCGACGATTCTTAGATATGCAAAACTTTTAACTAATTCCAGTACAAAGACAAACCACTGCAATAAATATACTAATGCCGTCAACTTACAACCAAACTGATCACCGTTTATTTAAGGTGGGCCCTCCTACCACTTTACCACACATTTGCAAGCCAAATTGGGATTGTTCACGGTTGGGTTTTGAATCAGAGTGGTTGGAATGGCTTACAAGTTTTCACTCGCCAGCGAACGCCATAGAGTAACCATAAACTTCACCAGTCCACCATCAGACATAGCGCTAAATTTGGCTATAAAGCATACTCTAGCAGCAAAACAACGAACTCCATGAGATAATTACAGCATTAGCTCATAGGCAGCAGCTTGGAACGTAGTTCACTAAATCCATGACAAATGCCACTACTACCTAATGGGTTGTGTTACTAGTCAAACAGAGCTGGTTGTTTTCTCAAAACAATAGATTTTTTTAATCGGACCTTAACACGTTCGCTCCGACGTGTCCACCGGTGGCGCACGAATTAAATTTAAGTCAAAAGTAAGTATGTGTTCTAATTACAATAGACTTTTCAAAAAAACGAAAGTTTGTTTATAATAATAATAAGACATCATTAATTAATTATCAACAGTACTATTTTGGTACCGTTTTAGTAACAATTAAGATATTAATTATGCTAATTAAACCGTGTACCACCCGTGGTACACGTCGACCTGTCATCGTGTCGATATAACTCGGGGTTGACATGTACCACCAGTGGCCATGCTACGTACTCAACAAGAACAAGTAATCCTTGAACAACAGTGAAGAAAGACTTTTTTAGTTCAGTTTTATATATAGATAACGGTTTTTATCGTAGTAAAAATAAGTAATTCTATGAACTGCAGTAAAGAAAGACTTTTTCTTGTATTTTTCATATATAAGAAATTTTTTTATTGTAATAAAAACCAGTAAATCCTTAACTAAAAGACTGAACTTTAACTGCAAAGACTGAATTTCAAGTTGGTTTTTCTATAGAATGTTTTTATTGTCAAAAATAAATTTTTTGTAGCTTGGTGTTTTATTTGTACTGTAACCTAAATTTGGTTCATGTACCACCGGTGGACACATTTTGTGTGCCTTCTAAAACCACGAATACATGGTTAAACTATTAAAAGAGACTACGGAATGCCAATTTATAGCGTGCAATCGCCATAGTAACGGTGTCCACCGGTGGTGCATGTCAGAGTTTTGAGAATCACTGGGTGTACCACCGGTGGTACACGTCGGGGTTTTCAAAAAATTCAAAAATCGGGGAAAAAATTATCGGAGCGAAAGTGTTAATGGATTAAATTATTGAATAATTCACAAATTAATATAAATGATGACTTCTTTTGTTTCAGTTTGTGGTGGTAAATGAACAGAAGGCAGAAATGCCCGCGGGTGTCCACGACGCCTTGGTCAAGAGCCTTATATCAGACTTGCACTCTTTTGACATCCCGGTGGTCTACGCACAGAAGAGGGATGTTGCTCTAAACTAATAATCAAAATATTATGTTCAATTGTAAACTAAAAATTAAAAAACATTATATAACGTTAATAAATGTTTACTGGTAAACCTATAGCTTAAAATTTGATAAAAGTAAATATCCAATATTGACTTAAAGTTTTCCTATTTAGATTTCACTTCCCTATTAAAAACATGGTATTTTTCATTATTTATTTATCCTTAAAACAAAATTCTTTCTAATTGAAATCAAATGTGTTATAAACTGTGAAGTTTGTATATATTGTATATATCTGTCAATTTTAAATGTCTGTTTTAACTTATGAAATTTAAAATTATGTCATAATTTGAAATCAAGAAACCAATGTGACTAGTTATATCAAAACCAACTCAAACAAAATATATTGTACAAATGTAAAAAAGTAAAGTTCCGTGTAACCTTCTAGCCAAGGTCTAATGTTAGAGTTTTCAGGTCGCACTACTGCCTCTAACGTGACCTAACGACTACTTATGTAACCGGGACCAACGGCTTAACGTGCCTTCCGAAGCACGGTGGCAGTCTGAGAAATTAAATTTCATGTGACATGACCGGGAATTGAACCCGGGTCTTTTGGGTGGTAGGCCAGTACTCTACCCACTCAGCTATGACTGCCACAAATTGTACAAATTGTACAATTGTACAAATAAGTTAATATTAAACAAGAGGACGGTTTAAAAAAAAAAACGGTCGTAGAAAAATCTGAAGTTGAAGCGGCAGTCTTACAATAATGCCTCTGAAAATATATACGATGAAGACGCATGATAGACATATGTTTCATGTAACCATAATTCTTGATGCTGTTAAAAGCTTGAGTTTTCAAAACCCATCAACCATATTTGCTGAAATTCTAAGATTTAAAAAAATTGACTGACTCACCATGTCCTTCATGGGGAAGAGACTGTTGATGTAAAGTGCGTTGCGCCACCAGTACTTGTCACAGTTGACGTTGTCCAATGACACTGGCTCGAACACGGAGACATTCTTGACCCAACGCATGTTCAGCTCAGCCACGCCCAGGACGAACATGTATGCAGGTGTCAGTCTACAACATTTATGGTTGTCTTATACTTATACTTTGTGGGGAGGAGACTATTGATGTAAAGGGCGTTGCACCACCAGTGCTTGTCACAGTTGACATTGTCACCAGCTCGAACAGTTCAAATTTAGTATTGATTCTTAAACATTTTTACTAATCAATAAAAACATATACAAATAAAAATATTTAGGGGAAAAGTAGGTGACTTTCTTAAAAAAAAGTGTACATGCGTTTCCATTATTACTCTACAATGAAAATTCGGTTTTAGGGATGAGTATTTTGAAATGTTCCAGGACCCCTCTGCACTGTGGCCTTAAAACCAGAACCCCAGATCATCTTTTTAATGTCGCCTGGTGAAAATTCCTTAAAATATGCTCTGAATAGTAAAGTAAATATTGTTAACACGTTCGCGACGTAGTGCATCCGATCGGGTACACGGGTGCTTCTTGAAATGGCGGCAGTATACTCGATGGGGTACACTCAGTACATTACTAAAGCACTTGGTGCGCCCAACCGGGTACATTCACTGTGTACTCTAGTAGCCCTTTAGTAAGTGTGTACCCGATTGGGTACACCTTCGCATAAATTTGAGGCATGAAAAATAAAAATTCACGAATATTGAGTACACTTATATATATAACACACTTAAATATATAAAAATATAATAAAAATAATTTTCAACAAAAACAATGATAAAAGCATACTTTTTTCATCAAATTAAAGCCAAATTTTTGAAATTGAAAACCCTAAGTATGAAATTTTGTCATTTTTTATATATTTATTAGCTCCACCAAGTAAAAAATCAGCATTTTCACTTTCGTCGCGAATGTGTTGATATACAAGAATATTGTTAAATTGTACAACCTGACAAAACGGTATCCAAGAAGGGTGAAGTATTTTTGGGCTCCCGCTGTGAACTCTGTTGTACAGTCGATGGCCCTTCGAGTTGATGGTTCAGAGCGAAGGGACTTAAAGTACAGGTAAGTGACCAGCAGCCCGCTAAAACAAAAACCTTTCTATTATACACTTAAATGTTAACTTTCTTAGAGAGGTTTATGTGCTTTTGTATATTAGAATTTTGTAATGTTCTAAATATTTAGGAAATCACCTTACAAAAAAATGTTTGTATTTACTTCCCTGTGGGAAATAGCTGATCATGGATATATCTAAAGGTAATGTGTTTAGTTCTTCTAAACAGCTGATCTTATTCTTATATATTAAAAATTAAATACAATAGCTCTAGTAGTTTCTATGAAAACCTGTTTCAAATTTTCATCTTACAAATTGCCAACAACTCCCGTAGCTAAGACATA
Organism: Nephotettix cincticeps; assembly: GCA_023375725.1. Lineage (NCBI taxonomy): Eukaryota > Metazoa > Arthropoda > Insecta > Hemiptera > Cicadellidae > Nephotettix > Nephotettix cincticeps. Next base: position 53,488,118 of record CM041788.1, read on the forward strand.
TCTATATATAATTCCTCTGGATGAAACATTTTAAAAATGTATATTCATACAACCATATTGATGTGTTTTGATTGTAGTGAAACAAGTCAAATTTAACTTATATCATTTTGACTTCCTCTCACCTATACATTAGTATGTAAGTAAGTAAGTAGGGTATTGTTTTTGGCAAAATTGTATTATTATATCTTTTAGTGGATGTATCAGTTTTGGGGCCCCCTGAACTCAAAAAAGTGGTTTTTGAGGTGATGTAAAAGCAAGTTTTTACAAACTTATAAAAATCATACCTGATGAAAAAGAATGTGTCAACTGAGAAGGTTGCATTGCTAACAGTTTGAAACATGAAGTTCTTTTCAGTTAGAGTACGTAGGGTTTTGTTTTCTGAAACATATGTAAACAATATAAAAATCACATACCGGTACTGTAAAAAATACATTTTTTCATGATACCCCGAAATATAAGACTTCAGGACTTACAGGACTCCTGAGGATTTGGGGTAAATTATAAGAAACCAAAAAATTTGGACTTATGTGACAAAAAGAACTTAACGACAAGAGATCTCATAAGACAAAAGAAATTCTTGAGCATCAGATCATGAATTGGAGCTTAATATATTAAAAAGAAATTGACAAAGGTCTTATACTACATGAGGATGAGCCGACACCAACCACGGGGGCCTAGGGTATCATAGGGGGAGCATGGGCCCCAGCGAATGAAGCGAGTCTAAATGTGCAGGCCCGAGGGCACGCCTGTATCATTCACATAAATCTTGAAAACTGGTCAACATTAGGTAGTTAATTCTGGTGTAGATGTATCTATTGAAAACAACAGGTAATGTAATATATTTTACACCTAATCATTGACCTGATGGCTAAATAAAAATGAAGGTAAAATTTTAAGAAATTACCTGCAATAGAAAACACCTGGAGGTATGTGTGGACCATGATGACCCAGGCAAGACTGAGGAATCGCAAGCCATGGACACAAGTGAGAGAGTCCTTGGGGGCGGCGCCGCAGTGGAGGATCTTGCGAGCGTTAGACAGGGCGGAGAATGACAGGAACACCTGGCCCATGACACTCACTGGTTCTGCGAAACCAAGTCCAACAACATGAAAATATGTTTTATTCACAAAGTAATGTGCACAGTGTTAGTCAACCTAAACATTTTAAGGAACTGAAATACAATCAGGTTTGTAATATTGAAATGGATTTTACTTACTTATTTCCATGGACATTTGTACCCCAGTTGCTACTTGGCCTCAGCAACACTGTCTCCATCTATCTCTATATTCAGCGTCTTCTTGTACCATTTCCAGCCGTCTCATATCTTGTTGCACCTGGTTCTGTCTTTAGTCTTCCCCTGGATCTTCTTCCCTTCAGTGCTCCAATTACTATGTTTTTCAGGTTTGACTTGTCTTCTCTCCTTAATAAGTGTCTCGTCTATCTCAGTCGACTACTTCTTACCTCCCCTACAATATATGTATCTTTGTATCCATCCGTAATTTCTTGGTTGTGAGTTACACTCTCTTCATTGTCTTGCGTTAGGCCAAAGATATTTCTCAATATTTTATTTTTAATTCAAAAACTATCATTTTTCTTGCTTCTTTTTTGTGGGGAATCTAGGATTCCGATCCATATACAAATAAATTATTGGTCTTATTATGGTTTTTTTTCAAAATTTATCAATTTCCTTTGGATGCTTTTTGTCAGGGCCCATACATCTAATCCATACAGGAGGAACGATTGAATTTTTACTAGATGTATTGGAATATTGGTGTTCCTTGACGGGAATAGCGTATCTAGGCCTGGGATGTATAGATTACACAAAATCTATGTATTTTACAAAAGATTAGGTAAAACTAACATGTCATCTGACCTAGTTCACACCAAATTATTTTTCCTACGATTTGTAAAAATGTCGATACCATGTGAGATGTTCCATTTTCTTTGTTTTTCCATTTTCGATTGACACGAGGCCAACTCACTCAAAATTTCTTGGCACATTGTACTTCTTAAGTAAACTCATTTCAGTAAGCTTCTTAGGCTTTACCTATTTAAGATTAGATAATAGTTAAGAATAGTTTATTACATATGTTGTTTGAATATGACAATCATTGTTGTTGTGGTTTTGGGTCTACTAGTAACATGTAATGAACCAAATGATGGAAGTTTTCTAATGCAAAAACTTATTTTTCATTGGGGGCCCCGGTTGCCTACGGTTGTAGCTACACCCCTGGACGTGTAGTCCTATACTTACTGGGACGAGTTCGTAATCCAGACATATCAGTCAATCAAAACGGGTAGTTTGGGGGCGTTTTGTACTCAAAAATTGGGTTTTTGCGTTTTTCATATGTAATTAAAACTTTTTTGAATTTTACCACCAGAATCAACTTTAAAAACTACACAGTTTAGTTCCTTAAAGTTTTGCTCTATCTCCAACATTTGCTGAGATATTAAAAAACTAAACACAGTACAATGTATTTTGGCACTCCAATGTTTATCTTATGGAGGATAAGGAAAAAATTAATATTTCACTTAAAAATCGATACTTTTAGATGTAGCTAATTAGCTTCATGTGGTTGAGACACATCCATTTACGCTTAAATATTATAGATGATGTGTTTATCATGGCAGCCAATCTGTATACTCTTTTCCCATTTAAATAATATAGAGAATAGGCAAACTAGTAGCAACCACTATCCATCCATATGGATAAATGATGATAAAGCTTGTTGTATGGTCAAAATTAAAATTGATTTTTAAGGTAAAAATGCCTGTTTTTAATGTTCCTCAGAGCAGCAAACCTGCATATTGCTTCCCATATTTTAATTTTATGAAGAATAGGCAAATAAATCGCTCTCATTAAAGACAGATATTGATAAAACTTGTCAAATAGTTTTATTATTATTATATTATTGATTTGGAAATTTGCAGAGTAGCCTACGCAGGTCTGCTGTGACAAGGGTATTTACCTCTAAAAGAGTCGCTTGTGGAAATATCAGAGTCAGAGTTGCCCTTGTCCCCCATGGTCAGGTGGTGGTGTTGGGGTGAAGCTATCTTGTCTAAGGGTGAGGTTAATTTGTCCGCCGCCTCTGCTCGGTTGTTATTGGCTGGTGTCTTTTCTCTGCGGCGCTGCTTGCGCTCAAGATGGTTCTCGTAGGCAGTTCCCACCACCATGAACACCAGTAGCACGAGTGTCACTGTACTGGAACATTACACAAGACATTGTGTTATGGTTGGAATCTGAAAGTTTTTAACTTTACAACATGGCTCATTCATTTCTGAACCTGTAATTTTTTCTAGAAAGAATATGATCACTTGAAACTAGATTAATTTAAATTTGAAGTTTATCAGCATCCAAGCCTGCAAATTCCTGTCCTTGTCAAATTCATCTCAATACCATAGACTCAAAGATTTTATTTCCAACAAAGATAAATTGTGCAGTTTGTGAACTTGACTCCTAGTAAATTTAAAATTAATACATAAATTAAATTAGCCCCAGTCAAACAACAATAAACAATGCCACTGACAAAAAGATAAAATACCACAAAAAAGTGAAAAAGTTGAGAATTTAGCCTAAACCTAATTTAAAAAATCAAAATTTAAAAAAACTTCAAGTTTAGACAGAACACTTAATGACTTTCTTTACAATGTCATAGAGATTTTCTAATGTTTTTGAGAAGCTATAAGATTTGTTGGAGTCCTGATTTAAGAGTCTTATTCTTATCTGCAAAGTACTACAAAACCCAAATCTGACTCAGTGACAGTTTTTCCAAAAACTACAAGGCTTAGGAGCTTCAAATTTGGAACACAGATTCTATTTAAGGTCTAGATGTGTACTAAGAAAGGATTTTTTCGAAACTCCCAAAAGGCTCTCTGCTCTACAGTGGGTCAGTTCCTCTAAACAGCTGAACTTACCACAGTCTATAACACACAACTCTTATAACGTTGAGCTGTGTATAACCAAATAAATAGACTGTCATATTTGAAGTGACCATAAGCATAGATGATAGAAGAACTAGAAGAACTTCTATTCATAATCAATGCCATAAGACGCTAATTCCGTTTCATTTTTTTACTTTCTCCCCTTATACGTAGTATATGGAGAAAGTATTGTTTTCGTCATCGAATTTGAGTTGAGGGTGGATATATCCGTTTTGGGGTCCCCTGAATCCAAAAAGTGGTTTGAGTGATGTCTGTCCGTCCGTGTGTCCGTGTGTGTGTCTGGATGTGTACAGTGCCACAGCCTACCCCGTTGGTCCGATTTAGATGAAATTTGGCATGTATGTATATATTCACGGTATCTCCAGGCGTGTTTTTCATTTTTTTGAATTTTTGATTTTTAAGGGTAGTTCACCCCTAAAAACCCTTAAAAAACGTGAAAAATCCAAATTTCTCAAAACGGCTCTAACGATTTTGATTAAAATTTGATAGTTTATAGTGCACAGAGCACTAAATAATTTGACACCACCCGCATGTCTGTAAAAATGACGGTTCAAAAGTTATGGGCTTTTAAATGTCAAAAAAATCAAATTTTTAAATTTTCAGCGAAAACAATAAAAGTAAAGTATAACTTGACTGGTACCATTGAAACCAGCTTAAAAAACTAAACAAATTAGTATTTTGAATTATTTGTCTACGACTAATGGTTCCAGAGAAAAGTTAAATTTACTGTCCACGATAAACGCAGTACGTTGTCTGACAGCGCCAATGTTATTCTTATGGAAAATGTAAAAAATCAATTTCTTCCTTACTTTAGTTTTCCATGAAAATTGGTATGAAGTGTAAGGTCAAATCACCAAAAAAAACCAGTAAAAAGCTTGGTATTAGTTCCATACATTTGAACAATAATTTATTAAATGATATTTAGAATTACTTTGTAGAACATGATAGTTTTATTACAGATTGTCTTTTTTAAATTTACTTAAGGGAGAAAGTATGTGTCAGTCCACTGGTACCGTTTATTTTCTCAGGATTGCCAGTCCCTCTCCCCCAAAGCTTAAACATATCCATGTCAAAATGCAACTGATGAACATATGGACTCTACTGCATTCTCTAGGACCTGTAAAGAGTGAAGGAACTGCCATCCGACTTCATTCAGAGAGCTAGTGTCCTTAGACGGGCGGCAATGACCATGTAGGCCTACAGTACGGTCTTTGGTCACATTACATAAAAGTTATTGCAGGCCCCGAGAGAAAGCGCTAGTGTCGCAACAAAGTCGTAGTGCTGGCGGGGAATCCTTACAGCTTTGATTGTAGATACTATACGTACGTATATGCATGTATTTTTATCTAAACAGAAGTGCATAAAGACATGAACTTATACTACAAAAGAATTCATAGTTTATTTAAACACACGAGAAATTACGAGATCCGAAATCTCGTAAAACGAGATCGCACGCAGCACGATGGCGTGAGTAGAGCGAATTTCACATAACTTATATATATATTAATCTCATCATAGTAATCAAGTACTGTAGTAGTGAGTATGCAGGTTTGGTGCAATAATGTTTCTTTTCAATGGTGTAGGCCTATATAAAGACTGTCAATTAAGGTAAAACACATACCAATTTTATCTATTCTCCACAAGAATGACAATGACAATGAGTACGTCGGTTTGCTGCCGTAAGAAACATTAAATTTGGGGTTTTATGGATTTATTGATAAAACTTAACTAGATAGACTTGCATACCAAACTTTGTAAGAATATTTAAGTAAATAAGTGAGTTATTGATTTTTAGTTATTCTCAATAAGATTAACATTAGACAACGTACTGAGTTTACTTTGAGTTTATTTTGAACATCTCAGTAACCAATTGATCTATAGTCATGATACAAAATACAAAATTGCGTGTTTTTTTAGCTGAATCCAATGGTATATTTAAAAAATTAAAGATTTTTAAAAATTAGATACAAATAAATTGAAATCCCCATTGTTGGGGTACAAACCCCCCCCAAAAAGTCTAGTTAACGTAGTCTGATTGCGATCATGTGAATAACTCACTTTTCCATAGGAAATTCGCTAAAAAGATTTGCTTTAACTACAGATGTCCTCAACAATACACACACTGACCATTTGCACCAAAGAGCTGCTAATACAAATTCACACGCACTAAGCTATATAAGCTGCGTTACTGTTTCCTAGTGAAGAATTCCGAGGATAACGCACTTAAAATTATTTCCTTGGCATGAAAAAACAGACACGTATATGTTTTTCAAAAGAAAATACAGGTAGACTTAAGATTCTTTTAGAAAAAATTATATAATATCAACAATTATATAAAGAAAACCCTTTATGTTACTTTAGTGATCATTAAATTGTATAGGACATTGCTTATTTAAACCGTATCTTTAAACTGGACTATGACTTTCATTGTTAATGATGGCAGTAGCTAATCCAACCATGTCAGGGGCGGTGAGCTCATTACATCTCATGGACCACCCTGATCTTCAGGGTAAAAGTTTAGTTTATGGGATTGCTTCATATTACAGACCTATAAGCTTTTTACCCGTTCCTTCTAAAGTGTTCGAATAGACACTTCTGACAATATTGAACCAGCTTTATCTTCACGTCGTGTCGCCTGCACTGTATTCTCATCATTCAGTTTTCTTTATTCATAGAAAACTTACCCATCAACACAAGAAAATTTACATTAAAATTAACATTAACTCACTACTAACACATCGATTAAACTTGACGTTTGCCGGCACCGACAAGAGCCAGTAAAATACTTTATTATTGTTTTCAGCTTTATACTGGCGTAGTCCGGACTGTGTACCGATCTTATGTTTAAGTTCCAGCTCACCTGAGGAAGGCGGCGATTCCAGATCTCGAAACGTCGTGGAACTTAACTTTTTCTATCGTGATGTAAAATGTCCACAATAAATTCTAAAAATCTATCCACTATTGAGCTTTGTAATCGTCATAGCATACCTACAACCGATATGAATCGGTTAGAATGAAATATGAAACCGATACCTAGAACCGATTGACCCATTATTTCAGGCTAGACCTAGTGGATTGCGAGTTGTGACGTTATCACTTAGTGGAAAGCCATTGATGGTGATTGACGGGAAACGAACCCGGGACCTTGGGTGCCAAAGTCCCGCGCTCTACCCCTAGACCAGTGCGGTCCCCTTGCAAACATTAAATATCTCTAATACATTTCAGTTTTAGTGTCACAATTTCATGGCTAGAGAATGCGACTACGTCACAATGTCCCAAATTTATTGTTGCAAGAAACAAAACCCCTAGTTTCACAAGTATTAATTAAAACTAGAACCCAAAGTCACAATGCCACCAGGCCAGACAATGCAATACTTTGCTCAAAGCGTGTCCCATACACTGAACGCGTGTGACCTCCAAGACTGGCCAAGGTCACGGGGAGAGGAAGAAGAAAGTTATGAGCACAAGGTCTTCCCCGAGACGATATCTGGTCTGGTTAGGCTACATGTACATCTGGGTTATTGGGGAAAGGGATCGATTGTACAATGAACAAACCGGCCTCCGATGCGTTACAAATGGGCGTTGTCACACATGCAGGAGATGGAGATTGCATCTCTACTACACTTGTGGTAGTTGTACCAGCAAAAGTAGATTTATACTTTGCGTTTCATTCAACCAATCCAAAAAATGTTTGTATTTACTTCCCTGAGGAAAATAGGTTAGATCATGGATGTGTCTAAAGGAAATGTTTTCAGTTCATCTAAACACCTGCTGTTATTAATATTTTATATTACAAATTCAATTAAATAGCTCTTATAGTTTCTATAGAAACCTGTTACATATTTTCCATCTTAAAAATCACCAACAACCCCCCCCCAGAGCTCAGACATATCCATGTCAAAATTATTGTATTTTCTTCCCTGTGGGTAATAGTTTAGACCATAGATATGTCTGAAGGGAATGTTTTCAGATCCTCTAAACAGCTGTTCTTATAATCATATGACGTTACAAATTTTGGTCTGACGGATTGCCAATACCCCCACCCCCCGAGGAACATATTTACAAAAATAAAAATATTAACATGGATATGTCTTGGATGGTCTAACCTATTTCCCACAGGGAATTAAAAACAAACATTTTTAAAGATAGCATTTGAAAAAAACTAAAGTAAGTATATTGAAACTACAGTATTGTCTCGTTGTAAAATGTCGGTTTATTTAATTTGAATTACTTAAATTTAATACAACAGAAATATTAAATAATAATAAATAAAAATAATTAAAAAATACGAGCATAATGGAAATAATAGCATGAAACTGACTGGGTAAAGCTATGATTGTTTGTGTAAGGATGTTTGTTGACTTTTAATAAAACCACGTTTTTCTTTGTCAAGGATTTATCACTGGGACGGTGGCGACGTCCTGTAATCCAGCTACTTGGTCACGAATTGTGGATTGTTGTGAGCAATGGTCGATGGATTTAGTGTTCTCTTGTCTCTTATGTGGACGTCCGCATTATTGAATACTACGTTAATCCGCAAAGACCATCCTCATAATTAGACCAATTCGTAATTGAGGCCATGGTTCGGATTCCACGTTAAACTGTAGGTCCCTTAAGTTGCCTTCGGATGTTGGGCTATTAATTAACAGTCTTGTCTAAGGAACATGCCAACCTTAGCCAGTAACAAGACTACAAGATCGCGCCACAATCATCCTACACTCATTTCTCATTCATACTTGGCTTAAAATACCTACCTGAGTAGGTTGCCATTTCAATAATCTAATCTAATCTAGACACACGATTTGACCCCTTCAGTCATATCCGTATCCCTACATTTATTTGTAAGTATTGTTGTATTTTTTACATATTAGAATGTTTCTGAATGTGTTATATGTATAATTAAATACAAAGTGTAATGCATTTTAAGTTAATCCGTCAAATGTGTCAATACTTGTAGTGAGAGGAATTTCAATTTCTTGTTTCCACACAGTTGCTGTATAACACAACCAAGCATTATCTAACAAACTGGCAGTGTGGCGGAAAGAGGTGTTAGCATACATATAGCTCACTTTCTATTGGCATCGTGAAGCACGTTGAGTAACTTGCAGATAGTGTGGGGGAAACTTAATTCCAAGCTTAGGAATATTTAAAAAATGTATGATAATTTTTGAATTGTTAATAATTGTGAATGAATGTTATATACCATAACAGACATACTACCGGCACTAGTTTAGTTGAAGACGTATAAAAATAAGAATTTTTATTCATTTGTGTTTGTTGTGTACACAAAAATACAAATAATTATAATTTATAGTATTAAAAAGTATCAATTTCGACCAATCACGGTGTTCATAAGCAGGCTCTGCGAGAGACATTTAAGGGCAATAAGGGACATTTAATATTTGTTGTTTGAAATTCATTGTTGGATTAGATTAGATTAGATAATTTAAATGGCAACCATACACAAGGTAGGTATTTTAAGCCAAGTATGAATGAGGATTGAGTGTAAGATGATTGTGGCACGATCTTGTAGTCTTGTTACTGACTAAGGCTGACATTTTCTTTAGACAGGACTGTTAATTAATAGCTCAACAGCCGATGGCAACTAAGGGACCTACAGTTTAACGTGGAATCCGAACCACGGTCTCTGAATTACGAATCGGTCTAATTACGTGGATGGTCTTTGCGGATTAACGTAGTATTCAATAGTTATTTTTTAATGATAACACTCAGTAAAACACATACAAAATTTTATCAAATAATGTCAATAACTAAGCGAGTTATACCAATTATTTATCTATTCTCCGTATATGGGCAATGAATACGTAGGTTTTAGTGTTTTTTGGATGTATTGATAAAACGTAACTAGATGGACTTGCATTCCAAATTTTGGAACAATATAGTAAATACGTGAAATTTGATTTTTAGCTGTCCTCCATAAGATTAACATTGCACAATGTACTGTGTTTACCATTTTGAATATTTTAGTAACGAGATGACCTAGACTCATGATTTAAAATACAAAACTCTGTGTGTTTTTGAGTTGAATCCCGTTGTAAATAGGAAACATAAACGAATTGCGTAATAATGCAGAGCTTCCTCGTGGCGTGGAAGTCTTCATTGTTGGGCAACACAATTAATTTGCTAAGTGTTTTAATTAAGGCCCGGAAAGAGGAAGATTATCAGAGGATGACGGGCCACTTTCTTCCCTTGTGGGAAGGATTTTATTACAATTGGGCTTTCTATTGTAATTTTACACTTTTTCCTAAGGGAGACGCGAACAGCCATTCTAGTATGATCAGGAAATTTAGTTCGCAGCTGACTCTTAACAAAAAGGGTATTCTAAAAAGATTTATCCAAGCTAAAGTTGTTGTGGCGGTGTTTTTTTTGTACTCGCCCATATTGGAGTTAATGGAAATAAAATGGCGGACATAGCGGTCAAGCAAGCAAATAATACTCAATACTACGTTCCAACTAGTTTTGATTTAAAAATCTTCCTTCCGGCCAAAGTGAAAAGTTCATGGCAAGAAAATTGGAAAAAATCATCAAAATTTTAAGGTAAAAGATTACACCTCCTAAAACCTTGTACATTTACACCTTGGTATGAAAACTATAAAATTGGAAGAAGATTTGTCTGTTTAGTTACACAATTCGAATTGACCATGCCTTCAATAAATCTTACTATTTAGAATATACGGTGTAAATTATGAAAATTGTGATTGGGGAAGTGATAAAGCTAGTCTTGACCATTTTTATGTCATATTTTATATTGTCCTGTCCGTCTGTCCCTTTGGAATCAAGAAATTCTTTCTTTGAAGAGCTATCAAAATTACAAGTTCAATTTCCAACCTCAGTGATAACTTTATAATATTAACAGTTTTCAAATTATAGTTTCTGATGGCATTTCGTTTATATATCAATATAATTGTTTAAAAATTTTGCACGTATTGCTTATGTCCTAACTTGGTTAAATCGAAAAGCCATAATAAAGATTTAAAAGATAAGGGTTGGATGTTTTCAGCGAATTTCCCAAAGGGAAGAAGGATCAGGATCAGGGTCAGGATGTGAGGTTTCAGTGGGCTGAAGGCCCACTGCGGCTGTTATAGGACTATGTCCTCTTCAGCCAAGGAAAAGGGAGGAATCAGCTATTACCATTGGTGGTGCAGTTGGACTTAAATCTGTGACTAAGATAATTTTTCGTTTTGAGGTACGTGGAGACCAAGTCGAGTGTGATTTTGTATAGTGGCTATTTGACATGTCGCAAGACTAGCTTCTCATAAAGAATTCGGAATTTGACTCTTACATCTTAGACCTTAGGTACCTCCCAACCTATTACAATGAATCACATCATTGAAAATTACTTTGAATGTAAATTGTAGCAAAAACAAAGGGGGGAGGGACTCAAAAGCCCAGGGTCATTGTTTTCGAAATGCCACCATTTTATACTGGGTTGAAGTAGAGACCCCCAATTTTCATTAATCGTCTTTAAATGTCACAGCCTTTAAAATTAAGTACATCTTGATGGGGCTTTGAAAATTTTGAGTTGTCCCCAAAATCCCCCATCTTTGGGGGCACTCAAAATTTTCAATAACATCTAAAGATACGTTGGGTTGAGTTTGTATGGTTTCCGAAATGGTTTTTATTTCTTCTTACAAATAAAAAAATAATAGGGGAAGGGACTGTATAACCGCCCTATAAGGCTGATTTACTTCACTTCATGTTTTTTTTAATATCTGCATGAGTTCCTGTTTTATTCGATTAAATTTAAGCTGCAACTCTTTCTAAGGCACATTCTAAACATAACGAACTGCTAATTTAAGAAATAGGACTGAGTCTACTTTAATTTGAATAGTTAGCTTATCTACGCTGCTGAAGATATACTGTTATAGTCTGAAATGCGTTTCGTGTAACAAGATAATTATTGATTGACACCTCAAGACAGTTTACAAAGGTAAATAACATTGATAAGTCTAATCTTTGTTCAGTACTTTTCAAAATATAATTTTTTTAAGATGTAACCTCGCAAAAAATCATAATTAACCACAAAAACCTTAAATACAAAATCTTTGCTTAGGAATCTACCTTAAAATATCAACCCCACAAATTATATCCATTATAACGATTAATGAGTACAATCGTTCGGAAAAAGTTTATACCTGCATTTTAAATCCAGTTAAAAAACGAAGATAACAACTGGAACAACTCATTAAGAGGTTCCTAGAGAAGATGAAGTCAGTAAAGGAAGTTTACTAGCAGGTTTACTATCGGCAGCGTAACTAGGCTTTTATGTGTTTTCTCCTTTCAAGGTGAATTATCGGACTTTGTATTCATGCAAGGGGTTTATGAGCATGAAATTGGACCTCACCATCGCCCGACATGTGGATTTCTCCCCAATTTGTGGCTCTAAAAGACACAAATCATGTATGTTTTGCACCTTCTAGGGAAACAAGGTGCAAAAAACTGACTTTACTAGGACGGTGGCGTGTTTTGTAATCCAGCTACTTGGAGGTAACGAATTGTGGATAGTTGTGACGGATGTGACATTCTCTTGCGTGGATTAACGTTCTGAATAACAGCTGAAAACCCAAAAGCCAATAACATGTAAGGGACCTACAGTTTAACGTGCGAAACGAATCACTTTGGGCTCTTCATGACGGACTGGTCTATTTTTTTTATTATTATTATTTACTAGCTAACCCGGCGAACTTCGTAACGCCTCACAGTAAACACATGTTAACTTTAAGATTGGCCATGTTCTGAAGTCGAATAGCAATACGGCTTCATTGTGAAAGGTCATATATTCTGGGTCGCTGCATAGTGAATAACAATACTGAAACGATAAAACATACTAATAACATTCCCATAAAACAAATAAATCTGAGTGGATTAATTCACAATTTTAAAATCCAATCCAAACCCAAACGAAACCTAACTGTAATACGGCTTTTATAGTAAAGATATACAACAGCTGATTATTATAATAAACGTAATAATATAAACATTGAAATTATCATATAAACACGTGACTTTAATCAGACAGAAAATAAAAATATAAATACATAATCCCCCAAAACCGTAAACTATTAACGTGGTGAATAAAGCTGTTCATTTTTTACAGTACACATTTACTTCATAGTTTAACATTAATGAATGATTCAGATGGCATTGGATAGTAAAACATACGGTATTGCTAATGGAAAGTAAACCAATCAGCTGTAGCTAAGAAATCAAATGTTTTCATTGTAGACAATTTGTAAACAAACTTACTCTCCATAAGGTTAACATTAGAAATTTAAAACACCATAAAATGGAAACTTACGGAGTTTTCGGAAATATTTTTTCACTAAAACCTTCCCGGACACATATAGAGCAACTTCCTAAAATTTCATGGCGATCGGATGAGTAGTTTGGCAACGCACAAAGGAAATACATACATACATACACACAGACAGACATACATTCAATTTTATATATAGAGATGATAAATTACTAACCTTAAATTAAGTTATAGACAAAAAATTAAACTACGAAGCGTCAACTATAAATACTAAATAACAAAATAATGAATAATTAATAACAATAAATATTAAATTAAGGACGCATTAATTATCTAAAATATTGAAATATATGACTTGAAATGATTTAGTGTCATCAAATATGTCCAGATTACAGCTCATTTCAATAATACTACTACGCTCAAAGTACCGAGTGTTGCTTGTTTCAGAAACCAGAGCCATAGATGAGCTTTAGGTGTAGGGAGACAATATGAGGGAATTTATATAAATCTATTACAATGGCCTCGTAAAGTCTTCTTCTCACTCCAAGTGCTCCACATTCTAGAGGTTTAAAGAGTATCATATGCATTCTTCAGTAGCATACGAGTAACAATGAAGTTACTCTTTGTTGGGTTCCAGGGCACCTTGGGGTGGATGGCAATGAGATGGTGGACGGGCTGGTCAATAGGGCTGCATCATCTCCCTTTTGTGGACCTTAGCTTTTCTGTTATCTCCTGCGGTTTTTCAGAATATCAATTCATGGGCGAGGTATTGCCATAAAAAATATAGGCGGAGCTTACAGTGAGTAAGCTTAATCTTTGTTCTCCATCTCGACAGGTTGCTAAAAGGTTCCTGAAACTTGGCAGAAAGGATGCCAAACTTGTCACAGGTATCGTCACTGGTCACGGTAATCTGAGGAAGCATCAACTGCTCATGAGGGCTCTCTGTGCAGGAAATGTTATCTGCAGAAATAAACTGCTGATTATATACTCTTAGATTGTGTAGGGCTGGTAGAGGCGAGATCCTCCACTCCAGAAAATTAGGAAAGGGGTAGTTTTCTACCTTCTGACGAGTTTGTTAACAGGCTGCTGCAGTTTTCCAGGTCTATTCACTTGGAATATTCATGATCCTCTAAAAGAGAGAAACTAGGGGTGTGCAAAAAGCCGTCACGGCTGAAGCGCCTTGGGAGAAATTGAAATGAATGAATGAATATTATTATAATCATCATCACCCGGTAGAGGTGGCGTGAGGAAACATTAGCTCGGAGGCGAGGAAGCGAAAAGAGCAAGTCTACTCCTAATACTAAAGTTGGGAACACGAAGCGACATTATGATTATGGGGAATATCTCGCCACCGTCCCAGTCAATGCCACTTCCGTTACAATTTTCACGTTACACAGACTCCTAACATTCCCCACCCCACAGTTTCGACATATCTATGTCGACATGCTTTACCTACTGAATAAAGCACGGTCCGAATAATTTAGTAGAATACGATTGGGCAAACCGAAATCATCAATACACACTTGATGCTGATGATGAGATTTCTTCTTTCACAACATGTACTAACCATTCGTATTGTTCGGAACCATTTAAGCCATTAGCAAAGCCAACGGCGCGCCGCACCGGGAACAAAGGTTGAAACTCTTCCTCCAGACAGAGACAGAGTAATGGCCGAGGAAGTAATGGGCGGCGTCTGAGCGTGAGGGTTACATAACCCAACCACGGGTCAAGGTCCTTGTTACATAAGGACATGCACCGGCGCTGTGATGCGCTTCAGAGATGTAAACAAGTTACTGTACCCTTCAATTTATTTGCTCAACCAACATCGACATACAACAGAGTAAGGCGTACGTCTGTCATGTTGTATCGTTGCTACACATGTTGGAGGTACGATATACATTACCAAAAACGACTTCCCTGGGAAATAGCTTAGATATAAAGGTGGCTACTTCTTGAAATCGCTTGAAGGTTGCAACATTTTATATAATATATGTTTCCAATATGCATGTCTCTTTAGAAAGGAATACAGTATAATATAACATTTTAGCATTTCAGGGATTTGCTTACACACACTCAAAACTAAACAAATGACTACCACAAGTAAAAATTATCAATGACGTTACTTCCATTACACTTTTTGCTGACACTTCCCTTCCCCCAAACCTATTCTGGTTTTATTCAAACAGCTGTTTCTATTTGCTTAGAGAAATTATTGAAAGAGGAATTTGTTTGTCGTTCACTTTTATGGGCTACATGCTTTTAGGTTGTGTTTACGAGTTAGGGTGCTTATTGTGTCTATTGGGGTCAGTGAATATAGTGGAGCATACCAGTTTCATAATCTGAAAGTCCTGTTTTTGTTATGGTACTACACTAAACTTTAATTATCAGACAATTAATGAAATAGGCCATTAAATTAGGAATTTGAGTATTAAGTGAATAAACTGGTCTTTACCTAGTAAACTGTGCAGATAAAAAGTACCTACTCCTTCTTGGACATTCAGCCCCGAAAGAAAAATTAGTATACAAATTCTGATACATTCCTCTCTCCAACCACGAATAATATTTTTGTGGAATGATTTTTAGTAATAGTCTACCATGTGTCCAATAAGTACTATTCACGAATAAATGCTTTCAAATGACACCAGTAGTACGTTTTTTAGTAAGATAAAAGTAGGTATTTTGAGTGGAAACGCCATGAGAAATTTCTTCCCCACTTCCTCATTAGGTTAGATAATGGATACGTCTAAAATGTCTTCAGTTCATCTAAACAGCTGTTCTTATAACCAAACTATGACTTCTCTAACCAAATAACGGCACTGTTTCAAATTTTGGTCGCGCAAATTACCAGTTCACGAGATCCATCACTCACTGCAGTGTTCGTACGAGTTGTTACAATCGCTTACGAACTGTTACAATTGGGTCACCGTAACAGTTACACACGGTAGGAAGTGCTGCACTGAGCCGGCGCATGTTTATCACGAGGTGTAGACTGTCGGAAAAGGAAGTTATACCAGAGAAAGTCGAAAGGAAATACACAAGAAGATAATTGTTGCGGTTGAATACACAGTGAAATATCTATTATGAAATCGGTTCGAAACTGAGGCGTTGCGTGAGTTTTAAATATGTTATTATCTTCGTTTTTCTTGCTGCGTGTCTCCGTTGGTTTACACTTCAGATTTTACCAGGAATCTTGGGACCTGAAGCTTTTAAGTAGATTTTAATTTATTGTTAGGAATAGTCAAGGAATAGTTTTACAACAAACAAAAAATTAAATTGGCTTTGGTTTTGGCTGTGTTGTTGAAGATGCAATGAAATCCATAGTCACCTTGAAAATTATTCTTACTAGCTACATGAGTATTAGACGAGATAGTGTTGGAAAAAATAGTGTATGTTACCTTACAAAAAATCTATCTGAAACAATTCATTTTCTTCCAGATTGTAAGTGCCTTCTTACCAGGGTTATGGAATTCAGTATTATTAAAAATTATAAGACGCTTTAAGGAGGGAAACTAAAACTATTTAATTGTATATACTAGGTAACGTAATAGTTGTTAGATGAAGATTGAGGAAATTCATGAATGATTCGTTAGCATTTTGACCAAAATACAACGTATTTAGGATGTATTAAACTTTTAAATACACCCTATTTTAAAATTACGTAATAGAAAGTATTCCTCAATCGGTACTTTTAGCGAATTTTCCATAGGGAAGAAGGTATTACAGAAGTCCCATGGCAAGAACTAATTCCGAGACTATGATACTTTTTCGTTTTAAAGTGCCTAGAGACCAAAAACAATAGTATGTATGTGTCTGTGAACACGATAAAGCTCGTAAAATAGTCCTAATAAGACCAAATTTGATAGAGATTTGTATCACTACATTTACTTAGATGAGTTTGTAATCCAGATATATCGGTCAATCAGAACGGGTAGTCTGGGAGGGGGTTGTATCCCAATTTTTTTTAGTTTTTATGGGTTTTATCTATTACAAAAGTTAATCTTTTACAATTAGGATAAACTCAAAAATACTACACAATTCATTTAAGTTTTGTTCTATCTCCAATGGTCACCGAGATATTAAAGTCTAAACACAGTACGTTCTATTTTGGGGCTCCAATGTTCATCTTATGAAGGATAAGGAACAATTATTAATCTATATTTTTGGATGAAACTTTGTATTTAGCTTTATATAGTTGATCTCCATTCATTGATGCTTAAAAATCATAGTTTATGTGTTCGTCATGGCAGCTAACCTGCATACTCTTTTCCCATGTTAATCATACAGAGAATAGGCGAACTCTTTTATCTATGTACAGATGTTGGTAAAACTTGGTATGTGATCGAAATTAAACTTAGGAAGGTGTTTGAATGACTCACCTGAGGATATGCAGTTTAGGATCGCGCCACAGCGAGTATTGTCCTGGGACAGGGCGAACCCTCAGCACCTTGACTGAGTGTTGGGGGGAGAAGGCGTCCTGAGGGAGAACTAGGGACGCGATGTCTTCCCCGCTGCAGCTCTGGGGCAGACACACGCCCAGGGAGATCTGCCGCACCTACGGGATCATCGGGTTAACATTGGGTGCTGACTAGAGGTGTACAACGGCAAATCACCAAACCCTAGTACAAATCCTTGCACTTGTGGATGATCTTCTAGGAAGTAGCCACAGCTCTTTTGTTTCTCCCATTATAGATTATAGATAGTTAGGACTGTTAATCTTGGTCATAAATCCCCGGTACAATGAAAGAAATACATGGCTATACAAGATTACTACTCGAAAGATTTGGAAATAATTAAAACCAACTCTACAAATGCTCATAGCTTTATTCACATTTTAAAATTTCGACATGGATGTCTTAGTTTTGTAGAGTGGATAGGTGCTGGCAATCGTCAGACCAAATTTGAAGCGAATGTCACATTATAAGGTTATAAGGACTTTACGTTATACTTTTAACTAAAATGGTAACCCACCCAGTGTAAGTATTTTAAGCCAAGTATGAATGAGAAATCAGTGTAGGATGATTGCGGCGCGATCTTGTAGTCTTGTTACTGACTAAGGCTGACATGTTCCTTAGACAGAAATGTCAATTAATATCCCAACAGTCAATGGTATATCCAAGGGACCTACAGTTTAACGTTAAGTCCAAACCACTGCCTCTGAATTACGAACTGGTCCAATTATGAGGATGGTCTCTGCATATTAACGTAGTATTCAATATTGCGGATGTTAATCCACACAAGAGAACACTACACCATCCGACCATCGCTCAAAACTATCCTAAAATCGTGACCTCCGAGTTGCTGGATTACAGGACACGCCATGGTCCTAGTTAGGTGCTTCTTGAGGTACTGAAAACATTCCCTTTAGACATATCCACGATCTAAGTTATTTCTGAAAGGGAATTAGGCCTAAATATTTTTTCGCGGGTTGGTTTGCCACACACATTGAGATGTGACAATGGTCCTCTGACTGACAGGCAAGACTTAGGGGTTTTTGCAAGGAACTGTGGATTTATGACCAAGACTATCAGTCCTAACTCTCCACAATCTATAATGGGTTAGACGAATCATCTGTGAATATTGCTAAGAAAACCATTCTACAGTTTAAGGATTTATACGAGGGTTTGTTGATTCGCCGGTCTACATCTCTACAGAACATTACAGAGAGTCCTAGCCAGTTATTGGTGAATACTAAATTTAAACGTTTTTTTCTTTACTTTATGTAAATTCAAAAACTGGGAAATGCTAACCATAGATGGATAAAATTCATCTGTTTACTATTAAAAGTCCATTCAAAATGGCAATCTATTTTAAGTTGATTTGTTACAAATTGAATTTATCATTTCTTTTTTTACAGAAGCCAAACCTAGGTATTCCAGGTGAATATAAGTAATTCGAAATTTAAGTTTTCAGTAAAAATTTTCCTTGTGTTGATAACACATCATAACTTCCTCCAGTGAAAAAGCTTTGATATATCCTTTTGTATTGTGATCTGAGGATTGCTGGCTCTATTCGGAAACTAGTCCTTAAATTTTTAATTATAAAATAATTACCTGCCTACAGAAAATACGTGGAAGGTAGTAAAAATTCCTAATATTCGGACCTTTTCCAATCAAAACATCCTATTATACCACAGCTATTGAAAATATTTAAGACTCTCAATTCGTTACCCTAGGCTTGAGCTCGGGCGGCAGGAGGAGCCTGAGGATTGCCACGTGGAACCCAACGGGGAAGGGTGGTACGAGGGTGTTGACCACGGGGTTCTGGAGGTTCCGACACAGCGTTTTTGACCCCAGGAAGAAGTCGTTGCCGAAGAAGAACTGCGATGAGTAGCGGCCGCTGGCGTCCGTCACTGCAACAGAAATTAAAATTAAAAATTTTCCAGTGAATTGGGTTTAAAACATTTTTATGACTCCTTATAGAAAAATTAACACAACATGTTTGTATTTACTTCCCTGTGGAAAATATGTTCGTAGATAAAAAACCCACTTTTTACGCGATATTAGTCGCATTTTGCTTTCAATTATCAATGAACCACCTACTGGTAATAATCATCTGTCTTAGTAGTTTAAAGATTTAATAGAAAGAAAAACAAACAGCTGTCAAATCAATATTAGTTAGTTTAAATTGGTCATTGATTTTAAACCCATTTCGAAATAATACTAGATTAAAAAATTTTTAACGTATAACTAATTATAATAATGGTTTAATTGTCAAGTAAAGCTGAATAATAAAGGTGGGTATTGATTTATTTTCTTTGTACTGATTTGTTTAGTATTTCAGGTTTACATTTTGGTATGATAATCTTTTTTCTTTAATCTGAATCCTACAACCCGTACAAAGGATGGGCTTACTGCTAGTATACATCTAATTTTGCTTTGGATCGTTTCATGCACAAGCCAGAACTACAATAATTAGTCATTGCGGGTTCAGCAACCATCCCGTTATGTTGCGAAGTGTTATCTCTGTCCTTGACGGCCAATTTGCATAGTCAGACGGGGGTCAAGGGGCTGGGGCGACTTTCTCTCGCACTGTTGACTGCTCTTGCGACAGGAAGAGAGGATGTTTGCGATTGCTAAGAGGAAGAGAAGTCGGGATATACGATATAGGTGTAAGGTTGGGAGGGTTTAGTTACCGAATGGGGATCGGATGACATAAATGGTGAAAATTAACGATTTTAGCGAATTTCCCATAGGGAAGAAGCTATTACCGTAGGTCTCATGGTAAGACTTAAGCACGGGACCATGTTATTTTTTCTTCTATAGGTGGCCAGAGTCCAAAAACAATAGTCGTTAAAATTTATATACTGTATATATATGTATATATGTATATATATATATGTGTGTGTGTCTGTGAACACGATAACTCTCGTAAAAATGGTCCGATCGAGACCAAATTTGGTAGAGACGTGTATTCCTACAAATGCTCGGACGAGTTCGTAAACCAGACATATCGGTCAATGGGAACGGGTAGTTTGGGGGGGTTTTGTACCCCAAAATGGGGTTTTTTGTGTTTTTTCTTTCACCATTAAAATCAGCTTAAAAAACTATACAATTAAGTTTCTTAAAGTTTTTCTCTATCTCCAACGGTTACCGAGATATAAAGAATCTAAACACAGTACGTTGTATTTTGAGGCTCCAATGTTCATCTTATGAAGGATAAGGAACAATCATTAATCTATATTTTTGGATGAAACTTTGTATTTAGCTTTATATAGTTGATCTCCATTCATTGATGCTTAAAAATCATAGTTTAATACACACACTAATACTTTAATACTTTGAATTTTACGGGATTTATCGTTTTACCCTTTAGGAACACTTTCCAAAAAAATTAGAGATATCTCAATATATATATTTTTTATTTATAGTTAATTATATATTGAACATTTTGAAAAGAGAAATAACAGGTTTCCATAGAAACTACCAGAGCTATGTCTATTGAATTTGCAATATAAAAGAATAAGAACAGCTGTTGAGATGAACTGAAAACATTCCTTTTGGACATATCCTAACCTGATATGAATGAACCTGAACCTGAATGATCTAACCTATTTCCCACGAGGAAGTAAATACAAACATTTTTTACATCATTTAATTTTAACAAAAATTCGTAACATAGAAATAAACTGATGTACTTGTACGTAAATCTTCTGTGTTTAAAATGTTTGTTGAAGTAAGCTTTTCTAAATTTTTAAGATTTTTAGATTGAGAGTCTCTGTTATTTTTAGATTTAATGGCTATAATGAGGATTATTGACCGTTGTCACTGTTGGTATTTTATATTGACTATTGTGAGGCCAAGTTTTTAATCATAAACTTTCTGTATAACCTTTTTAGCGAATTTCCCAAACGAATATTACGTAGGTCTCATTTGAATTAACCATGTTATTTTTTCTTCTTTAGGTGCAATAAAGATAAACGTATTTAGCTTCATCTAGTTGAGATCTATCCATTTATGCTTAAAAATCATAGTTTATGTGTTTGTCATGGCAGCAAACCTGCATACTCTTTTCCCATGATAATCATATAGGGAATAGGCAAACTCCTTTATTTATGGACAGATGTTGATGAAAGTTGGTATAAATGTTAAGATAAAAATTATTTATGGTAGAAATGGCTAATTTCAGTGTTCCTCACGGCAGCAAACCTGCACACTCTTTCCCATGTTAATCTTATGGCGAATAGGCAAATAATTTTCATGTTTATGGACGGATTTTTATAAAACTTGTCATATATTATTATTATTATTATTTATAATTGAATTGGAAATTCGCTGAGTACGCAGGTCTGCTGCGACGGGGGTATTGTTGTTTTACTTTGCACCCAGACATGATCCGTTGTATATGCACTCACTCTGGTGGGCCTATAGCCAGGAGAGTACCGACCTCATACTTTCAATAATTTAAATAAGGGTGAAAGTGAAAGTGTGAGGATCGTCACAGTTTCATATTTTGTATCCACAAAATTTGTTTTAAAGTTAGGATCAAATTTGTGGAATCTACCCATTCTTTATATTTCTTTTGAATATAATGTTGCGCAAGCGTCACATGCCACAAATTAAGATTGTTTCAGTGGGATTACGAAGATAAATAGAAAGGGCGAAAGAGAGGAAGGAACGTCGGAGTTAGGTCACGAAACTGCTATTAAAATATAAGCACCGTCATCATGACTGTGGATAAGACTTCCCCCTCCAGCGGCAAATTTACATATCTCAAGTTCCCTAGGTTCAAAGAATGATGAAAATAGGTGTTTCGCTATAATGGTATGTTAATAGTCTAAATGACAGCTTGAAGTTTCATCACTCTGGTAAACTAGTCTACTCATTTGCATAAGTCACGTGATTTTCACGGATTAGGGATAGCCGGAAGCGATGGTCGGTGGGTGTAGTGTTCTCTTGTGTGCATTAAAGTCCACACTATTGAATACTGCATTAAACCACAAAGACTATTCTCATAATGAAAACAGTTCGTAATTAACAGGCAGAGGTTCAGCCTCCACGCTAAACCGTAGGTCCCTAAGGCATGCCTTTGACTGATTGGGTTATTAATTAAGAGTCTGCATCAGTGGTAGCCATCTTGGATTTTAGTCCAGTAAGAGAAATGTTAAATTCTGGCGCCTATATCTCCTTGACCTATTGCATCAACTAACGGAAGAGGTTTAAAATTAAGATATTACAGTCCTCCAGGGCACCACCTTACAGAACTTCTTATTTTCGCTCTCAATAAAAAATAATAATGATTTATTTTGTAAAATATTCTTGGATTTTTGTTTTATATCAAGTTAAATTTTTAAACATATTGAACATATTGAAAAGGTCATGCCCTTGAGCCACATCTCATCAATGTACTTCCAAAGTCTTACATTGATACTTTGATAATTAACGCCACTACACACGCCAAAGTGAAGGTATGTTCCGCCAGAATTTAACATTGCTCTTACGGGACTAAAATTCAAGATGCCTACCACTGATGCAGACTCTTAACAGTTCCGTCTGAGGAACATGTCAGCCTTAGTCAGTAACAAGACTACAAGATCGCGCCATAATCATCTTACACTCATCTCTCATTCATACTTGGCTTAAAATACCTGGTCCTGAACAGTTTGCCATTTGAGTAACTAACTACCCGTAATTAGACCTGTTTGTACAAATCACGCAACATAAAGTATGGAGGAATTATAAAACAGGGATGAATTTTATTTTATTTAAAGGATTAAGGCATGTAGTTAAGCAAAGAGTTATGTCAAAACTGCATGATATTTAGTTCGGCTTTTCAACACACTAGGTACAATTTTTACAATTTGGTCAATGGGTCAATTACTTAATAGTATTACTGGAACTTGATGGGTGCTGATGGGGGATGACAAGTTAAAAAGGGTTTATTTTACTAATAGTATTACAATTCTGAAATAAAAACATACCTAGGGATTATTTTAAGGCAAACTTGAATCAGAAATGAGTGTAAAATGATTGTGGCACGATCTTGCAGTTTTGGTACTGACTATGGCTGACACACTCCTTAGACAGTTAATTAATAGCCCAGCAACCAATACAATGTATGGGATCGTTAGTATAACGTAAGATCAGAAACACAATTAATTGACTGACTGGGATGGTGGCGTCATCCTGAAATCCAGCTACTTGGAGGTCACGAATTGTGGATAGTTGTGAGCGATGGTCGGTGGATGTGGTGTTCTCTTGTGTGAATTAACGTCCGCACTATTGAATACTACGTTAATCCGCAAAGGCCTTCCTCATAATGAGACCAGTTCGTAATACAGAGGCCGTGGTTCGGATTCCACGTTAAAATGTAGGTCCCTTAGTTGCCATCGGCTGTTGGGCTATTAATTAACAGTCCTGTCTAAGGAACATGTCAGCCTTAGTCATTGACAAGACTACAAGATCGCACCACAATCATCCTACACTCATTTCTCATTCATACTTAGCTTAAAATACCTACCTGGGTAGGTTGCCATTTCAATAATCTAAATCTAAATCTAAATTATCCTACAGAATTACGCATTGATCTAATTACCAGGATTTCTTTGCAGATGATTGTAGTATTCCATTATTCAATATATTTTATTGGACATTTCCAAAACGTCTGTGTTTTCAACTCCACAACGTTTCTGGATACGGAGAAACTCATTCCGTTTTCAAGTGATTACCTAATAATTTACATTTACACAAACCACTATACTCCGTCTCCGAGTTAGGAGGGCGACGCAAGATTGAGTGCGCTCAGAACGAGAGTTGGAGCACTACTGCCCAACCTTACTACTGCAACACGCAGCACTACTGTTATTTTTAATGTAATTTATTAGATAATCACTTGAAAACGGGAGGAATTTCTCCACCTCCGGAAACGTTGTGTAGTAAAAAACTCAAACGTTTTGGAAAGTCCAATAAAACATATTGAATATTTAATATCCAACGCCATTATGAATTTTAAAGATTCTGTAGTATTACATAGTTCGAACGTTAATCCGCACAAGACAATATCACATCCACTGACCATCGTTCATAGCTATCTACAATTCGTGACCTCCAGTAGCTGTATTATAAGACACGCCACCGTCCCAGTATTGTAACTTTTTCAATGCCATATAACTTCTTCCACTTGGTGGCGTAACAAGAGCCCGAGAGTCCCGGGTTCGAGCCGCGATGACGAGACATTTTGCAGTCTGACGCAACTCCACCAGAACTACCACTTTCTACCACAACACATTGCTTGTTTATTGCTCACAAACGTCATAGAGAAAGGTAATTGGTTTAATGTCCATAGAGTAATAAGGAGCGTGTTAGAACCGAAGAGCATCAATGTTTAATGGAGGGAGTTGTTATGGGTTTTATTGCCTGTATGAAATTTGAAGACACATTAAGCCACGAATATATTACTATGGCGAGTTCAATATTAATGTGCGTTTGAATATTAACAAAAGATACTCTCACTCCGACTACCATGACAATCCCTCTCTCCCTACTTTGTCATCTGTTCTAGCTTCGGAAAAATAAGTTGCTTGCAGCATAATTTGTATACATTGACAGTTTTCCTTGTGAAATATGCAAACAAAACCCGCTTCCACGAGAAGTAGCTTTTGACATGGACATGTCTATAGACATGTCAATGGACATGTGGTATAGTTGAATATAGTCCAAGTTGGGAACACTAAATACGTAAATATTTTGTCAAATCATAAATAAATTCGTTAACTCACAATGTTCGTTCTCTCACCGAGGGGCCTGACCACTGACCGGCCACCGTGCCGCCGCCTGAGCTGACTCAAAAAACTTTAAAAATATTTTTGGTAAAATTTTGTAAGTTTATTTATAAGCATTTTTTTTCAAAAAAGAGCGCCCAATGTTGTTAACACTATTTCCAGGCAGCTGTTGCGCTGTATAGGCCTTATTTAATCGCGTTCGAAAAAATGTTTGTATTTACTTCCCTGTGGGAAATAGGTTGGAACATGGATATGTCTAAAAGGAATGTTTTCACTTCATCTCAACAGCTGATTTTATTCTTTTATATTAAAAACTCAATACAATAGCTCTGGTAGTTTCTATGGAAACCTGTTACAAATTTTCTATCTTAAAAATCACCCCCCCCCAGAGCTAAGACTAAAATCTAGAAATGATATCTTCACCAAATTTTCACCACATGTTATGTACATATATCTGACTGCATGGATCCTAAAATAAACGTAATGGGATAAAAGGAGGGGAAATTATGTAGTGTTTTTGTAAACAATATAGAAAAAATACACTTATAGAAATATATTTGTGTCTTAATTAATTTTATTATTATTATTGAGGATCAGTAGCATTACAACGACATATGTAACTCCTGTACGAATTTTCATATCTGTATCTTACTTAGTTTCTAAGATAATGGGTCACAAACATAAACAGTTTAACATTGTCAAGATAGGGCATTCAATTTAGATTAAAATGTTGGTCTTAATTATGTTCTATCTTTGTATTCTAAAATATGTCGATTTATTTTAATCTAATCATTACATTAACATTAAAGTTCATTATGTTAATGGCTGTTATTTAGAATGGTCACTAGCTTTTATAGAAGTATGCGGCGAAACCAGTTATTTGATGACTAGTTTTGAGACGATGCTAAATTAATTCGAGCTGAAGTAACATCGCTTATTACAGGCCGTTCGGGGCCGCTCTTTGATACTACGATTACAGGGCATAAAATCTGGAAGACGCCTTGACCGCCTGTAGGATTCGACGAATGATTGTGTCTGGTTCAATTTTCTACTCTAAGGTTACAATGATTGTATAAAGGAAACAGTTGACGTTTTTTTTATTTGCCTGCATAAAGGTTATAACACATTATTTAGTCTTATCTCCACCGCGGATTATTTACATTCAGTTTCTTACTAAAAAATGTTCCAGTTATTAGCTACACCAGAAGTTTGTACAACTTTCTATTATAGAAGGAGGACTTCACACATTTTGCATCTTAAAATAAAGTGATTTTTTCAGTGAAGTAAGTAGGTAAGATTGAGGACAAAACTATCTTCCTTCAACTCTCAAAGGATAATAAAACTAAAACATACCCTTAAAAGTAGCCTCAATTATTTCATTTCATTTCAGTACAAAGTTCACCACAAACCATCCTAATAGTAAGGAAGATAGAAAAATATTAACCAGCCATAGCAGTGGTCGGAACACTTGCTCAGCCAGGCAGGGTGCAGGAAACAGTTTGACCTGGAATGGAGCGGCTGGATTGTTACGTAATCGTAGCACTTTCCCTGCGCTTGACCTTTGCCGCTGTGTAACAGGTGCGTCACGACACGCGCATGCGCACAGCCGGAGCGCGCAGACGATGCGTACTAACCTGCGCAGTGGGCCACGTTCCGATCATCAACCTTGCCGCTCAATTAATCGTGACTTAATGAAGTTTATTTTGAATAATGAACTTATAATGAACAACATGCATTATGGTTCATTGCTCTTTCTCAAATTTATTTAACTGAATAATTAACAAAAGGAAAATAATCTTGTTTTGTTAAAAATGCAACATATTATATTTATTCTTTCCGTATTCATTTAAATTTCGGTAATCTTATTTTTTCTAAACCAAATTCACCTGATTGTCAAGTCTTGTCAGTTTTCTAATTAACACAAAGAAAATAAATGTGTCGTCAGCTTACAAGTATTGCGTAATGTCCTTCTGGAAGTTATAAGAATAAAAATGTATACAAATAGAATGTGTTTTATTCTTGTAGAGATGATCAAGTTTACTTTCCATTGTAAGATCTAAAACTTCATATTTTAACGTTTCTCTTTAGGAAAATAAAGCTATTACCGTGATCGTCTCGCCAAGACATCGGACAATTTTTTGAACATGGATATGCTAAGTTCTTGAGGAGAGGCAATCCGTCAGACAAAAATTTGAAACGGGAGTGACGTCATTTGGTTATAAGAACAGGTGTTTAGATAGAGGAACAGAAAACAATCCCTTTAGACATATTCATAATCTAAGCTATTTTCTATTTCCAATAATTCACAAACATCATTTGTTCGAGACTGTACACTCGTATACGGTTGTTTTTTATCCCATCACAGGCTTTTTTTAACTAGGCTGTTGCCCAGAACTGTTTTCATATTACTTCAGGATAGACCTAGTGAATTGCGATATACGATAGTTATGCTGCTAAATCTATCTTGTACCGTAGTGTAGAATGTAGCGTCACAAGTAATTCAATCAAATACTAAAAACAAAAAAGACGGTTTATTCAACCAAAAGAAGGGATTACTGAAACCAAATTGTGCAACAATCAGATTTCACAACGACGTCGAGCGTATCGCAGGAAGCCAGTTGGCAGTCCTTCCTCTTCGCCGAGTACTCCGGAAAGGTCATTTACACGTATCGTCATTAGGCCTACTGTAGGTGAAAGCTTATCGTTCCTTGCGTTTGTGACTTACTTACACCTTACGACCAACGTTTGAAAATCAAATTAAACAATTTAATAATTGATCAAACACATCACTTTAAACGGTGAAATTAGCAATCTATAATAGTGCATAAAATTAGACAATTGTTTGGAAGTAAGATGATTTTGATTATTTTTATTTTTTTAACCCAGAAAAGCCAAAATGGGTCTGATTTTCTTTCTAGAACGTTAAACGCTTCTATAACGCTTTCTCTTGAAGACGAGAGGGTCCACAGTTATGAAACTCCATTATTGTTTACCTTATAAGGAAAGTTTTTGTTTACTTGTATACAACTCTGTGAAATAATGAGCTCCCCAACTCCAATTTTGAGGAATATTAGACATATTTATTTTAAGTTTTTAAAACATTTTTGCCATCGGCAGTCTTTGCTCAGCTGTGAAGCCTCGTAATTCAATAATTTATTTAATATTCTTATCTAAATGTTTTGGACATCCAGGTGATCGAACCCATCACCTCTTGCACCAAAGTCCGAGACGCTAGTCGTTAGGCTAGCAGATGACCAGTTTTAAGTTTCACAGAACAAGTGATCGTTACAAGTAATATTTTAGGAAATTAACCAACAGCTGTTAATATAAAATCAATTTTATTTTGTACACATTAATCATTGATTTTAAACTATTTTAAGTTGTTAAGTTCAAAATGGCGACCTAACCAGATAGGTTTTTAAGCCAAGAAAGTTGAAAGTCAATCTACGTTGATTATGGCGCGATCTTACTTACTAAGACTGACATGTCCTTAGACCCTTAGTTCCTACCCTTAGAGGGTAGTTAATTAATAGCCCTACAGCTAATATCATAAGAGGGGACTACAGTTTAACGTGGAGTCCGAACCACTGTCTCTAAATTAAGAACTGGTCTAATTATGAGGATGGTCTTCGCGGATTAACGTAATATTCAATAGTTTGGACGTTAATCCACACAACGGAACACTACACCCAACCACCATCGCTCACAACTATCCACAATTCATGACCTCCAATTACCTGGAATACACTCCTCAGTCGCAGTCTAGTAGAGAATATCACATCTACCGACCGTTGTTCATAGCTATCCACAATATTCAAACTATACAAAGGTGGTCTAATGGCATTCGACTCAGCTGCCTCTAGACCACTGAGACCGTCTTGCAGACTCCGTGTAGCCGGTTTCCTCCGACCAGTCCGTCAAGTTTCCAAAGGCAGCTGACGAAACCTGTGACCAAGCGCGCCGCCCCTTGCGTCATCTGGGTTGACGAAACACGGGTATTTCCTGATATACCGCGGACACGCTCAAATATCAGTTTTGTACACGCTCACTCACGCTACTTATGTACGCTATTGTGCGTGAGGTGGGCCGAGGGTCAGTTGGTGTAAAAGCCGTGGAGAGCGTGCGTTCATATGCAGCGTGAAGGACGATTATAAGAGACTGTATACACGATAGAAAGTGTATTTTATAAGATAAAGTAGCAAATTATATAATTTCAAATCAATAAAGTAATAATAATCAATCCAAGTATCATATCTTGAAATATGAGTTAGTTATTTACCTATTCTCCATAAGATTAACATGAGAAAGTGTATGTAGGAAACTTTAAGGAACTACGATACGTAAATTGTGTAAATTTTTAAGCTAATTTTAATGGTTGAAGATAAAATTTTAAAACTTTATAAATATTGTGCACGCATACCCAATTATGCTACAAAGCAAACTAGTACCGATTGACCATATGTCTGGTTTACGAACTCGTGAGCAAAGGTAGGAATACATCTCTACCAAATTTGGTTATCGGACCATTTTTACGAGAGTTATCGTGTTGACAGAAAACAAAACCAACACTTCATAATTATAAAATATATATATATTTGTATTTTAAAAATTAACACAGTTGTAGTAACTTATGTTACGGTAATATTATTATAATTCGCTAAAACATAACGTAGTAAATAATTTACTGTCTATTCAAAGTCTGAGAAAAATTATCAACAAAGTATCAATCTATTCCTTGAAACATGATTGTTATATATTTACACTCATTGTGCAAACGCGTTTGTTGTTTCTGTTAATATCTGTGAACGCGGGCATAGAAATGTGATTTCTCCGTCGTCGGAGTGAATATTCGAATAAGCCATTCTATTGAGAAGCTATTACTTTCAAACAATAAAATATTAAATCTTCTTGTACATACCCATATTTACAAACTACAATTTTCAATAATTAAGTGGATAGAAATCAGATCTTGTCTAATAACATTATTTGTAAAACCATTGAGTATTAAAGAATTCATAATTAGACCATTTCGTATTCAGTGAAAAATTGAATCTTATCCCACGCTAAACTGTAGGAATAAATGACTGTGTGCTATTAAACAGTATCAGAAAAAAAACAGTATTGATGAAATGTATACTTTTGATATATTATTGGTGATGCCACAGCTTGCTTTCATTCTTCTTTCTATTTGAACTGCCAAATTTTCTTCCCCTTAAAAAGCTGTGTTATCATGTCATTATTGTTTTTTCATTGTTTACAAAATGAAACATGTTCAACATTTCAAAGTAACATATTCTGTTGAGAGTAATTAATGTTAGAACAGTAAAATTAAAATCTAATTTTATAACACTAACATCATTTAATTATTTATTTATCTTCTATGTCATAGTGAAACATACAAGATGCAGAAATACATTGTGCATTCCCATTTTTAATTAAATTTTGTATTACATAATTCAATTATATTTTCATTCTCTAAAAATGAACATTTAGGACGTTCACGACTACCCGTAGGATTTAAGGATGATTTGCCTAGTGTTATGTTTAGATCTTATTTTGTAATAATTTACCGGTCGGTTCAGTATTTTCGCTACTTGACAAACAAACCCACAACACACAAACACACAAAAAACACACATACAGATTTCTTATAATATAATAGATAATTTGTTAGCATGTGTAAATGAGAAAAAAATGTTTAAGCATATCTCAACTATAAGCTTCACACACTGACTAAGAGCATTAGACATTATAACTTGAAAGTTTTGTTTGAAAATTTTAAGAAAGGATTTTATGAAAGTATAATATTCTGTACAAATGAAAACCACTCAAATTTTCACACATTGTTCTTTATGTTACTTTAAAAAAGAACAATGCGATTTTTTGTATTACTACGTGGAGAATAATGTCAAAAGTGTGTTAGTTATGTCAACATAGTAAAGCACAATTTCAGTACTGTGCTTCAATTTTAGCTAGCTATGGCTGATCTGAGTGATGTATTAAGATGTTTGTTAAAGTCATATTGAAAGTTATTATATAAACCATGCTTCCGATTTGTATTTTGTTAAAATTTATGCTAGAATAAAGTATTACCTTGACAGCTGATTACTGTATGTTGGAGAAAAAGACAATGATCAACAATTACAAGATTAGATGTATAGAGACTAGATTAGATTTCATTTTTTAATGGCAACCCTTCCAGGTAGGTATTTTAAGCCAAGTATGAATGAGAAATGAGTGAAGGATGATTGTGGCGCGATTTTATAGTCTTATTGCCACTGACTAAGGCTGACATGTTCCTTAGACAGAGCTGCTAATTAATAGCCCAACAGTCAACAGCATACCTAAAGACCTACAGTTTAACGTGGATTCCGAACCACAGTTTTGGCTCTGAATTACGAACTGGACGAATTATGAGGATGGTATGTGTGTATTACCGTAGTGTTTAATAGTGCGGACGTTAATCCGCACAAGGGAACACTACACCCACCGACCATCACTCACAACTATCCACAATTCGTGTCTTTCTAGGAGCTGGATTACAGGACACGCCGCTCCGTCCAGTTAACTGAACAATCCGGATTGAAAATTTAAGAAACAACGTTTACACTTGTTTTGAGTCAAATATTGCAGCAAGGTGTGCGCCACCGGGTTCGGTAACCTCTGGCAGCCAAGGGTGGTCCTAGTCGCTTGATACCACATCCTCACGCCTCACGATTGTACAGTATTAGCTTTCACTGCTCTAACCGTGCAACTGGCCATTTAGTTGCTGTCCCACGCACGCCTTAGACTCATTAGGAAAGTTCATTTGGCACTGGAACTCCACTGTCCCATAGCTTTCCTTCGGTATGATAATAAACTATATTGCCGTAAGACAAACACAACATTGCATAGCAAGCGTCAAAAACAACAAACAGCTTTAAGCAATAATAACAACGAGTAAATTATATATGGATAGACCAGCTAAATGATACAAAAAAGCAAAAGGTTTAAGAACCTAGAACAAGCTCTGATCTCAACCCCCGGGTGTGGTCCGAAATCGTCCACAGAGTAGAACGTGTCGACGCTAAAAACATCTTAATTTAGATTTTAATTTTGGTTCCAAATTTTCGAATCTGATGCTCCCTGGAATTCTGTTCAATATGGAAACACCCGCCAATGAGGGAAGGCGTCATGGCCGCCAATCTGATCTGTGTCTTCGAGAGCCAGTGACATCTAAGGGTCCTACAGTTTAACGTGGGATTCGAACCACTTTTATATTTAAACTATGAACTGTTCTAGCTATGTTTGTGGATGAACGTATTGTTCAATAGTGCGGACGTTCATCCACACCAGGGAATATAAAATCCACCGACCAATTCTCATAACTATCCAATTTAATACTGGGACGTTGGCTTTTCCTGTAACCCAGCTTGTAAGACACGAATTTTGGATAATTCTAAGCAATGGTTGTTGGATGTGATAGCCTATTCTTTGGTGTTGATTAGCGTCCGCAGTATTGATAGCCACATTAATCTGCATAAACCATACTGATAATTGACATTTCGTTATTAGAAAAAGTGGTTCGGATTTATTAACTTAAATCTCAGATGCCATTGTTTTTAAGCCTTTAAGGAACATGTCAGCCTTAGTCAGTAACGGTACATCGCGCTAGTCTTACATATTTGTCATTAATACTTGGCCTAAAATAAATACTTGGTTAGGTCGCCTTTTCAGAAAGGTAATAATAATTTCAAAAATGGCCGAAAAGAATGTTTAAATAATTCTAACCTTTTCAAAGTAACCTTCTTAAACATTCACTTCAAGATTATTGTAACACGCCCAACAATGAAACGCTTTCTCGGCCTAAACATCTGGCCAATCTCGCACGCAACACGCAGACCATCAGCAGACGCAAGATCTGGCTCAGATACGTAGATTAATATCCGGAAGAGAAGTAATCCAAAACCGGTTCAACAGCAACAATGGGAACCGCTTTCTGGATGGGCGCTGTTTCGTTGGCGAATATGCTTCCTTCCGGTTAGTGATCGATTGTTATGGATCCGGAACAAGAAATTATTAACCACATCTGAATACATACATATATGAAATCAATTTAAGTATGAAATTAAGGCGATATTACAACACTGGGAGACAAATCACCATTTTACTGTTCATCGCATATTCACGTTTTCATCTGTACGTTGCACTAAGATGATTAGTACTGTACATGCATTGATGAAACTATCATGACACCTCTTGGATTCGAATAATTAAGTAATTCTCAAAAAATTAACTGATTAAGTTAATAGGTGAAACACATCTTACATTTTTCTTATCCTCCATAAGATGAGATAAGATGAGACATCGAAGACCAAAAATACAACGTACTGTGTTTAGTATTTTTTTTATATCTCGGTAACCATTGGAGATATAGCAAAACTTTTAAGTACTAAATTGTGTAGTGATTCTCGTGGTAAAAGATATAATTAAAAATTACTCATACAAACGCCAATATCCCAATTTTGGATGCAACCCCCCAAAAACTACCCGTTCCGATAATCCAAACCAAATGGTCTTATCTGGATTACAAACTCATCCGATCAAATAAAGGAATACACATCTCTAGTGAATTCCGGAGTTATCATGTTCACGTACACACAAAAAACACATACACTCGCATATTTAGAAAATTGTTAACGACTTCTTTTGGTCTCTAGGCACCTCAAAACGAAAGAGTACTATGGTCCCGGGTTTAGGTCTTGCCGTGAGACCTACCTGAGACCTAAAACACGAGGTTAACGTGTTTTTGTAAAAATTAGAATATTTTTGTTGTGTCCTGGATTAAAATTTTTTTACTCTATGATGAAAAAATTAATTAATCAATTCCATAGTAATTGCGGGAATCTAGTTTTATGACGCTAGTAAATACTTAAAACACTACAGAGTTCTAAATAGATTTTATTAGGAACAAAAGAGAAAGTATGATTTGTATAAAGTGAGATGTCATCAGAAGACATCAGGATTGTTCGGGCTGGTGTGGGCCGACATTCGCGACTTGTGGGCTATAATCAGAACACAATGCGAATGCAGCTTTCTACGCTGATTGGGCCAGTGGGAATATGTCACTGATAAAATACCATGATAGAAATGAACTGTATTACAATATATCAAGTTACGCGTTGGTTGCCTATTTACATCATAGTGTCATTATGGCACACACAATAATGTACACACCTGAAAAATGTATGATTTATCTGTTGACTTGGATATACCTAAAGGCCAACGCACGTATGCAGGCGTCTGGAGAAAAAAATCGTTCAACATGTGAATAATGTAAACATCTGCATGCAGACATCGGCAGACATACGGACGTCTGTGTGCGTTGCTACATATAATAACATGGGGAGCGATTTTTCCTCTGTACATCTGCAGACGTCTACGGAGGTGCGTCTGTTGCTGTGTGAGTTGGCCTTAAAGCTCTGGGAGGGAGGGTGTTAGCGTTGTTGTGTACCGAAAAACAAAGTGCTCCGGAAGTTGTTTCCATAGAAACTACCAGAGCTATCGTATTGCATTTTTATTAACAAAAAAAAAGTATTTGTTTTGATTAAAATTTTCGATTTAGATATTTATATATCCCGTTTTTCCCCTGAATCCAAAAAAGTTTTTTCGTGATGTCTGATCCGTTGTGTGTTGTTGTATGTATGTTTTTGTGTGTGTTGTCCTATTTTAATACATATTTTTGTCCATTTAGATGAAATTTCATGTATAGAATAAATCGTAATCCAGTTTTTTTTTCATTTTTTGAATTTTTGATAGGGTATACATAAAAACTTAAACGTGAAAAATCCAATTTTCTCAACCTCTAACGATTTGATTAAAATTTGATAGTTTATAGTCACAGATCTAAATAATTGACACCACCCGCATGTCTGTAAAAATGACTCAAAAGTTATGGCTTTTAAATTCAAAAGAATCAATTTTTAAATTTTGAGCGAAAACAAAAAAAGTAAAGTATAGACTGGTACCATTGACCATCTTAAAAAACTAAACAAATTAGTATTTGAATTATTTGTCTACAACGTTCCAGAGAAAAGTTAAATTTACTGTCCACGATAAACGCAGTAACATGTCTGAAAGCGCCCAATGTTATTTATGGTATTAATTTCTTTACTTTCCAACGTCCATGAAACTTGGTATGAAGTGTAAGTCAAATCACCGAACAAAACCAGCTCAAAAAAAGCTTGGTATTACCGGGGGTGTGTTCATACAATTTTGAACAATAAATATATAAATGATTAGAATTACTATGTAGAACATGATAGTTTTATTACAAGCTTTTTTAAAACTAATTAGAAATTGTGTAGTCTGCATTATTTAATATATAAGAATAAGAACAGCTGATTAGATGAACTGGAAACATTCCCGATTAAACATCCATGATATTTCCCACATAGAAGTAAATACTGACATTTTATCGTTAAGAACTTCTCGTTTGAATATTTATGATGCTTATATTTTATACTTTTCATTAGATTAGTTTTATTTATCTAATGAAATAACGTAATGAACTTTAGTTATTAGATTTTCACTATCCTGGTTTGTAGACTTATCTATCCAGTTTAGAGACCTCTTCATGCTTAAATTGTATTTACCTTTCATGTTTCATTTCATGCATGTAGACCATAAAATGTATTTGAGGATTTCTAAAAGTTCAAGAAAGCTACGAAAGTGTATACTTCATTTTGTATAATCAAACAACAATCCAAAATTGTAGCAACAACAGATTACTAAGCAAGATAGAAGACTATCTAATTTC
Organism: Nephotettix cincticeps; assembly: GCA_023375725.1. Classification (NCBI taxonomy): domain Eukaryota; kingdom Metazoa; phylum Arthropoda; class Insecta; order Hemiptera; family Cicadellidae; genus Nephotettix; species Nephotettix cincticeps. The sequence goes on from CM041788.1 coordinate 53,524,352, forward strand.
AATCTCATTCAAAACTATTAACCGAATTGAAAATACACACGCGTTATGTAAATAATTGTGCGCACCAGACAATGTAAATATGTGGTACTACTATTCCTATTAACATTGCTTTAGTAGGTGGTTATCGACAAAGTTGACTATATAAAAACTTTATACATCTTGAAGCTGCTGCACACCGGGACGAAAACCGTGGTGTGGCATCTCCTGTAATCCAGCTACTTGGAGGTAACGAATTGTGGATAGTTGTAAGCGATTGTCGGTGGGTGTAGTGTCTCTTGTGTGGATTAACTTCCACACTATTGAAGTCTACGTTAAGACCATCCTCATAATTTGACCAGTTCGTAATTCTGAGGCAGTGGATCGGATTCCACGTTAAACTGTAGATCCCTTGAATATGCCATTGATTAATTAAATGCTATTAAGGTTCGCCCGAAAGGAACACGTCACTCTTAGTCAGTAACAAGACTACAAGATCGTGCCACAATCATCTTACACTCATTTCTCATTCATACTTGGCTTAAAATACCTACCTGGGTAGGTTGCCATGTCTATTAAGAGTACAAGAGTACAAGAGATAGGTGCATCGGATTCCTCAATAAGATGTGAAATCTACAGGCAGCAGAAATGTAAATAATTGTATAACCAGATTTGATTTTCCTGGACCCCGACGGTGTGATTCATCTCACGTTTGTCTCTAGCGCCGTTACATCAGACGGTCCGTGTCCCCAGGTAGGCCGCGGGTCTCAGATTTCGCAACTGGGAAAGTCCACCTCCTCACTCGAATTTCAGTCAATTTAAAATAATAGAAATCGTGCCTTTCACAAACCTGTAGAATGAGATGTTCTACGGAATGGATTAATTGATGTGTCGCGTCGTCATTACCCAAGTCAAACTAAATTAGAAAATGAAGCTTCTTCTTCATTTTCTAGCTTAGATTTTGGTTCTGTAAATGTTAGGTACAATTAATTTTCGTCAGGAACCTATTGGCCCCCTGGACTGGAGCACAGCTATAAAATTTCAAATGAAAGATGCACTTTCTCTGCTTTGGAAGGAAATAGAAACCATTAATAGTACCTGTTTTCCGGATTTCTCTAAAGAATATAGTATCAGGAAGTTTAATCTATTTAACGCCTCAGAAATGAAGAAAAAGGATTCGGAGAAAATTGTTGGGTAAGTAGCAGAGAAATGTATTTGCTTCCCTGTGGGAAATAGGTCCAATCGAGGATATATCTAATTTCATTCTTCTAAACAGCTGTTCTTATTCTTATCTATCAATATAAATAAAATTAGAGTCTTGTCTGTACATTGCTCAGAATAATTTATTTTTAATTATTTTTACGTTTCGTGCGCGAGAGAAGCCAAAACCAGTCTTATCTCAATTTGTGTCTGTTTGTCTGTGACGCTCCAGGATGCATTTTACGCCGTCTTCTCCGAAAAAAACGGGAGAACTAATAACAATGAAACTTATTTTATACATTCTCTATATTTCAGAGAAGGGTTTTCAATGCTTGAAATTGTCCGCCGCCCCTTGAGAAGTAAATAACGAGCATTTATAAACCATCTTTTTAAGCAAAATTAGTCAAATTTTGCTTTTAGTTGAATGAATCACCCACGCTGGTAATAATCAGATATATATTTTGATGATTTAATAGAAAGAAAAACAAACAGCTGTCAAATTAAAATTAATATTAGTTTATATTGGTCATATATTTTAAACCCATTTAGAAATCATATTATATTAACATGTTATTTTAACGTATAACTAATTATAATAATAGTATAAATGTTCTAATCTATTTCATTGTAAAGTAATGCTAAATAATAAAGCTGGGTATTCATTTTTTTCTTTGCTTTGATTTGTTAAGGATTTCAGGTTTAAATTTTGGTATGATAATCGTTCTTGTTTAAACTGAATCCTACAACCCGTACAAAGGACGGGCTTACTGCTGGTTTATTAATAATTCAATACGAGAGCTCTAGTAGTTTCTATGGAAACTAGTTTCAAAATTTCATCTTACAAATTGCCATCCCCCCAGAGCTAAGACATATCCATGTCAAGTCAGGAACCTATTGGCCCCCTGGACTGGAGCACAGCTATAAAATTTCAAATGAAAGATGCACTTTCTCTGCTTTTGAAGGAAATAGAAACCATTAATAGTACCTGTTTTCCGGATTTCTCTAAAGAATATAGTATCAGGAAGTTTAATCTATTTAACGCCTCAGAAATGAAGAAAAAGGATTCGGAGAAAATTGTTGGGTAAGTAGCAGAGAAATGTATTTGCTTCCCTGTGGGAAATAGGTCCAATCGTGGATATGTCTAATTTCATTCTTCTAAACAGCTGTTCTTATTCTTATCTATCAATATAAATAAAATTAGAGTCTTGTCTGTACATTGCTCAGAATAATTTATTTTTAATTATTTTTACGTTTCGTGCGCGAGAGAAGCCAAAACCAGTCTAATCTCAATTTGTGTCTGTTTGTCTGTGACGCTCCAGGGTGCATTTTACGCCGTCTTCTCCGAAAAAACGGGAGAACTAATAACAATGAAACTTATTTTATATATTCTCTATATTCCAGAGAAGGGTTTTCAATGCTTGAAATTGTCCGCCGCCCCTTGAGAAGTAAATAACGAGCATTTATAAACCATCTTTTTAAGCAAAATTAGTCAAATTTTGCTTTTAGTTGAATGAATCACCCACGCTGGTAATAATCAGATATATATTTTGATGATTTAATAGAAAGAAAAACAAACAGCTGTCAAATTAAAATTAATATTAGTTTATATTGGTCATTGATTTTAAACCCATTTCGAAATCATATTATATTAACATGTTATTTTAACGTATAACTAATTAAAATAATAGTATAAATGTTCTAATCTATTTAATTGTAAAGTAATGCTAAATAATAAAGCTGGATATTGATTTTTTCTTTGTATTGATTTGTTGAGGATTTCAGGTTTAAATTCTGGTATGATAATCGTTCTTGTTTAAACTGAATCCTACAACCCGTACAAAGGACGGGCTTACTGCTGGTTTATTAATAATTCAATACGATAGCTCTAGTAGTTTCTATGGAAACTAGTTTCAAAATTTCATCTTACAAATTGCCATCCCCCCAGAGCTAAGACATATTCCATGTCAAAATATTTTTACAGCCTACGCTACGATAGAAAAACTTGCTTACTGCACGGGAACATTAGAATTTCATCCTAAGTGAAAATGAAGGGCTTTATTGAATCCCTCCAGTATTAAAGGGAGTTGTACAATATTCGCCCATGTATCAATGAGGGCACGAAACAACCCCAAGGTAGATATTGATTACAGTCCGCTCTAGAAATAAGTTCGTCATACTTTAAGGATTTTTAACAAACATCAAGGTTGTGAACCCCACTATGGATTAAGACAGTGAACAAACCAAATGATGATGAGATTTTAGTGCGAGTTGTGAAACCTCAAGGCTATGATTTTTAAATAGTTTAAGGATTTTTATTAAACCTTGGGTTGTACGCCCCACCCGGACCGCGTGTGAAGTGTGGTGGCTGGCGGAGGCGAGCGTAGCCACTTGGGCAGCCGCGGTGATGAATGACGGAGAAAGGCGGCCCGACAACAATCCGCGCCGAAGAGAGCGATGAGGACGAGGGGCTTGTGTTGCACGAGAAAACAACACCATCTAGCCAGCCTTCTACGTGTGAAACCGATCGTGATATTTTGTAAGCTAAAAATTTGGATTAGGTATAAATGATTTGTGCAGACGCCTCCCATAAATGTATCGTGGTAATTCTGCTTGTAGATTGCTTATCAGGTTCATAACTTATATTATGCACCCCCAGAAATATTGGAAATCCAACAGAGCAATACTTGAAACGGAAGTAACATCATATGGTTTAGACAGCTGTTTAGATGAACTGAAAACATTCCCTTTGGACATATCCATGATCTAAGCTATTTCCCAAAGGGAAGTAAATACATTTTATAGTTTGCTTTTTAAACAGCTAATTGGCATGTTTAAGCTACATTTGGTTGGAATATAACGTCACTTCTGTTACACATTTTGCGTCTCTCGAATTGCTACACCCCCGCTAAACAGAGTTTTAACATATCCATGTCGTAAGGTTTGGTTTCTACGAAGGTCGAGGTTTAGACTAAAGGTTTAGATTGTAACATGTTCATTAGTAATCAGTGTGGTACCACACATTTGCAAGCCAAATTGGGATTGCTCATGGTCGGGATTCGAACCCTCGTCCCTCCGAATGGCTTCAACTGTTGTGCTCGTCAGCACAGCAGTCTAACCACTACACTACAAAGGACCACCGTCTGAGAAAGCACTTATTTGGCTATAAAAGCATACTCTAGCGGCAAAATAACGAACTCAAGCGCCCGAATAGGGAACTACAGAGTAGTTGCATGTATTAGCTCGCAGATGGTAGCACCGTGACAGTAGTTTTTGACTACTGCTATACAATTGGACCTCGCTGACATCTCACTATGAGCTGTTAGCACCTGGAGGGTTAAACCGATCCATTTCACAACATAACGGTTGTTCGGTGCTTTCTTCCGATAGCGAGGGACATCAATTTGACATAATTCAAAATCGACTAAACCGTTTTTAGAACCGGTATTCTACGTAATCACCAACCAAGAACCAGAGTGTATTCGTGTCACTGGTGCTCAGAAATGGTGGACTTGGTAAAAAAAACCAGCACCTGTCGGATGAGGTTTGAATAAACTTACCTTGGTACATTGGAGATCCCGAATTATCAAGAAGATACAAACGAATTTTGTACTGACTGGAACTAATATTGCACAGAAATGCCCTAAAAATGCAGGGTGGAGTTTTCAAGCCGTAATATTTTACTTTACTACTTAATAGTTCATGTCCATACGAGGATATAGGATTGGCATAAAATGCTAAAAAATAATGGATGTTATTCAATTTGATATTGGAGCATAAAGATTATGATAGGCTCCCGCTACAAAGAAGAGAATTAAGATTATGTTATTTAGATTTTTACTACGGAGATATTTGTTTGATATGTTGAACAAAGTTCCACGACGTTTTGGGATTTGAAAATTCTGTCCTCAGGTGAGCTATAATTAGATTAGATCATTGAAATAGCAACCATACTACAATGTAGGTATTTTAAGCCAAGTATGAATGAGGATTGAGTGTATGATGATTGTGGCGCGATCTTGTAGTCTTATTACTGACTAAGGCTGATATGTTCCTTGGACAGGACTGTGAATTAATAGCCCAACAGCCGATGGCAACTAAGGGACCTACAGTTTAACGTGGAATCCGAACCATGTCCTCTCAATTACGAATTGGTCTAATTAAAAGGATGGTCTTTGTGGATTAACGAAGTATTCAATAGCGCGGACGTTACCACCTAAGAGAACACTACACCCACCGACCATTTCTCACAACTATCCACAATTGGTGACCTCCAAGTAGCTGGATTACAGGACGTCGCCACCGTCCCAGTCGAAGATTTTTATAACCTAAAATATATCAAGATTAGTACATAATCCGGACTAAGCCGATATAAAGCTGGAAACAGAAGAGTTTAAAGCAGAAAAAACTGCTACCGTGAGAAAAACTGGTAGGTTCTTATCAAGCACTTGTGACGAGTGAATGTATTTCGTTTCTTGTGTGCGTGACCAATTGTGCTTTGGTATTGTTTGTAAGTTTTTGATTGTTTTAAACATTTTGTTATTGTTTTACACCGGATTAGATGAATTCCGGATTATGTCCTAATATTGTTATGTTTTAGGTTCTAGCTCACCTGAATACGGAGCAGATTCTAGATACCGAAACGTTGTGAAACTTTGTTTAACATATCGTGATAGAACATGTCCGTAATAAAAATATAAATAATATAGACCAAGCATCACCAATAATGAATTCCAAATAACGGAAAGAACTAATATTAATCAACTCGAGATTTTGAGAATATTCTGCGGTCATAATTTAGTCTCCAAAATCAGCTGATCGATACCAGAAGTCCCGGCACGAAGGTGAAAGAGAAGAGCTCTAAAATCCGGATTTTTATAAAACTTTTAAAGGTTTTCAACTTGTTTTATAGTTTATTTTTAAAGGGAGAAAGTATGTGTCTGTGTGATAAAGGAAAGTGTATAGTTTTCTATTTATAACTATTTTATCTCGTTTCCCTCCTAAGTAAGTGTCTATTTAGCATTTTTATATCTCTAGTAAATCCGTAATATTCTGTAATCCGACAGGCAATACGTGTCAGATCACTGCATCTCAGCTGTCTCACTTCACTGGATAAATCATTGGATTTTTCTACTTGCGCTCATCATTTCCATTCCATGTACGTTTGTTGCATATCATTTATTTACATTCGTTGTGAATTAATTTCAACGAGAAAGAGCAAGAAACAGATAAGGATGAGAATTTGTGTAAAATCAATAATAATAAACTTAAAATCTAAATATATAAAACAAAGTCGTGTTAGTTACACGCATTATAACTCGAGAACGGCTGGACCGATTTTAATGATCTTTGATTTTTTGGATTCGTCTCTGCTCTGTTCATGTTTAAGGCATATTCAGTTTCCATAAATTCAATTAGTTTCCAATTTATAGCGTTTTAAATTTCTAATGTTAACCTTATGGGGAATAAGTTTGTTTACAAATTATCTACAATCAAAACATTTGATTTATTAAACCAGCTGTTTGTTTACTGTCCGTTAGCAATATGCTTTACTATCCAATGCCATTTGAATCATTCATAAATGTAAAACTATGAAGTAAATATGTACTGTACAAAATGAACAGATTTATTCACAACGTTAATAGTTTACGCTTTTTGGGGATTATGCATTTATAAATTTTATTTTTTAATCTAATTAAAAGTCACGTATTTATAATTATGCCGGCCAAATAAAAAATAATTACGGTGTAATAATTACGTTTGTTATAATAATCAGATGTTGTATATTTTTCCTGTAAAAGCCGTATTATAGTTAGGTTTTGTTTGATTTTAGGTTGGATTAGAAAAATCGTGAATCAATCCACTCAGATTTATTTGTTTTGTGGTGATGTTATTAATATTGTCTTATCGTTTCAGTATTGTTATTAACTATGCCGCACCCCAGAATATCTAATTTTTTACAACGAAGTCGAAGTAATGCTACTCGACTTCAGAACATGGTCAATCTGAAAGTTAACACGTATTTACTGTTAGGCGTTACGAAGTTCGCCGGGTCAGCTAGTTATACATAAATATTACAAGAAACAAAAAACCAGATGGGCTTATTTAAATAATAGTTTTATTATAATCATAGTTTTATATATTTTTTATCTAAGTAAAATTAAATTCAAAACTATCATTTTGATGTTAATTAATTAGTAAAAATTGTTAATTTTCCCTTGTTAGAATATATTTTTTTGTTTCGTAAATTTAAGTTTGGTTTCTTAGTATGATTTTTAACTATTACGATGGTTTTTATGGCCAAAGGAACGAGGCTCTGTTACTTGTTTAGTTATCTTTATTTCTCCGTGGGCATCGGCAGTGCATCACAAAAATATAACTTTATACTTTGTTTGAACTGTCGAATTTTAAGTGGAATTGTCCTGTATATTTGACAAAATAAATGGTATTAGTGGACTGACACATACTTTCTCCCTTAAGTAAATTTAAAAACGACAATCTGTAATTGAACCATCATATTCTTTACAGTTTATCTAAGTATCATTTAAAATATACTGTTTCAAAAAAATCATCCAATTTCTGAAAATAACAACATAAGAAACAAAGTTTAATTAATTGTTAGAATTTTATGGGGAACCCCTCCTGTATTACCAAGCTTTTTGAGTGGATTTTTTTGGGTAATTTGACCTTACGCTTCATACCAAGTTTCATGGAAAACGGTTTGAAAATTAGGAAGAAATTTTTTAATATTCTCTATAAGAATAACATTGAGTGCTCTCAGACAACGTACTGCGTTTATCATGGACAGTAAATTTAACTTTCTCTGGAATCGTTAGTCGTAGACAAATAATTCAAAATATTAATAACATACATAGTTGTTAAGCTGTTTTTAATTATGGTAGTCAAATTATAATTTACCTTTATTGTTTTCTCGGGCAATTTAAAAATTGATTTGTTGAAATTTAAATCTCATAACTTTTAAACCGTCATTTTTACAGACAAGCGGGTCGTGTCATATTATTTAGTACTATATACACTATAAACTATAAAATTTAAATCAAACTCGTAAAAGCTGATTTTTAGGTATTTGGATTTTTCACGTTTTTAAGGGTTTTAGAGCTGACTACCCTTAAAAATCAAAAATTTGAAAAAATGGAAAACTTCTGGAGATACGGTGAATACGTATCTACAAAATAGGTACACACCAAATTTCACCTAAATCGGACCAACGGGATAGGCTATGGCTCTGTACACATCTAGACACACACGGACGGACAGACATCACGATGAAACCCACTTTTTGTGGGGACACCAAAACGGATTTATCCACTCTCAATTCAAATTCGAAAATTAGAGTACTTATACGTATGAAGGTAGAAAGTAAAAATGTACTACAGGTAACTTAAAACGTGATTTTAGGGATTTATTTTCATAAATGCCCCAGAAAATTACGAACGAGAAATGAGTGTAAGATGATTGTGGCGCGATCTTGTAGTCTTGTTACAGACTAAGGCTGACGTGTTCCTTAGACAGAACTGTTAATTAATATCCCAACAGTCAATAGCATATCTAATGGACCTACAGTTTAACGTGGAGTCCGAACCATTGACTCTGAATTACGAACTGGTCTAATTATGTAGATTAACGTCATGTTCAATAGTGCAGACGTTAATCCACACAAGAGAACACTATACCCACCGACAATCTCTCCCAACTATTTCCACGTGACCTCCAAGTAGCTGGATTACAGGTCACGCTACGGTCCTAGTCGAATGGAATGCTTGTAGTCTAGAGAAAATTTGATGTAAATTGGCTCTCTGAGAAATGCATGTGAGGATCCCTCGTCTACAGGATAAAGACTCTAACATTGTACACAGACATGCCATTCTATTTATTCACAGTATGTTTTATTAGGCATATTGAAAGTTTTAGACTATATCAGTGTTTATTTACAGGAAGTTACAAGACGGGCAGCCGCGAGCGCGAGGCATCGACCGGCAATTGCTCAATGGCCCGGTAAGGCGAGGTTTGAATGAAACACCTCTGACCGGAACCGGCTGGACTTTCTACAGAGTGGATGATGTTGCATAACCACGGCTGGGCATACGCTGCAGACTGACCTATAGACCCGGCGGAGCTGGGGACCACGGACTGGTCCACCGAGTCATTATATGCAACCACACGACAGCTCTAACTCTGTTCCTTTATCAAACAGATATTTTGAAAACGTTACCTACCATTTCGTACTTGAGAAAGAGACTTAGTTTCATATTTGTTCTATAACGGCGGATTGCAAACAAGGTATAATTTGATTAGTGGATTAACGTCAACACTATTGAATGCTATATCCGCAAAGACCATTTTCATATTTCTTTTGAAAGACATGTTTCTCTTTATGGTGAGGTGGAAATTGTGAAAAGATTATTAGGATACTCTCACCTTGTTTTGCAGTTTTTTCCAAAGGGTATTGTCACTAAAAATACCTAAATCACCCCAGGAATCCTCCTACGTTTCATTTTTTAGACAAGGGAGTAGGTACTCCCTGAGGAGGCAGGACGTTTCTTTTGGTCCTGCGAAACGTAGGAGGATTTCTGGAGTGCTTTAGGTGTTTTTAGTGACAATACCCGTTGGAAAAAACTACAAAACAAGGTGAGAGTACCCTGATAATTTTTATCACGACCATCTTCATAGTTAGACCAGTTTGTCATTTAGAGGGAAAAGTGGTTCGGATTTCATATTAAACTGTAGGTCCCTTAGATGTCATTATTTGCAGTTGGGCTATTAATTAACAGTTCTGTCTAAGGAACATGTCAGTCTTAGTCAGTAAAAAGACTACAAGATCGCGCCACAATCATCTAACACTAATTTCATATACTTGGCGTAAAATACCTGGGTATGTTTTGGTTGGTATATGATCTTACACACGTTCAGCTAATCATTCACTCTCATCATACACATTATAGTTTTGGGATTTTTACTGTAATATAAAATCCCTGGTCCTTCGAATTAATGAGTGACTAATTAAAATTCTCATTCAATTTTCTACCATTCTCTATCCATCCGTCAGTCCAAAGGAAATTCCAAATATAATCTGGGTTTAGTCTCTTAACATTCTACAAAATTTCAAAAGGTGAACGATATTTCGAAAGTGGTTTAGATTCAGCAAGATATCACGTGGCCTCGGTCACCTCCTGCTGGGGTCCGACTCCCAACACCGGATGGCCTCGGAAGGTTCTCTGAGGGTGTCGACCTGAACCTAGTTACCACTGGACAGGTGGTCTTTGAAAAACACCTTACAGAAAGAGTGTCACGATACCTGTATGTACCAGATATGCTAATGTGTGAAATTCTCCAAGGACAACTCCTAGGGGATTGAGCAATATTGCGAATCTTTCGAATCACAAATTTACAAATGAGGCTTCCACGAAACTACTACTGATCATGTTAAATTAGGAATTAAGAAAGATATCATTCGTCAGCAACAAAATACAAGTTAATTAAGAAATACTAAAACAATAGGTCAGAACTTTTACAAAGTTATGACATGTTAAAAAAATTAGATTGTTTTTAAGTAATTGTTATGAGGTTTTAATATTTGAATACTTAATACTTTTAATTGAAATGGCAACCTACCCAGGTAGTTAGTTTAAGCCAAGTATGAATGAGAAATGAGTGTATTTGTGGTGCGATTTTGTAGTCTTGTTACTGACTAAGGCTGACATGTTCCTTAGACAGGACTGTTAATTAATAGCCCAACAGTCAATGGCATTTCTAAGGGACCTATAGTTTAACGTGAAATCCGAACCACGGCCTCTGAATAACGAATTGGTCTAATTATGAGGATGGACATTGCGGATTAACGTAGTATTCAATAGTGTGGACATTAATCCACACAAGAGAACACCACACCCACCGACCTTCGCTCATGACTATCCACAATTCGTGACCTCCAAGTAGCTGGATTACAGGACACGCCACGGTAGTAATATAACCATTAATGTTTCTATCTTTATTTCACTTGTTATTTTTTGTTTTCCTACGTCTTTGGGAATTTTAACGCTTTGATAGGGAACGGCCCAATCCTCGCTCTAGTTACTAGGAAACGTCTACATATGTTAGGAAGTATCATTAATTGGCGACCCAATGTTAACAAAATGGTAACTGGGTTCAGATTCGATCCGGTTACCACATGTTTAATGAATGCTTGCACTATAACCACACTCAGCCATACAGCATAATGTTTATTATCAAACGCAATCCAACAATTATAAAATCGTATTTCCTTTGTTAGTAATTTTCAACTTGATGTGGGTCATTCTGCAGTATCTATTATAGAACACATTACCGTACTAAAGCTCGGCGTTAAAAACGTGAACAAAAACACAGCTACTGTAAAAGTTAAAGTACTATAAGTGGGTAGCTTGACATACTGGTAACTGAAGTTGTATTTGGGCCTGATATTTTATAGGAAGCTACCTAAGGATAGGGTGTGTCATCTACATGAGAGTACCGGACAAAATTATCTAGTAAACCTCTGGCACTACTCTATCCTTCTTCAATAAGCGTACTTTGCTACTATAAACATTGCCTGAAATTGTCCAACTGAATATAGCAATCACCACCAATCCATAAGCCACCATACCAATGGGGTGTGGATACCCACTTGTTGAAGGGTGTTTTGAGGCCCTCCACCAGGAAATGTTCGAAAAATACAAGTAACAAACTGTTTTATGATTTTGTAAGCACATGTTTCTTCAAAAAGTAAAGAAAAGAATTATGATGTAGGGCCCGATAACAATTAATTGTGACGTCGATAATCAAGCAGCAGTGATCGTTATTTTTATTTCACTAAATCATTTTTCTCTATTTTAACTCTTTATACAATTTGTTTTTAGTCTGTTTACTGGGCGTCCCCTACGATATTTAAAGCTCAATTTCAGACAGCTATTAACGATAAATGTATTCATATTTACCATATTACTTGGAGGAAACGCCCCCTCATGCCCCCAAAACTCCGCCCATGCTTCTAATCCAATAGCATTTTGCAAACTTTCACCATGACTAGGTGGTTTGTCTGATCTCGTAGAAAATAATTTAATTGCATAATAGAGTCTTAACACATAGATGCACCATCAATTATATCCAATCTCCAGTGTAGTCCGTGTTGCGTGTAGGCCTGCCAACAACATAAGACTGATAATTAGTTTTGTCAGCAGCCACGTGAAAGTAGGTCTCGGGTTCAAACCCCTGCCAGCCTTCTACGTAAGGCCGTCTGGTTAGCTCTATAATACTCGGCTTGATATACGATTTATCGGAGTAACTAGTTTTATGTTACATACTGGTCAACCTTCTCTTATCCGAGCCCCGTACGACGGATACGGTGGGTCATAAAAGCTTCAAGTAGGGCGAAAATTAAACTATACTTTATACTTTTAACTGAAATGGCAACCTACCCAGGTAGGTATTTTAAGCCGTAGTCTTGGTACTGACTAAGGCTGACTTGTTTCTTAGAAAGAATTGATAATTATAGCCCAACAGTCAATGGTATATCTAAGTTATCTACAGTTTAATGTGAAGTCCAAACCACTGCTTATGAATTACGAACTGGACTAATTATGAGGATGGTCTTTGTGGATTAACGTAGTATTCAATATTGCGGACGTTAATCCACACAAGAGAACACTACACACACCGACCATCGCTCACAACTATCCACAATTCACGATCAACAAGTAGCTGGATTACAGGACGTCGCCACGGTCCCTATATAATGGACGAACGGTTAAGGTGAGGTTTAGCTTACTATTACTTAATATGTAGCTACATAATATTTGAAGACAAGTCTAAAAATCTGAACCGCACACATATCCTCGGAGAAATAAAAGCACGAATGTGTCGACTATGTTTTATGGTTTTATAAACATTCGAAAATTCATAGATTTAAACACAATATTAAACCGGCAATTATTACTAACCGGCACGGTAGCTCAAGGGTAACGCTCTGGCCTAGTAAGTCAAAGGTTGCTGGATCGAACCCGGTGACCAGCGACTCCTGTCAGATCATGAGCGGTCACCTCTGGCTTGTCAATGTGACTGCCACTACAGTACCTCGCTGTCTTTAATTCACTTCACAAGTCCTTGGCTTACGGTGATGGGCAGTTGAGGTTAAAAAAAGCTCGGGTTTTAGCTATGAAAACCAGAGACTTTCACGTGATTTTAATTAATTAACTGTGTCAAGGCTAACACAGTAACCAGGCACTTCATGTTTTTGGAAAGTGTTCCAAACCCATATGTGACCTGTCAAGTAGAAATCAAGGACAATGTACACGGCTAGGTGGTTCGGCGGATATAGAAAACACTTCATATAATCTAAAGATCTTCGGTTCTCTCCCGAGCATTCCCCGAATCTTGTGGTAGTTCGATGCTGGACGCTACCCAAACAAATAAACCAACAATTCTTCGTGTCCATGGTGATCGGATAGCACATATGTGGGCGGCCCATGAGGACTAATGCTGCAAAATTAATCTCAATAGGTCGATCCAAACCAAAATGGCGGTGGTTTGAAAATTGAAACATAAAAATTTCTAACCGCTGCCATTTTGTTTTGGATTATCTTTTGAGATCTGCTTCTAGGTATTGTATTCTATCTCAAAATATATACAATTTAATCCCAAATATCATACTGCTAATTAAGAATTTTCCCAACAACTTTACATTAATCAACCCACAAAATTAAAGGAAAGGCTTAAAACATCTTAACATCATCAAAAGGCTTATATACATCTGTCTGTTTGTCTGTACATTGCTCAGAGTTATTAATTTTTTGGTTATTTTTTACGTTTCGTGCGTTAGAGAAGCCGAAACAAGTCTTATCTCAATTTGTGTCTGTTTGTCTGTGACGCTCCAGGAGGCATTTTACGCCGTCTTCTCCGAAAAAACGAGAAAAGTGATAACAATGAAACTTATTTCATGCATTCTCTACATTCCAGAGAAGGTTTTTCAAAACTTGAAATTGTTCGCCGCCCCTTGAAAAGTAGATAACGAACATTTAAAAACCCGCTTTTTACGCGATATTGGTCGTATTTTGCTTCAGTTTTAAATGAATAACCTGCTGGTTATTAAAATTAATATCCAGCATAAAATAATAAAATTAATAAAACAGCGTTAGGGGTGAGTACCCCAAACGCTACCCCCATGTGCCCTTTCCGAGGATAGGTACTGGAGCCGCCCCTGACTTGATGTACTTTTCAACCTATGCGTATCTTTGAGATTTTCAACTTACTCCTCACGGGCCGTCCCACATGGGTTGTATCCGACCACGTACACAAAAAAGTAGCTTACTATAACCAGTGATGGTAATCCAGATTTTGTTGAGATATCTATTTTTGTTTTAAACTTATAAAGTTGCCCTAAGACTTTATAAATTTTTATTGTCACCCTGTACCTGAGTATGTTTACACCTAAAAAATTTGAAGTGTCTATTAGCACGTCTTAATGTACATACTGCTACTCGTTTTTGGTTTGGTTGGGTTAGGTTAGGTTTGGTTTGGTTTGGTTAGGTTTGGTTAGGTTAGGTTTGGTTAGGTTTGGTTGGGTTGGGTTAGGTTAGGTTTGGTTGTTGGTTAGGTTAGGTTTGGTTTGGTTAGGTTTGGTTTGGTTAGGTTTGGTTTGGTTAGGTTAGGTTTGGTTTGGTTAGGTTTGGTTTGGTTAGGTTTTGTTTGGTTAGGTTAGGTTAGGTTTGGTTTGGTTTGGTTAGGTTAGGTTTGGTTAGGTTAGGTTTGGTTTGGTTAGGTTTGGTTTGGTTTGGTTAGGTTTGGTTTGGTTTGGTTAGGTTAGGTTTGGTTAGGTTTGGTTTGGTTCTTTGTGTAATAATAAAAGATACCATCAAAAAGTTGGCAAACTATGAACCTCTACTGTTCTTGGATGGTAGTTTTTTTTTAAGAAAAAACGTATTTTCCTGAAAAATATTGACGTCTTGAACGGCGCGTTGACGAGTATATGTATTTTTTATCAGACGCTACCATCTGCTTAAAATACATATTCTTTAAAACAACGAACTCCCGACAGAACATATCAGCAAGGCCGTATGTCTGTCGTGATGTGTATGTGATATGTAGCTCCATCATTAGTCATGGTTTTGTGAAATTGACATAAAGAATTATTAAGGCCAAGGCGATCACACACAGTCCAATGATTAATAGATTCGACTCAGGTTCAACCGACTCAATCTCTTACATTGTGTGTTGTGTGTGTGTGTGTGTGTGTAAAGTGAGATAATAGTTACTCAACCCTGGCTATATTATGGATGCCTATAACATTAAATAGAGCATTCTATTATGTGCCTGTAAAGGATAACTCGGCCAAAGCTGCTAAATCATTCCATTTAATGTTGAGAGCCATTTCTGTTTTTACAGCAAATATTTTTAGGTTTATTACTGTTCTTTCTCGACATTAGCTTATAATATTAATAGTTACGATGTTAGGTATCATAATAATAGTGGTATTTTTAATTTTAAGAAGAAATAAATTTTTGACATGGGTATGTCTTAGCTCTGGGGGGGTGTTGGCGATTTTTAAGATGGAAAACATGTAACAGGTTTCCATAGAAACTACTAGAGCTGTTGTATTGAATTTTTAATATAAATGAATAAGATCAGCTGATTAAGTGAACTAAAACCATTCCCTTTAGACATATCCATGATCTAACCTATTTCCAACAGGGAAGTAAATACAAACATTATTTACGAGGGAATCCAATTAAATATTGCATATACTGAGTACCGAACTGAAATTTGAATTAGATAATAAATAAAACTTAGCCATGATACGATTGAACGATAAAATATGACTAATGAATGCCTTTAACTAAAAATTTAAAATGTAAAATCCCGATCTGCGATAATTATTATTACTATTAAGCTCTTATAGCCAACATTGGTCCACTTTAGTCACTTTTATATCCTTTTATTTTTCTTATTCGCACAATAATTCTTCATAGTTCTGATTGTGCTGTTCTCTCAGCATCCAAAACAACCCGTCCCAATCTCTAGTATATTTTTAAGGCTAATATTGTATTTGCTCATGAAGTGTTTTTGTGATAGTAATTGTATTGATTATACCTTGTATTAAAATGATAATTACATTATAATGCAAATTATGAGGTTTAACATAAAAAATGTAACACGAAAAAATAATTAAGATTAATCGGAATCTTAGAAAAAATGTTTGTATTTACTTCCCTGTGGGATATATTGTAGATCATAGATATGTCCAAAGAATGTTTTCAGTTCCTCTAAACAGCTTTCGTTATAGCCATATGACGTCACTAAGCATATTACGTCAGTTTCAAATTTTGGTCTCGAAAATTGCCAACGCCCGCTCAGAGCTAAGACATATCTATGTAAAACATGTTTGTATTTACTTCCCTGTGGGATATATGTTAGATCATAAATATGTCTAAGGGAATGTTTTCAATTCCTCTAAACAGCTTTCGTTGTAGCCATATGACGTCACTAAGCATATTACGTTACTGTTTCAAATTTCGGTCTCGCAAATTGCCAACCCCACCCTCAGAGCTAAGACATATCTATGTAAAAAATGTTTGTATTTACTTCCCTGTGGGATATATGTTAGATCATAAATATGTCTAAGGGAATGTTTTCAATTCCTCTAAACAGCTTTCGTTGTAGCCATATGACGTCACTAAGCATATTACGTTACTGTTTCAAATTTTGGTCTCGCAAATTGCCAACCCCACCCTCAGAGCTAAGACATATCTATGTAAAACATGTTTGTATTTACTTCCCTGTGGGAAATAGGTTGGATCATGGATATGTCTAAAGGAAATGGTGTCAGTTCATCTAAACAGCTGTTCTTATTATTTATATTAAAAAATTCAATACAATAGCTCTGGAGCTTCTATGGAAACCTGTTACATGTTTTCCATCTTAAAAATCGCCTACACCCCCCCAGAGCTAAGACATATCCATGTCAAAATTTACAGTATATAGTTAAATAGGTTAGATCATGGATATGTCTGAAGGATATGTTTTCACTGTTTTCGGTTTCTCTGAACAGCTGTTCTCATGACCACAAGAACTCAGAGCTTAGACCTATGTCAAAGTAATCTATGACGTACTTCAGTTTCAAATTTTGGTCTGACTGATTGCCAATACCTCCCCGTGATAACTGTAGGTTGTGGGATCCCTGCAATAAACTATTCAATTGCATTACAATATGTAAGTTTATTATGGTCACATCTCGTCCCTTAAGCTTTGTTAAATTTGTATGAATCATTAGGGTAAAAAATTAAGAAATTACTAACTTAACAACTGCCTGCAAGCGAAAAGGATGTGGACCTGTTTGGGGTCTCCTAGATTTTCTTATTGCAGTAAAAAATAGTGCGTGAGCCAGTCGCACTTTCCTCAAAACGGAAACGGAACTAGTTGTCGCGTGACTGATCTGTTCCAAAGGCTTTAGAATACTTTCCATCTTTTCTAAGTATCTTCCGGTTCATTGGTTAGTTTGCTTTGAGTTTATGTTACCTAAATATTTGCTAATTTTTTTATAAGTTAGTCCATTTAATAGATTTCATTATACTTTATTTATAAAAATAACAATAAATTGTTTATTTATTGTTATAATTCAGTTTAATGTCATCAAAATCTTTTCATTGTAAATCAGTAGCTATGTTTATTGTATCTACTATGTTTACTTATTACCCAATAAAAATCAGCATAATTTCTTGAATACTTTTTGAGAAAACGGGTCTTTTGTATGAAAAATCCCATTTTTTGGCAAAAACGATGTAGTTCTATATGAAGTTATAACACCCAAAGGCTGAAAATGAGAGTGCAGATGTAACTTACAAAAATATTTTTGTATGTTGGAGTAAGTTTTTTATAATTTGTTTTATTTAATTGTACAGAAAATACTGAAAAAATATTAAATATGTATAAAAATCCCCCCAAAAAATTGTTTGGTGTTCAAGTCCCGTTAAGAGATTTTTTTAACTGTTTTATAGTTTTTACAGTTTTATAGTACAGTAGTACTCTAACTTAGGTGAAAGAAACATAATCGTATTTCTAAATTTATTTTATTCTTTGATTTTATAGTGTTGAGTATGATTTAATATTTTTATATAACCACCAAAAACATGAAGGTCTATTTTAAAATATTACATTATCCTGATGAAAGTCCTAAAAACAAACGGTCTATTTTTTCAATTTAGGGGACAATTGCATTCGGATATAAAATAAGAGTTTCCAGTGTAGCATTTGGCCTAATATGAATACTCCGAAAAAATGTATTTGGGACCTATTAACGTACTGCATCATGAAAATTATTTACTTGAAATAAAATATAATTTTGGACAAAGCTTGAGTATTCTAATGACAATTAAATTAACTGACACGTTTATAGTTGATTAGCCTTAGACAAGTCTCGGACACCTCCTACTATAAGTCTACGTACGTGAAACAACTACGTACGTTTATATTTACTTCTTTGCGGGAAATAGGTTAGATAATGGATTGCAAAAAGGAATTTTCCAGTTCATCTAAACAGCTGTTCTTATAACCGAACTATGACGTCACTGTTATAAATTTTGGTCTAGTGAATAGCCAACTCCCTCCGCCAAGAGCTACATATCCATGTCAAAAAATTGAAGTATGATTAATCTTTTAAATAACTTCTGCAAAAATCAAATATTAAGATATTCTCATAAATAGAACTAATCATAAAAACTTTACATCCTAAGGGGCCTACAGTTTAGCTTGGGGTCCGAACCACTTCCTCTGAATTACGAACTGGTCTAATTATGAAGTTGAACGTAATATTCAATAGTGCGGACTATCGACCATCACATATAACTATCCACAATGTGAGACCTACTATATTACAGTACACTTTTTAAGTACGTAGCTGTACTTACTCTTTGCAGCCCAGATGGTCCCGTTCCGCAGGGCCCTGAGGTAAGTCCTGACGTCACGTTGGCAGCCCTGAGAGATGTTCGCGGCGCCCGGAAGTGCACGGCTGTCCCAATGATGAGGGTTGAAGATGTTCAACAGCCAGTTCACACCACTGATGTTGGGGTTCACCAACTCGTCACTAGACATATCCTGTCTTTCTTCAAACTCATCTTTGTCCTCAGGGATAAAAGTCTTTCTCAACACCTTTTGAATAACTCCTGGAGTTGCAGTGGACGAGGGGGCGCTAAAGTTTTGATTTTCGTTTAGGAAATAATCATTACCGAACCTTTTCAAGAGTGCGTTTTCCCGAAATGCCCCGTTCTCTTCCATTGGAGGGGTCAAGTCCAAGGCGCGTCTGTCGGAGACAGTGGTTTTGGTTGAGTCATCCTCCAAGTCGTAGCGGACAGTAGCTTCGTCAGAGTCTCCTGCTAGTTCTAGGACTTCCGTGGAGTTGAAGTCTTGTGAAGTGGCGGACGGAGAGGAATTTACTTGCGATGTGGTTATTGTCAAAGACAACAATAATAGAAATAACTTCATTGTTGATGTCTGTATACCATAACTGAGACTCTCTTGAAGTAACGGCTGAGAGCCTGTAACCAGAGAGAGAATACTGAGTATAAATAAATAATGTGTTTAATTATATATAAATGTCACCCATTAGATATATTTACACCATAGAAAATGTTTCAGTTATTTTTACAAATATTTTATAGGATAAGTAAAAACTCACGTCTTCCAACACTACTTAATATATATATAGTAATTGTCTCCCAAACGGTGACACATCTATCACATCTGTATCCGTTCGGGCCTGATGATGTTCGGTGTAACTGAACGAAATCGATCGTCAATTTAACAAATTTTGTATATATTTACCGTATGTATATAATTACAATAAATTTAAATATATTAAGTAGTGTTGGAAGACGTGAGTTTTAAATTCATCCTATAAAATATGTAAATATGTAAAAATGTAATGTAAAATTTGTAAAAATAATAAGTAGTAAAGCCAACACGTATAATGTTAGTGAAGAAAATATTTTACTATTATTTATTTAGAGATTCTTTTGATGTAAAATCTTAGATTCAAGTTTTGTACTTGACGTTGACTGTTACTAATAGTAAGAAATGTATTTAAGTTATAATAAAATTAATTTTTAATAAGAATTAAAATTGTTGAAGATTTTTTTGTAGTTATGAATCAAATTGGTGACAAAGTGTGTTAAAAAAATAATCGATCTATATTTTCGTCTAAATTGAGGAAATATAATCTATGGTAAGTTTACGCTACCATGAATAAATCATAAATTTTTAAGGATCAATAATTTTTAATTGTCACTAAACAAAGTACATGTACATGTGTAATTAACTAAGACGTTATTAATTATAATTTATAACAAGTAACAAGGCACCAACAAGTTGAAAATCCCCCAAAGTAAAAGAGGCCTTGATGTTTCATTTAGAGTTTAAAGTTTATGTTGGTTTATGTGTATAAAAGATTCCACTGAGCCTTTACGATTCCAAAATCAAATACGTAAAAAATTGTAAAATAATATTTATATGCATTAAAATGGTATTAAAGGTGAAAGATATGGAAGGTTAAATTGCTTCAGTGAAGCATATTATTGCTGGGTTTCATTCTGAAATATTGTATTTTTCAGTTTTACTCATTGTTAAACTGAATAAATTGAGATTGAGTGCGTTCCCTAAAAATGTAAATATTTTTTATTCAAGTTTCACTTAGGTTTCATAGTTTATTATAATTTAATAAATAATTAAAGTTCAACTCTTTTACAAAAATATGAAACTAATTAAAATTATTATAATATTTTTAAAAGTGGTTGCAAGAATGGTATTGCACTTTTTGAAAATCACAAAACAATAATTTGACCCAATTAAATTTTTATGATTTTCTACATAGTATGAAAAAATATAGCAAAGTAAAGAGAAAAAAAATTATAAGTTGAATATAAAATCAAAGTGGTGTATTCACCTGGTGTGTTGATTGACCGATATAGAGCGGCGTAGACTGCGCGGGCAGCGATCACAGACTGAGCAGGAAAGGGACGACGATCATGCAACGGAAGAAAGTGAAATGCCACAACGTAACCGTCGGCGGCGGAGGACGCTCCTGGTGCCTAGCTCCTGGCTGCCGTCGAGCGTTGACCCGCGCCGAGGAGGGTGTAGGTCCACGGGGTGGAGGACGGGCCCAGCCGTGAGTCATGGGTCATTTGCCGTGAGTGAAAAAAAATTACAGACGGCACATTTTATCACAAAAATTTTCACCCGCCTTAACTGAGCGATGGTCGATGGGTGTAGTGTTCTCATCCGCACTATTGAATCTACGTTAATCCGCAAAAGATCATCCTCATAATTAGACCAATTCGTAATTCAGAGACAATGGTTCGGATTCTACGTTAAACTGTATGTCCCTTAGTTGTTGCCATCGGCTGTTGGGCTATTAATTAACAGTCCTGTCTAAGGAACATGTCAGCCTTAGTCCTTAGTAACAAGACTACAAGATCCCGCCACAATCATCTTACACTTATTTCTCGTTCATAGTTGGTATAAAATACCTGCCTTGATGTAGTATGGTCACCATTTCAATAATCTAATCTATATTTCTTTCTCAAAAGAGAAAGAATAGAACAATTTTTCAGAATCCATGAAATCGCGCGATATAACAATTGTGCGGTAGCATTTTTCTCGTTATTCCTCCATGTTTTCTCTCTGAAAATACATTGTTGCTAACCTATAGAAATCAAGAAGGTGGAGAAAATAAATAGAATATATTTAGGATTATTTTAATCGGCTAAAACAGCAAATACATGTGAACTTTAAGATTGGCCATGTTCTGAAGTCTAATAGCATTACGACTTCGTTGTGAAAGATTAGATATTCTGGGTCGCGGCATAATTAATAACAATACTGAAACGACAAGACATTCCAAAATTATTTTTTCCCAGATTTAGAATTGAATTAGGTTTAATTGCTATGTCAATGGAAATGGGAGATTCTAAGCTAAAACTCTAAGCAAAATGTTTGTACTTACTTCCCTGTGGGAAATAGGTTAGATCATGGATATGTCTAAAGGGAATATTTTTATTTAATCTAAACAGCTGTTCTTATTGTTTAATATTAAAAACTAGCTGACCCGGCGAACTTCGTAACGCCTAACAGTAAATACATGAAAGAAGGGGCTCACGCACGATTGTTATATCGTATATGAAGTCCTACCAAATTTGTTCACACTAGATTACCGTAAAACTCCAATATAACCTCATTCTGTGGTCGAAATTCCATTTCAAGTATGTCGTAAATGACGTCACACGTGATAAACTCACGAGTATTCGCTTTACAAACCTCGGTTTTACTTGAAAGATGTCCCATACAGTACCTATTGTAGACTATTCTGCTCACTAACGAGGAAAGTAGCACTTCTTTCTTAGCGTCCGCACACAACAAACCTCTATATTTGCTCTCACAGAAGCCAAGCGCTTTGAAGATTTAAAGCCGTCTCCTCTCAAATAGGATCTTTGTTTTAAACTAACGCCCTCTTGAATCTCAATGACCAACTCTCTCGGCTGTAAATTTACTTTCTTGTTTGTCTGCTTGTTTTACGGATCTGTTGACTCGTGAAACTTTTTGACTATTTTATTGTTATACAACAATACGATCGGACACTTAAACAAATTTTTAGTAAAACCCACATGTGAAAGTTAATCTATTGACTTTTAATGTCAGCCTTGACGTTTCGTAATACGAATAGTTATGTTTTTAATTATTAAGAATCAAACTCAATTTTAAACGTATTTCTGTGTGTCGTTTTCAAAACATTATATTTCTTTCTTGTACGCGAATTCTAAATTCGAATGAGAACTGAATAATATAGGCTACTAATATACACTGTGTGTCTCAAAAGCTCCACACCCTCACTGTTGTCGTAGTGTCTTTTTAACTTTGCCAATATTGGGATCTTGTAAAATAAACATCTGACCGTAATCGTGAGCGATGGTCAGTGGCTCTGGTGTTCTCTTGTGTGGATTAACGTCCGCACTATTGAATACTACGTTAATACGCAAAGACCATCCTCATAATTAGACCAGATCGTAATTCAGAGACAGTGGTTTGGACTCCACGTTAAAATGTAGGTCTTTTAGAAATACCATTAACCGTTGGACTATTGATTAACAACAGTTCTGTCTAAGGAATATGTCAGCCTTAGTCAATAACAAGACTACAAGATCGCGCCACAAACATCATACTAATTTCTCATTTATACTTGGGAAATGCCTGGATAGGTTGCCATCCAGTAACTAACTAACACCCTTTATTTTATGACATTTACGTGTATAAAGTAGAAAACTCTTGGTTTTTTGCAGATTATTTAGAGATCAAAAGGATTAGGGTAGGTGTTTTGAGTAAGGAAAGAGATAAGAGGGGGGTTTTGTTTGAGAATAGGAATAAGATGAGATTACAAGGCAGGAAATTGAAAATTCTTTTGTAAAACCGGAGACAGCAAAAATGTGAAATGGTTAATTCGGACATTACGTGAAAAATCAAGCCATTAGGGTTTCCATGTCCGAGGTATTACGTCCTGGAGGATTGCGTCACACTCTCGGTCAGTGTGTTGAGCTGCCCCACTGGGTTATACAAGTGAGCGGTGCTCTGTTTCCGGGATTTACATTAATTAAAGGCAGGGATTGTAAGCCTGTGCAACTAGACCGCTCCGATTTAACTGGGTTACATTCGACAGGACCCACAACCCCAGCTGCCTCGTACACTACTCTTGAGCAAACCTTAAACAGCTCATCAGTATTGGCTTTGCCTGTCAAACTCCGTCAGTCCGTGTGTATAAATAAAACTGACTGGGACCGTAGTGTCCTGTAATCCAGCTACTAGGAGATCATGAATTGTGGATAGTTGTAAGCGGTGGGCGTATTTAGATTATATGAAGTGTTTTCTATAACCGCCGAACCACCTAGCCGTGTACATTGTCCTTGATTTCTACTTGACAGGTCACATATGGGTATGGAACACTTTCCAAAAACATGAAGTGCCTGGTTACTGTGTTAGCCTTGACACAGTTTAATTAAAATAACGTGAAAGTCCCTGTTTTTCATAGCTAAAACCCGAGCCAAGGACTTGTGAGGTGAATTAAAGACAGCGAGGTACTGTAGTGGCAGTCACATAGACAAGCCAGAGGTGACCGCTCATGATCTGATAGGAGTCGCTGGTCACTGGGCTCGATCCAGCAACCTTTGACTTACTAGGCCAGAGCGCTACCCTTGAGCTACCGTGCCGGTTAGTAATAATTGCCGGTTTAATATTGTGTTTAATTTATGAATTTACGAATGTTTATAAAACCATACAACATAGTCGAGTTATTGCAAAATACGTAAAATTCAAGGAAACTAGAGCTTCAGATGACGCAATTCACATTCGTGCTTTTATTTCTCCGAGGATATGTGTGCGGTTCAAATCTCTTGGAATACTTTCTAGACTTATCTTCAAATATAATGTAGCTATATATTAAGTAATAGTAAGCTAAACCTCACCTTAACCATTCGTCCATTATATAGGGACCGTGGCGACGTCCTGTAATCCAGCTACTTGCAGGTCATGAATTGTGGATAGTTGTAAGCGGTGGGCGTGGTGTTCTCTTGTGTGGATTAACGTCCACACTATTAAGCACTTCGTTAATCCACAAAGACTACCATTATAAATAGACCAGTTCGTAGTTCAGAGGCAGTGGTTTGGACTCCACGTTAAACTGTAGGTCCCTTAGATGCCATTGACTGTTGGGCTTTAATTGCCCTAGTCAGTTAACAAGACTTCAAAATCGCGCTACAATCATCTTACACTCAATCCTCATTCATACTTGGCTTAAAATACCTACCTTGTGGTATGGTCGTCATTTCAATAGTATAATGTAATGATATTTATTAGCGAATTCCCCATAGGGAAGAAGCTATTCCCGTCGGTCTCATGGCAAGACCTCAGCCTGGGACCATCTTAACTTTTCGTTCTGAGGTGCCCAGAGACAAAAAAAATTGTCGTCAGTGGCCTTTTTTATACGTTTTGATAGGAACTTAACTCTGATAGGGAGGGACTGTTAGGGTCCTAATTCTGATAGGGTCTAACTGTGATAGGGATTGATAGGGTCCTAAATATGGTCTTGTTACTACTTAACATCATTATTTGTTAGATGGTAGTTTATTAATAGGCCAATTAAAATGGTGAGTGGGTGTTGTTTTTATGCAATTTTGACATTAACTTCCTTATCGGTATATGTATAACCATACTTTGTTTCGTTTCAGGCGTACCGAAACATGGAATAGAACCGGATTATTTCAGTTCAGAATTGTTATCGAAATTAAAAAACTTTTAATTTGTATCATACACATAAATTGGTTGTATAGGATACCAGTAATTTCGAACGCAAAATCATTTCTACGTGGAAGGCAAAGAGTGAACACAAAGGTGATATCTGTAACTAGCAAATCTCAGTTGATTAATTTGTAAAGGAATCAAATCAAACATCCAAATTGAAACTAACCTCGTTCATTATGCTCGGCATCGTCAATACGGCACACTGACACTAATACTGACAACAATGGAGTGTTTCGCCCACGGGGTGATTTGAATAAACACATGTTGCTGCTGTTCCTGCCTTACCAGACATTTATCATCTCTTGTTATCACCACCAGCGCTGCCCGCAAGTTAATTATTTTGTATTCGTGCAGACATGTTTCCTTTAGTATTAATGTAACTACTCATTTTTACTTTTTCCGACCAATACTATTCTTACTACCTATACTATAGGGATAGTTTTCGTTATTTTACAAATTTGAGTTTCCATTGGATATCTGTTGTGGGGTCCCCTAAACCAAAAGATGTTTTTGAAGTTATGTCTGTCTCTATCCGCATGGGCGTGTACAGGGCCGCAGCTTACTCCAGTGATCTCATTTAGATGAAATTTGCTACATAGATAGGTGACCACCGTATTTCCAGGTATTAAAATCTTTGTATGGGCTTTTAGGGGCTATCACTTCGGCGTCACCAATGTACTTGTTGATATTATAAGTACAAGTATTTAATAGTTGAATATTTTATATATATTTTTGAATACTGTTTATTTAAGGTGGGCCCTCCACTCCACTATACCACACATTTGCAAGCAAAATTGGGATTTCTCATAGTCGGGAATCGGGATTCGAACCGTAGCACTTCGTTACGCTCGTCCGCGCAGCGCTCTAACCGGTCCAGCCACCAGTGCATAGGAGTATAAAGTGCTTACTTGGTTATAAAAGCATACTCTAGCGGCAAAATAACGAACTCAAGCGTCAGAACAGGGAACTGCACTAGTAGTTGCATGTATGAGCTCGCAGATGGCAGCACCGTGACAGTAATTGTTGACTTCGATAGCGCTATACAATTGCACCTCGCTGACATCTCACAGTGAGATGTTAGCACTTGGAGGGTTAATTGAATAGGTACTGAATAATTAATAAACACTAAAAATTACAAGAAAGAGAATGGCTGTGTTTAATTGACAGGAGGAAAATACTCGGAAAACAACAAAAACAAATAAATAATATAAAACAAACAAACTGGCTTATGCACAGAATTTTGTCAAAGCCACGGTTCTATTAACTCTTAAACCCTCAAAAGATTTCATGGTTTGCGTCATAGTTTACAGTGCTTGGGAACCCAAATAATTTCACTTCACGTCTGTAAAATCATTAATCTACGACTAACGGTTTCAAAAACAAATACCGTCCGTGATAAACACAGTACATTGTCTATGAGCGCACGATGTTATTTTAGGGAAAAAAACATTTTATTCCTTTTCTTAGCCAGTAATTATGAAACGACAGTGTAATGTCACCTTATAAAATCTGTCCAACCAAGTTTGGCTTAACACAGGTGGGATTGAAATGAAATGAAAAATGTCTTTATTTGAGTGGCGAAGTTAGGACTGACAAGACTTTTTACCACTTAAACTCTAAAAAACAAAACACATACTAACAAAAAGACAAAATCTTAAGTAGAGAATCAAATATTATATTTAAAATAAAAACACCTTAAGTGAGACAAACACTCTTCATTCTTTCAGTCGCTGTCGCCCCAGTTCCTGAAATAAGTGGTATAAAGAACTGTTCGATGAATTAGAATAGAAAGAAGTCGAGAGCACCTGCAGGTGTTACGAGTACTTATATTAGAAATGAAAGTGAAATTATTGGAAAGACAAGACACAACGTTATAATTGATTATGGAAAGTAACAGAGGAAGAGTCTGAAATTCTCGAAGTTCTTTAAGCCTCATTAATGAAAGAATATTAAAATATAGTGATACATGGTCGGAACGCCTCAGACCAAAAATAAATTGAAAACTGTAATTTTGAGCACGTTGAAGGATTGGGAATGTTCCCAAAAGATTGTAAGAACTCTTTTACTAAAAACGGAGAAAGTATATGGGTCAGCCCAGTGATACAGTTTTCACTTTTATTATTATCTTAATAAACGGGGTTAAGCTTCGGTACATCGTTGATGTCTTAGATAGATGATGTCCGAGGATCAAATTTTCCTCTTAACTAGACCAGTAATTCAAAGGCAAAATATGGTTCGGATCCGACGTTCCTTAGATGCCATTGGCTGTTGGGCTTTTAATTAACTGTCCTTTCGGAACATGTCAGCCTATGACTGGGATGGTGGCGTCATACTGTAATCCAGCTACTTGGAGGTTACGAATTATGGATAGTTATGAGCGATGGTCGGTGGGTGTAGTGTACTCTTGTGTGGATTAACGTCCGCACTATTGAACTCTACGTTAATCCACAAATACCACCCTCATAATTAGACCAGTTCGTAATTAAGAGGCCGTGGTTCGGTTTCCACGTTAAACTGTAGGTCCCTTAGTTTACATCGGCTGTTGGGCTATTAATGAATAGTCTGTCTAAGGAACATGTCAGCCTTAGTCAGTAACAAGACTACAAGATCGCGCTACAATCATCCTACACTCATTTCTCACCTGGGTAGGTTGGAATTTCAATAATTTAAGTATCTAAGTCTTAGCCAGTAAAAAGACTACAAGATTGCACCACGATCATCTTACACTCATTTCTCACTCATAGTCTACTTGGCTTAAAATGCCTACCTGGGTAGGTCGTCATGCAGAAAGGTAATTATAATATCCACTCATCTAGTTTACCAATATTTTAGTTAAGATGTTATATGCAAAATTTTACAAAGTAGCCTCGCCTCTGGGAGCGAAAGCTTCAGTCTGAGCCGCCTTTAATCACCCCCCCCCCAGGGAGGCTAGGTGCCGCCAGGGGTTGATTCGCAAATTATCAACCGTTATATAAAAACTCACACAATTGCGTAAGAAATTTGTAGGCGGCGAGACACGGGATGGAGTTTGGGAAAGTGGTCATCCCTGGACCACTGTGTCGCTTTCTCTTCCTCTTCGCCGAGTGTGCGATGGTGTCGCTACCTATCGATATCTCGGCCAAACTAAACACTCTTGCCCTCATTACAAAACTACGTGTTTTTAAATGACAGTAATTATTTTGGAACTCCAATCTCGTTTAAATTTGGTAAAGACATAAAATCTACAATTTATCAAGATCGAAAACTAGTCAATTTGGTAAATCTTTAGGGGATGTTTAGCTGGGTTTGAGTGTTTAGCTGGGTTTGAGCCCCAAAAATGCATTTTTGCACATCCATATCCATAAAAGAGGATATATCGTATATATGTATATATAGATATATATTTGTATGTTTGAAGTTTATGCGCTCGGAACCCGTTGGATGGTTAGCCATGAAAAATGGTACACATAGATAAAATTTCATGGAGAATGTTTGTG
This sequence comes from Nephotettix cincticeps, assembly GCA_023375725.1. NCBI lineage: Eukaryota > Metazoa > Arthropoda > Insecta > Hemiptera > Cicadellidae > Nephotettix > Nephotettix cincticeps. The sequence continues at coordinate 53,553,364 of CM041788.1, forward strand.
GATAATCAATTTTGTTGTAACTCAATTGGGTTTCTCCCTACAAGCCCAAAAAGCAAAGCTAGAAATTTATTAAACTTAAATTTGTACTGGCACTATTGGAAGCAGCCCAATAAACAATTTTGTATTTTGAATCCCATGCCCTGAAAATCTGTTTCAGTTATATAAAAATTGCTAATAAATATACATAGATGTAGAAATATAGTACATTGCCTTTGGAGCTCCAATGTTTAATGTTATGAGGGAAATGTAAAAATTAATAACTTCCAAATAAAAGTTGGTATACAACTTCATTCAGTTCAGGTCTACACTTCATGTTAAACAATCTGATGTTCCTCGTGGCAACAAACCTACATGCTCTTTTCCCATGGTATTGTGAGAGAAAATAAGTAAATTATTATAACTTTCTTACATAACCGACTTAAACACGTGAGAGTGACAACTGATAGCTCTATTAGTCAAGAAATTAATTTTTATTTTATCTAGGGAAAATATTTAAATTTTCAATATCTATGTAAGTTTATTATACAGATTGAGCAACAAAGTTAGGAGATGTAAGAGAAGCGACTTTGTCATCCGACTGCACTCGTATAAGTTCCAGAGAAACATTGATCGCCCGATTTTAGAGATATTTTTTATTTATTTTGTATAAATACTATAATACTGTCATGATTATATTTTTCTGATAAATTATAGAATTTATAGAAACAAACTTTATTTCTAAAAATCCTTACACGTTTATTAATATTTTTCGTGTTTAAATGATGCCGTTTTGAGAGTAGTAAAACACATATTTGTTTGGAGTTTATACTATTTTCCGCTTGAGATGTGAGATATGAACTTCCCGCTACGTTTTCGGAAACTGCCTTATAGATCACAGATACGCAGCCGCTTCAAAATCACAATAATAGAATACTATATAAATAACATCAAATAAATATCTTAGAGAATATATTATGTTCCAGGATAAATTGATAAATAAAATCATGAATAAATATATATTCGTATATAATTAAAGACTGATAATTAATTATTTAACAAAGTACTAGCCAAAGTACCCGTTCTTCGCACGGGCTAAACAGGCTGTAAGGTGTAGGCTCTACCGATACATTTAAGGTATTGTTAATTAATTCTTCATTGTTTACAAAATGACAAAACAGGAGTGTCTACAACATTTCAAAGTAACATATGTCAAATATTGGGAGAGGATAAGGATTAATGTAATAGAGACAGTCGTCGGAAAAAAACTTAAAATCTACCATTCCGCAATTTCAAATAATTCACTAATTTCGATCCAGCAGTTTATCTGAAAAATCAACTTTATTTTTTCTTCTTCCCGAACTGTCAAAATATAGTGCAAACGGATGTTGTCATTAGAAAATGTAAACATTGAAACCTAGGACGGTCACGGCAGCTCTTTCTTCTTCTTCTCCTTCTTCTCGAACTGTCAAATTTTAGTATTCACAGCTGGTGACATTCAAGTAATTTTATGTTTTCATTCTCTAAAAATGTAAACATTGAAACTTAGGACGTTCACAGGGCGTAGCCCGAGAGGATTTTAAGGAAATGAGTATGCCTATGTGTTGCATGAGTTTAAGATCTACCTTTGTGTAAAATTTCAAACCAGTCGGTTCAGTATTTTTCGCATTTACTTGCCACAACAAACCCACAAACAAACATACAGAAACCACCTCTTCTTTATAATATTATTGATAACAGAATTGTCTTCCTAGCGGCTGACTGACTGACCAAACAGAACTGATTCTGCAATAAAATGCCGTTTGCGTATTATACTATTGGTGAATTTCTATTGAAAATGTGCCATTCACATGACCCACATGGTGACAGTTAAGCTCGGGACCATGATAGAAGTTCATAACTCAACCTCCTGAAGACGTTTTGGTGGGGTCATTCAATTTTGTATATAGTTATATATTAAATAAGCATAAATATGTGTCGACACAATTCCGGCCACAATTATTGTCTGATTAATATAGAATTCGGTGGAGTTGTTACTTTCTGTAATATCTTGGACGAGTTTGTTGGCAACGCAATCGGACTATATCACTGCTCTTTTTTAGGGGTTTTATACTTCAAAAATGGGGTTTTCAAGAAAACATAATTTACTATTTTGAATCATGACTCTGGGTCAATTGATTGGTTACTGAGATATGCAAAATGGTAAACACAATACATTGTGTAATCCTAATTTTATGAAGAGTAGCTAAAAATCAATAATTCATTTATTTACTTAAATCGTCTTCCAAAATTTAGTATTCAAGTCCATCTAGTTAAGTTTTATCAATAGTACACCCATCAAACCCCCAAATGTAATGTTTCTTATGGCATCAAACCTTCGTATCCATTGTAATCCTTACGGAGAATAGATAAAATTGGCATAATATTTTGTATGTGTTTGTACTTAGTGAACATCCAATGTAAGCACATTACCATGTAAAATAACCCTTATTGCAGCAAACCTCTTTACTCAGTAATATTCTATTAATATATTAATATATATGATGGGAATAATATAAGTTCAGTGAAATTCGCTCTACTCACGCCAGCGTGCTGCTTGTAATCTTGTTTTCATTTCAGATGCATAAGATGTATCTATCATTTTAATTAATTAACATACTATATTTGTCATGTTGTTTTAGTTTATTGTTTGAATTCAATCCCCAGGATGGCCACAAACTTTAGATGGGAATTCCATAAAAAATAATGTACTTCAAAAACTCATAGCTTACGCTGAGCCTGCCACTGGCAAAACAGAATAAAAAAATGTTTTGTGTTGTAAAAGAAAATTTAGTAGAGAAAAATAATATTCATTATTATATAGCAATACTGGTAACTTACATTAATCTAATTAAGTACGATTAATCGTGGTTATTTCCAGACCCCCTCATTGGTTTTATATTATCGTTATCAAATAAACTAATAAAATAATTCAACTTAAAAAGAGCAAAAATTATTTATTTAGTACCGAACTTGTGACATAGTTTTGAAAAAGATTAGCTTTTGCTTTACAGAATATTATTGAATTTTTTAAAATATATTACATTACACAGTTATCATAATAAATTTACTTTATTCCAGGCAGTTGTGTTAATCAACATTTAAATACAAATTGAAAATGTATTTGCGTCAAATATATTAATATTATTCCTATAATAGATTACGTCTTAGCAATCCGTTCCTCTCTTAGTTAAGATTATTAATTCCTTTAATGTTTAATAATCTATGATTTCATACCTTAGGGTGAAAGACAATATCTTCTTGTTACCCTTATTCCTTAGTACCTTTATTCTTATTTTTGATACCCCAGTCCAATTTTCTTAGTACTGTAGCTATTTTAAGTTATTTTAATTTTAATATAAGATAAGGGTGGGTGTTATGTTATGAAGTTTGAGTGTGATGGATTTACCGGTACCTGCTGTAACGTTGTTACTCAGAAAGACCAGCTTATTCATTTCTAGGATAAATTATAGGTACTTAATTAATAGACCAATGAAAAAAGACAATAGGGTCAATTATCGAGCCATTATACAACTGTGGCAAGATTCAAGGTTTTGTTCAATATCAAACCAGCAACATTCAGGTTATATTATCACTGACTTAACCGCCCAGCCAGTTGAACTTTCTCATGCTATATGACCTACGTCATAGCTTAAACGGAAATAAATTACCCCCGTCTATGATTTAGACTTTTAAACCCTTCGTTACTTTATGATATTTGTGTATAATAATTTAGTGACATGTAACACACTACTACGAGTAAAAAATGTACAACTGCGGGATAAGGGTTTGGGGTTTGATTAAACATTTTAATTACATTGAATAAAAAACTTGTATACGAAAAACTAAATTTTTAGGGGAAATTCTATCAAATAACTCATTTCTCAAGTAAAAGGTTACTAGTGATGTGAGAAGTGTGATTGTAGTAATTGATCAAAATGAGAGTGTGAGTGTAACCCTATCTACCTCCTTTTATCAATCTATATATTTACATATTAATAAACGATATATACTTATATATTCATATATTGCCTCTCAACTTTCTCACATTGGTAACTCCACTCAATGTAAATCCCGCATGTAACAGCCGTAATACCTGCAAAGAAGAACAAAAAGACGCTCTGTCTACCCGGCTCCGGCTGTAATGTAAACACTCAAGACTTCTAACCTTTATGACTTAAATAATTAATGTTAATCAATGTTATAAGCTGGAACTGGATTTTAATTGTAGTTTTTTATTCTTTTCAATTTTTTTAGTAAAGAGTGAGTGAAGTGAGCTGCAACTACGTAGGATTGTACAAGACATTGTTTATCATCATGACTGAGGTAGGTTTATCAACCCAGTCTGTTATTTATTTGAATACTTGTACTAAAATAAATATAGCCTTTGCATGGAGCTAACATCTATATCAATCTGTGAAACTATTGAAATTTTATGAGCAATTAGGCCTATATAAGGTTTTTTGCCATAAGTTAAGTTCAGATTGTCAGGACCAACATTTCAGTTTATCATACAGTTTTAGTCACTATTCACTGTGTTTTGAAAAGGAATTGTTTCAGTAATATTTTTCATATTTATCTGAGAGTGTAAATTGGTAGATTGAGTTTCCCTGAATCCAATAAAGTGGTTTTTGGACTGTGGGTTGGTGTGTGGTGTGTGGTGTTTAAACTGTAACCTATTCCATTCAAATTGCCTGTCATGGGTGAAATTTCACAATATATATATGGAGACACTTTAATTTGTTTTTTTTAAGAGAAATTCACCCCAAAAACCTGAACAATCTACAATTATCACAAGCTTTTTCCAGCTCCAACAATGGTTTTAAAACACCATAATGGTTTATACAGGGATTTGGGTACAGAAATTAAGAAAAAAAACAAAATGTTTTTACAATTTATAAGTTATTTTAGTAAACAGTGATAATTCATGACATGCATAGAAGGCAATATGTACGCATTGCCTTGTTGGCTGAATGGATACTGTACCCCCTTTATAATCTTAAGACCACATTATCGTACTTGAACTAAAACAAAATACAGTACTTTTTTTGTACGCTTGATTCTGGATCTAAAGGCCTTTGTTCATTAGGATATTAATCATGACAACTTCAAACAACAACAAATCAACAATTGTTCTTTATAAGTAACAAAACTCTCAAATCATCTTACCTATGTCACACTCAACTTTCGTACTTGAAGCTTAAAATACTCTCACCTGTGCCACCATTTCAATTCATTTCCATCAATAAATTATGTTTTTCAATAACTTTGTCATGGGATCTTCTAAATCCTTCACTCTTAACCAGAAATTAGTGTTGAAAGGGCCTATCTGTTTTTGGTGTGAATTAAGAATGTAAAAATTAGAATGCAGTAATTCACTTTATGCCCATTGATATAAACTTTGTTGGGTTTTCCCTAGGACGTACAAAGACACTCTGTTCATACCCTTGTGTTTCGATCTTTGAAGAGAACCCATGACATGTTTTTATCCAGTCAAGGGCAGCTCCCTCCAATAGATGAGTTTGCGTAAGTATTCAAAAGATTTGTTTCTCAAAGTTTAATTTGAAATTTAATATTAAATATAAACTAAGCTGAATTCTTACACTTATAGTAATACCGTAGTTAGACTGTCAATATTATTTACTTGTATAGTGTATTTTTAAAGTGATTTTAAAGATTACTCATTATTACAGTAGCCTATTTGCATGAATTTAAATCAATGTTAATTGGTAATCATAGTTCCAATGGTTCATATCAATGAAAATATCATAGGATTAGTCAGTTGTGCTTTAAAAAATTTCCTCTATGATAGTAGAGTGTTGCTCTGCCTTTAATATGGTTAGGCCTATTCTGTTTGTAGGGGTAAAAAGAACTACTTATTGTAACTCGCAAGCACTATCTACGTTTATGTTTTAGCTACTATTGTTCACTAAGTTGTACAATTTTTGTTCAAATAGAGAAAAGCTAAAGAAAGCGGTAAAATCAAAGGATTCATACAATCTGGTCATGGATAAAGTAAAACAAGCAAATGCTTTAAGGAAACAACAATCAGCAGAAGCAGCAATGGAGATCAGCCAGCAAAGAGGTGAGTTTAGGTTCACTGATAAAATGTCATCATCTTATTCAACATCGTCTTATTTGACGTGTCAATCGTTTTAGCCAATGCAAAGTTACGCCATCGTCTCATAAACATCACATATGCGAATGTAGCTGTACACTGTTGCTCGAGATAGCGTAGGGCGATGTCTAGCTACACTCACAGTACATCACAATAGACTGTATTCTTTTAGAACATTTGAGTTCATCTCCATCAATGTCCACGATCGCGTAAACAACTCCAAACAACTTGGTAATCCGAACAGGGTTTGGTCCCAATTAGTTCGGATTACCCGGGCTCTGGTGTATTTACTTCCCTTTGCGAAATTGTGGTATGAGTAGGTCCAAATAGAATTATTCAATTCCTTTAAACAGCTGTTCTCATAACCACATAACGTCAATTCTGTTTACACATTTGTATCTTAAAAATAACTAATACCCCCTGAGCTCGACATAGCATATCCTTGTCAAATTATAACCAAAAATACAATATAACAACAGTTAAATTATTTAATTAAGATAATTAATTAAGAAATTTCTATGTACGATTTCCAATTTCAGTCTTATTACTCTTGATAACTGTCAGTCAACCAATATTTAAGACTTTTTAATAATTTATTTACACGTTCTTCTCTAATAACCCTTTTAATGCATCAAATTTTGTATACAGAAAAAGAAGGTGACATGGACCTTGTGTCAATGGGTGAGTCAGCATTAGTGCCTACCACGGGGGCTGCGGGGGCCCTCGTTCCTGCTGCGGGCATGGCTGGAGCTGTTGCAACCATTGCAGCCACACGCAAAGCCCCGTCTATGCCTAAGCCTAAGTGGCATCCACCATGGAAACTGTTTCGGGTTATATCTGGCCATCTGGGATGGGTGCGCTGTGTTGCTGTTGAGCCTGGCAACGAGTGGTTTGCAACTGGCTCGGCAGACAGGGTCATTAAGGTTAGTAGTTGATTGTTTGATGTATTTTTTGTGTGTTTTAACACGTTTTCTGTGGCTAAAATCATGGATAACCTACCCACCAACCTAAAAACTTTTAACTTTTGTGGTTATAGCCTTCGGAATACAGATAATTAATATAGTAGTTTAAATACCTGCAATATGTAATCTGTTTGTTGCTAAGGCAACTAGTTTCAATTCTCTAAGGGATCATCATCAGGCCCCAGTCAAGGATGTATGGAATAGTTATCTCTTCATGTGAAGATCGTTGTTGTTTACAATTACATACAAACACTCGAATACGAACATTACAAACACAAATTACGGAAAACACAAAATTTTAAAACTGAGGAAGAGACATGCAATGTATACCGGACGGAAGAGAAATCCATGGTGCCTCACCAAGATTATCCTGCGCTCCCCGTGAATGACCTGGATGAACTTCAGTGAATGATCACGTTCAGTTTGTTGGTATTCCACTGGCAAGGCTCTCCATGAGATGCAGATACTCTACAGTGCATGTGGTATATCTAAAAAACTATATACTTGTGGTCACTGCCAATATAATCCTCCAATAACCTCCAGCCAGAGATTCTCGGAAGAAGCGACTCAGACGCAAAGGTTACATCGAGGATTGTGCCTCTCTACCAGGGGGCGCTGAAAGGTAGGTGACACGCCTATCTTCCAGGTCCTTAACCTGGGTGTGTCACCCATCTTAAGGATGACCAGCCCGGCCCTGGCAATGTAGTCTAGGATGTATTTTACCCAGTATTTGGTAGAGGGTATTCCCCACTCAACGACCCTAGCATTGAAATCGCCTCCGACTATGACGTGCTCAGTGGTGCCGAGCATGCTCTCCTCAAGGCAGTCAATCTTGTCGCGGAAGCCCTGAATGCCCTGAGGTAGCAACTAAAGAAGGTTGCGTCCCTACACTGTTCGCTGATCAAGAGCGCATCAGCACCTAGTTCTTGGGCAAGCTGGTCCAAAAGGATATTAGCTCCCCAGGATCTCTGTAGGTTGGCTTTGAGGATGCGGATTACTATTCACCTTTTTCCTTCCAAATGAAGCAGAAGAAACTGGAAGAGAAGCCCATCTTTTTGTGGCCTTGGCCTCCGAACCAGATGCAGTTAGCGCTTCGGTCGGGCTCCTTGCAATCGCGGGAGGAGTGACTGTACTCAATTCATCGGAAACATCTTTGGACGACTACCCTTCGTTTGATTCTGGAGTTTACCCAACCGACTTTTAGGTGCTGAAGGCTGAGCAGCTTGTTAGCATGCTTTTCGCCCATTTCAGGTACTGCCATGTTAAAAAATAAACAGTTATACTAATATATTAAGTCACTAAAACACACTACATACACTAAAAACTAACGAACAAGAAAAAATCTCCAGTCCATTGCTGTGTGCTGCCAAGCACAAATTGAATAGCGTTAAGGTGAGGCGAGCACATACAGGTGCACGCTCAACATGGCGGCTGGGAACAAGACCACACACCGGTGAGGATTTGTCCGCAGCAAACCTGTTAACCTTCTGATGGTTTAGACCAATTGATGTTGTTTGCACTTATTTTTAAAATTTCATGAAGAAATATTTTTGAACAGTGTTGGATACCATGTTATACAGAAAATAAGTAACTTACATGAAAATATGACTGAAAAATAATTCAAGCCTTTTTTACATCTGAGAGAAGAAGAAGAAATTTAAAATCCAGATTTTTTAAACTTTCGCTTAAGTTATAATATAAATGTTCACAATTCACAAATTTCAAAATATTCAAGTTGTTCAAAATTTAACATGGAATAATAAAATGTTCACTTTTATGAAATTATTTATAAAAACAAGAATGTTGGTTAACATTCTTGTTGTTCATTTCATAATTGTTAACATGGCGATAGTTATAAGTGATAATCATCATCACTTCCAAATGGCCAATACTCTAACTCAAAAACAGGTGACACATAGGCTTCGAAAAAATAAATAAGGACGTGGAGTAGGCCTAAGCAAGCAAACAAATCACAGCCCGTCAGCTGTTTACTTTATTGCTGTCACGTTTTCGTGTAGCAACATTGAATTATACATCTCCTTCATTGAAAAAAAGCAGAATCTGTTGTTTCCAACAATACTAAATACAGTTAGTTTAGTGAATGAAAGCCATGCGAAACTATCTATAGAACAATATCGGGAACAAACCACTACTTAGGCTAATGCCACTGATGTGTCGTCAATAAACCATTGGAGGGTTAAACAATTAAATACAAGCTTAATGTCAATCATCAAGGTGTAATGATATAAAATGGCCTATTTCATAAGTTTTTCCTTTTTGATGTGAAGATATTTATGTGATTTTTTTATTAGGCCCTACCTATTCTTCCAAGGCCAAGGACTATTTTCAAATATATCAGCCACCCTTACAAAAAATATCGTATCCCTGAATTTGATGTGTGACGGCTTCTTCAGTATCGGTAGTTTTCAGATCTGGGAGCTTGGCAGTGGTAAACTCAAGGTATCGCTGACCGGCCACATTAGCAGTGTCCGAGGCCTAGCTGTGAGCAGCAGACACCCTTACCTCTTCAGCTGTGGTGAAGATAGGCAAGTGAAATGTTGGGACCTGGAGTACAATAAGGTAAACCTTACTTGACCTATTTAACCCTAGAAGTGGAAAGCTTTTTACTCTTAACTGTAACATAAAAATAATTACTAATATCTTCTTGAAATATCAAAGTTGAAACAAAAAAAAGCATAAAACATGCCCCCCCTTATAACCACTAACCACAAAAGCAAAACAGGTGTCCACTGCAATCCCAATTAAGCCTACAAATGCCGTCAACTTCCACCCAAGCCGGCCACCGTTTATTAAAGTGGGCCCCCCTCTCCGCTTTACCACACATTTGCAAGCCAAATTGGGATTGCTCATGGTCAGGATTCGTACCCTAGCACTTCGAATGACTAGAACGTTAAGCTCGTTAGCGTACCACGTTAGCCGGTTCAGCTACTCAGTGCATAGGAGTAGAAAGCGCCTACTTGGTTATAGACCTACCCGGTGGCAGGCTAGTGTACTATGACAGCAGGTTCGGTTGCTTGCCCCCAGAGGGCAACACGGTCACGTAGCTGCTAGTGTCTAACAAGTTCACTAAACTGACGACACTGCCTCCACCTGCCACTTCATATTGAATATGTAAAGGCGTCTTGAATTACGACTTTGCCAGTTCAAGGGTTAAACATTTAAAAGCACACAAAAATAGGCAGACTATGTTTCATTTATGTAAATTCCTTCTAAAGAAATAGAACACATTGAACTATATTCAACACTACCCTAACTATTTCACTTTAATCCTCCTTTGTATTTGCACACCCTGAAAAAACGTAGAGAATTTGTAAACAATAATTTATTTAATTCGGAAGTTTTTATAAATAATTTTAGTTTTGAAAAACCATTTATAAGACTATATATTGGTTTTTTAACTCTTAACTTGTTCTTGTAGGTGATTAGACATTACCACGGCCATCTGAGTGCAGTCTACACGCTGGCACAGCATCCGACAATAGATGTTCTCATCACAGCAGGACGAGACTCGACAGCTAGAGTGTGGGACATGAGGACCAAGGCCAATGTACACACGCTCACTGGGCACACAAACACCGTGGCCAGTGTAATCAGCCAGGCTGCCGACCCACAGGTGATCCTAAATTAATGCCATTATTTATTGCAAAAATTATGTTACACGGTACATTATAAGAAAAGATAGATTATGATTATGGTTGTAAGCCAATAGGTTAATGAAAAGATAAACTTCCAATAATATTCTGTAAAAACCACACTGTCCCACTTTAAATATCGTAGGCCTATATGATCCATTGATCATAGTATTGTTTGATAAAATTTTCATTAACATCTGTTTTGTTGTAGACTAGAGGTCTGCGGGAACCCGAAAATTTTGGTAATTTTGGGTAATTGTGTGAACCCAAGTGGTCGGGTGGGTTCAGCTCGTCTCGGGTTTTATTCAGGCGGGCTTTTCTATTATATGTCGGATCGGGCGGGTACCAACTACCCGAGAGGCATCGGGTTGTACAAAATACCCGAGATGACATTGAAATCAACCCGAGACCCCGGGTAATAACATTTCGTCCAAAACTTATGATTCACGCCACGTTCACGCAATATTATCGAATACAGATGTTCTCGAACAAGATGTCAAACTTCGAAGTAATTTTTACTGTCTTAATACATTCGATTGCACAACTTAACTGTCACCAAGACTTTCGTGAAAAGGCAACCAGCCGTCTCCCTGCCGGCTCATAATTATTGTGCAGTCGCAGCTTATTATCGTATCCTCGTATAGCAACTTACGCGATCAGGGAACCATTCCTCCTTTTGACGCAACAAAATAGATGTACCAGTATGAAGCTCGTATTAGTCGTGTTTCAAATAGTGATGGGAATACCTTTCATTTTTCAATCACAGTGAAAACCTTTTAAACTGTGATTCGTGATTCTTTCATGTGATTCGTTGTTTTTGTTCTGACAGCCTGTTGACGATGTTATATGACCAATACAGAACTGTGATTTGACGTAGTGATCTCGCTCTTTCACTCAAATAAAACAAAAAATCATAATGTTAGGGATATAACTGAATAAAGGAAATAAACAAACCGTTTTATTTTGTTAACGATTTGTTCTGGATTTCCTCAATAGTGGAACCTCTCAAATCCGAACTGATTGGGACTGAAGCCTTTTCATCCCGGGAAATAATATTACGCACTTATTCCGTCACTGTATTCGCGCGGTAAGTGACGGGAGAAGCGGTGATTGGGGTAATACAGGCCGTGCGTGACTCAATAAATTCATAAGGGCAGTGACATTAGCGGGTTGAGCCTGTGCTAAAAATAAACCACTCTCCCCCTACCCTAACTAACAGGGATGTGTATCGCGTCTGTCTACTATGTGTGTCTAGTTTAGTGAGCGTTTACCTGCTGATAAATGTGTATCGCTAACAACAGACGTGGCTTGGAATTACGTTTGTGTGAAGATTTTTTCACTTCAACAGTTAATGATAATAGACTAGAAGCGAGAAAAACCTGATTTTGTTAGAGCTTGAAAAATAAGTTAAAATTTTTTAACCCTCTAAGTGCTAAGATCCGATATATCGGATCTCGGCATATTCCCGAAAAATGCTAAGATCCGATATATCGGACCGCCGATTTTTGCCGAAAAACGCTAAGTGCCGATATATCGGATTTTACCATTTTCGTCATATCTCCGTTATTTATTGGAGTATACCGATGACAAACATATCAAAATAAAGAGGAATAAATTATCTATTGGAACGTAATATTTATTTTTATATTTCATATAGTACACGCGCCGGAATGACGACGGGAATTTATATGGCAGTGGCGTCTGCTGCTTACTGCGCAGTAGTGAACAACGACGTTACAGCTGTTGGGGACGGCGTTCAAATCTTTGTATTTGTTGTTACAGTTGAGGTTATTATTTGTTTGTGACTATTTTGTGCGTATTTACTTAATTTTTAGTAAGTATGGGTGACAAACACCGATCTAAATCGCCTGTGAGTGAGAACACTTTAGCCGAATTCGCGAGAGAGTCCGGACTCAACATTGATTTTGGACGTAGTGACAATGAACAATTTAATATAAGTAGCTTTATATAAAGTAATGTAATAAAATATAATATAAATAAAATATCTGTAAACAGTGTAAATATTAAATATAGACCATGAGAAACAAGATATACATTTCATATGACTTATTACAAACACTTTTAGACTTTGGTTAGATAGTGTACTTTGGTTCCACAAATCTGCTGATTTTCACCTTGGAAAGTTTTTGTATTTATTAACAAAACGTTTTTATTTGTAAAGCAATTAGCTTAAAATTTTCAGTATTTACTTAAAATAATATGTACTTTCAAAAGATACTGTATTCTGTATCCATAATTTTGATTTTTAACATTGTTTGTTTATTTGAATGTTAAAAATTTCTATATACAAAATTTATGTTTATATATATTCGTACATATATATATATATATTTGTAAACATTTTTAATGCATATATATATATATATATATTTTTATTTAAGGAATTTCATTAGCTACTAAACAAAACAAATTTCAAGCTAATAGCTTTTAATTTAAGCCAGTTATGACCGTTTTTATAAAACTCTACAAAATCACCATTTTTACCCAGCACTTTTGGTATATGTCATGAAATAATTGCCAGCACTTTTTGAAAATAATATCAAAAAACGTCCAGCACTTAAAGGGTTAAGTGATTAAGTTAATTTAATTTTTTTTATGTGATTGAATTTTTTTTTATTTCCAGCTATTTCTTTTTTTGTTTTCCTGAGAACGTGTTGAGGGGTTCTGATGTAATTTTAAATATTAATCATTTTATTCTAAAATAACTGTTTTAGTCTAAAGAGCCCTTTGATATTTTATGAAAGTGTTGATTTAATTTGAACAATGATTGTGATTGGTTGAATTAAAAATAAGAAACCAGGATAACATAGGTCTAATGGACCCTTGGCTTAGGGTATTGACTCGATACATTTTCCGTGTTTTTTATTCTGCAATAAAATACATCCATATTTTCATATAGACTTGAGAAAATTATTTCCCATTATTAATTATTTACAACATAAATTATAATGATTTATAATTAGTTAAATGGATAAAGCTGTTGGGGCTAATATACCAAACAGAGAACTGTACATATAATGTGTTTAATGACTTTAGGGCCTATATGTGAAATAAATAAGTTGGTAAATGCAATGATAGGTTTCTGACTTGCATCAATAATTCTAAGTAGGTCTATCAAAATTTATTTAAATTAACATTTTGCTTACTAATAAAATCCAAAGCTAACCTTAATTTTAGGCCTACAGTACCCTGACCCGACCCGAATATTAACTTGTAATACCCGAACCCGACCCAAATTTTTTTTACTTGCATACCCGAATCCGACCTGATCCGAATTTTCATTTAGCTTATGATACCCAAACCCGACCCGACCCGAAAATTTTTGGTAATCTACTACCAAACACGAACCCGACCCGACAGTAAAAATCACTACCCGCAGACCTCTATTGTAGTCACTATTAGTACATTGCACATACCGCAATGAGCACGTGAGACATGCAACGGCATGTTTAGGATAAAATATACTTAATTTCATTTCTGTAACTAGCCTGTATAGTTCTGTGTTGTGCTTTTAAAATTTTTAAGATTATCAACTCACCCCCTACTTATGCGGATGAATCAGAGTCAGGGGTGACGGTTTGTGTCAGCAAGAACCTGTCTGCTGCAGAAATTCATAAGCAGATTTAGGAAGAGTACTGAATTTGGAAGTATAGACGATTTGGTGGCCACAAAACTGAGTTCCACAAAAACTAAATATTTGAGTATACGACAGGTGATTCCATAATCTTCAGCATTTTGAATGTACCGGACAGAACCGTGCAGGTTAGCTACAGATCTGAAATTGAGCAAAGTTGTTCCTGAAGCATGTCTGTATACAACGCATGCATTTATTGTGGTATAAGCAAGAACTACTGGTGTCTATAACTAAATGATACTTACTTAAAAAAAGCCTTGTATATGTCTTTACTCATTGGCTGTGTTTAATGCTGCTCATCCAATATTAATAAACAAACTCTATTCTAATTTTAATGATGAAATTAACTTTGAGTGAGACTTTCGACATAAGATAAATAATTTTGAAGATGTGAAATCCTATTGCAAAACTACTAACCAGGACAATTTTATTGACACCTGAAAAAATGGGCTCATTTTTGTAAAATATTTATGGATAGCTGTAAAATCTGAATGAATAAAGAATTTTGTAGGTGGAGTCTTAAGTTCTTGCTAATGGTTTGATATAAAAAAGATAAATGTGAAAATAACCACATAAACAGTAAACTAAGGCATTACTAGTTTGTAATTGCTGGTATATTTTGCTGGAGTTTATATTGACAATTATTCATATGAAACATGTCTGGCAGGATTTTATGAAAATCTCAAATTGCTTATCCTGTAATCCAGCTACTTGCAGATCAGGAATTGTGGGTAGTTATGCGTGGTGGTTTATGAATGTGATATTCTCTGGTTTGGATTAATGTAATGAACTATTGAATAATATGTTCATCCGCAAAAACCGTCTTCATAGATAGACCAGTTTGTAATACAGAGGCAAAAAGTGATCTGTATTCCACGTAAAACTAGGTTCCTTAGATGATGTCAATTAATCATTAATTAATGTTAATTAATCGGCTATGAATTAACAGTCCTATCTAAGAAACGTGTCAGTAACAAGACTACAAGATCGCGCCACAATCATCTTTACACTTATTTCTTATTCATACTTGGCTTAAAATACCATCCTGGATAAGTTGCCATTTTAAATGTTATTACTACTCAAGGATTGTCACTCTTATTTGTGGGTATCTGTCCTTCAAAAACATGTTCTGTGCAACTATTTGTCATGATGATGTCTAAAACTTTATATTTATTTTAAGTTGAACATGTGTTTACTTACTCGATGAAAGCTCAAGGTGAATAAGGGTGAATGCTTGAATAAACTGCTTAAAGAACTTGCGAATACTGATGTAATGTATGCATGTGTCTTTATGAGATGTATTCATTAAACTGTATTTTGTATTGTGATTTTATAAAAAGCTCTGTATATGAGATAAGAAAGCAAAAACATTTCATAAATAATGTATTTGATCATAACGTACAAAAAGTGTCTTATGCAAGAGTATGTTTGATACAAGACATAATAATGTTCAATACTGTACTGGCTAAATACTGCGTCATGCCTAGATGTCAATCATAAGTATTACGTGTATGAATTAAGTATCACAATTTAAATGTTTTGTATATTATCTTCAACAATGTTTATTCCACATGTTACTCATGGGTTTCAACTTGAGGATTTCATAAAATGTTTAATATTTGTCATGTGGACTAAGATGAAAAAGGTGAATAAGGGTGAATGTTTACTAAATCAAATAAGGGTGAATGCTTGCGCTTAACTGTACTGGGACGGCGAGCTAATGACAAGTTCTAGTTCTAAGTATTTTTCAGGTAGTCACAGGTAGCCATGACTGTACCATTCGCCTGTGGGACCTGGCTGCAGGCAAGAGTATGGCCACCCTGACCAACCACAAGAAGAGTGTTCGTTCTGTTGTGTTCCATCCTACACTGTAAGTGGGGTAACTGATAACTGTCCTGTAGATGTAATGGTGGCAACTCCTGCCACTTTCATGAGCCCTTGTCACTAACTCTGCTAATGAACCATCCTGTCTTTAATTAACCCATTAGCCTGCCTGTTCTCCACTGTACAAGTGACCTCTCAGAAATCCCTCTGTACAAGTACTCTCAGAAATCCCCTCTTTTGTCACTGTAATCAAAATCCTGTTTGATTATTTCACTTGTATTACCAGTTACCACTAGTTATTTCTAGCAGCCTGTTCTGCAGTTTCCATGTAATTATACACCAGAGATCCAGTAATCCAAACTAATTAGGACCGAACTCTGTTCGGATTATTGAGTAGCTTGGATTATCCGGAAATGTAGTGTAAACTTTCATCAAAAGTGCAGTACTAATAAAATACATTATTTTAGACCAAACTCTGTCTTCAGACCAATTAACTCACACTTTATCACAGTTAAAATACAGATTTGGCCACTACATGTTTTGTCTGAACTGCATCAAGTATTCCTGCAGAGACTTTCTATCCGTTATGGACTCATCATTCAAAGTATTCAACAAGACATTACACACACATTGAAACATATAAACGAAAAATAATAAAACAGTGCCGTCTGTAAGCCTACTTTTTATGCGATCACAGTCATTGCTGAAATGAATGTTCGAAAAGTAGTTCGCCGAAAAGCGATGATTAAGAGTTGTTACATGATACGTTCGTTTATGTGTTTATCATATGTCGGATTTAAGTACTTTAAACAATTACCAACTCATATAAGCGATGAAAAAATTCAAATAAATTCAAATTTAAACTTAAAAACTTTTTAATAGAAAGGTCCCTATATTCCCTGGAGGAGTTTTCTCTACCTCCTCTTGGGTATTGTATTAGGTATATTTTAATACGTAATACTTTATTATTTAGATAATGTCATGTAAATTTTCTAAGGAAAAATTATGACACTATTCAGTTGTATATGTATGTATATTTAATGAATAAAGATATTGATTGATTGATATGAGACGATGGCACAACTTTGCATTAGCTAACAGGATTTCTTCGTTACGTCAAAAGACTATAACTGAATTCTTATGTTCCAAAAAGTAAGTTATTGTGTTTTGTTAATATTATGTACGTAGTATCATATAATTAATTATAACATTCTGTAGATTAAAGTGTTATAATTCAGCTTAAATTGCCTCATTTTTAATTGAAATTTAGTTACCTTTTTCTCATGATGTTGTTCGGATTAGCCAGACGTTTGGATTACCGGGACTTTGGTGTAATCAAAATCTCTGTTGTGATTTTGTTTGATTTTTGTGTATTGTGTGTGTCTAGGTAGCTCCTTGACCTTGTACCTTATTGTTTACCTTGTTTGACCGGTTTGTGTTTCAACTTCAGTATAAGAATCCTCTTATTGTTTGATTGTCACTTGGTCCATAAATTCATCACCACTTTCCTCTTCATTCGAATACAGGTCACAACTGATATCAGTCAATTTCACATGAACATACATGTGACATCACAACGCAAACATCACACAAAACAACACGACCTCAAAATTTGCACAAAGTTTTTGGTTTTTTATAGTTTTTCTAAACATCAGAATTGCCAACAATCAGAATGAAATTGTAGTAAAACTAATTCAGTTCTCCCCAGTAACAACAGTCCAGTCAGTACGTTCTGTTTTCTCTCAGAAATAGCAGAAATTTGTAGAAATGATGCTCTACAAGAGTATTCTATGCTAATTTTAAAATAGGAATGAATTAACTATAAAATTTAGGTTATAATAAGAGATGTTTTTTATTATTTTTTATGGGTAAGTTCATAGTGAACTTATTGTCGACAAAATAGGTAACAACCAAGACTAATGTGGCCAGTATTAAATTTAGAAATTGTAAATTTGTACTTCTAAGTGTGTTCACGGACTTCAGATGGGTATTTGTACAGGTACATGTTTGCTTCTGCGAGTCCGGACAACATCAAGCAGTGGAAATGTCCTGATGGAAATTTTATCCAGAACCTATCCGGACACAATGCCATCGTCAACTGTCTGGCAGTGAATCCCGAGGGAGTCTTGGTGTCCGGAGCGGACAATGGCACACTGTTCTGTTGGGATTGGCGCACTGGCTACAACTTTCAGAGATTGCAGGTAAAGCGTTTCTGTGAACATTCTGATTTATTTATTTAATTATTTTGAATTTTCCTTCCGCGTCAAGTGTTTAACTCAAAATCAAATCAAAATCAAAAATTTTTATTTTTCGCAAAAAAAATATACATATACAGTTTTTACAAAAAGTAATCTTAACCTACTGTACAAATAAGAAAGAAAAGGAAAGAAAAATAAACCACAAAAACTGCATAAAAAAAAGAAGATAGTAGGTAATTACACTACGTTTCGAGAGGTAAGGCTGACCGCACACTGATGCAGCATTTCACCTGAAGCAAGTATTGTGAGGCAAAATGTTTCGCTGGGTACTAGCACCCCGTGTATTACAATGTGAGGTGCCTCGCTACGTTTGCTTGATGAGTGTGCGGTCCTCTAATTGAAATACACGGGGCTCCTCTAATTGAAATACAAGGTTCGCCAGTACCCAGCGAAACATTTTGCCTCGCAACACTTGCTTCAGGTGAAATGCTGCATCATTGTGCTGCCGGCCTAAGGAAACTCCTGTTATCAAGTGACCCTAATTAAAATCTACATTACTCTACTTAACAACTTACTAACAACAACAACTAAGCATGAACTTAATATTACAGAAACTACAATCAAACAAACAAATTAAATTGTTAAATGACTTAATACAGTTTAGTTAATTTCAATTAATTTTTTGAAAAAAATTTTGTCAGAATAAGGTGCTAATGTCACTCACTAACACTAACTGTCATAAATCACTCGTCTAATACTCACATCAGCAAGCTCAAGCTCTAATAGAAAAAGTATCCTTTGAAAAAGATGTATTCTTCAACTTTCTTCCGGAATATCTCAAAAATAGAGGTCGGAGGTGCAAGGAGTTGGAGTGGAGTGGGTTTCATATGGTTAAAATTATGAACTAAATTCCAAGATTCGTACTTTAAAAATGTTCAACTGATTGTATCGTCAGCTTTTTTTTATAAACATTTTTTGTTCTTTGAATGGACAAAACATGTTAAACTGTAGCCTATGTGATTATAATTTACATAATAATTTACTTCAGATGGAGAAAGAAAAATTCAGACAATCTTATATCAAACAATTTTATTAGATACAATTTGTAGAGTTGTCTTTTTAATACAAAAAAAATTCAAGATTTCTCTTAGAGAAAATTACTGATATATCTGTGAAATTGTTATACATTTTGGTTACTACGTCTTGAAACATATTTATTTTTTGTAGTCAAAACCTCTACTACAGATAATTCTTTTGTCAGGCCCCTGTACAACCAGGCTCTATGGACAGTGAGTCTGGAATATTCTCCATGACTTTCGACCAAAGTGGAAGTCGACTCATTACGACCGAGGCTGACAAAACTATTAAAATCTACAAAGAAGATGACACTGCTGTAAGTTTTTTAATATTTATCTCAGCAAAACTCAGACATATTATATTAGGGTTAAGTAGATTCCAAACATCGATTCTCGATTCGAAAGATTCTCAGAGTTGGAATCGGAATTGAAAATGATCGTCTTGAGTCAATTCCGATAGCCGCGTAAATAAGAACCAATATTTCTTTTCAAAGCCCTCAGATAACCGGCTCTGACACAAAATACGCTATCGTGTGTATATCTGAAATCTAATCTAGTCTTTATATTTTACACTGAAATTGCTGAAAATTCAACAGCAAAATATATTCATTTCCCATGATAATTAATTTTTGTAACAGAATTTGTTGTAAAATATAATAGGCTGGTTTAATACTTCTGTTTTTCATCCAATTAATTTATGACTAAAATATTTTGATATAACGGATTATTTTTCTGAATCGGATTCACAAACTAGTCAGGTTTAGAGTAAAACGATACTAGGGTTACCAAATACATAAAATACCAGGGATACCAAATATACAACGTTGTACTATTTTCATCGATCCGTTATTATCGCAATTTACAAGCTGGCACCATCATATTGCGGGTATAATTGTATTGCGAAAACTTTTTTGTTGTCCATGTCTACCCATCTGCAGCTCTCTGATCGTAATTAATTCTTTGTCTGAAACATTAATAAAAAGAATTGAGTCGCAAAAGCGACGGTCTATCACTCTCAACAACTGGTGACACATCGCTACGTATTATCGACTTTTCATAGTAAAATAAATGTATGGTCGACGATATATTGGTATCATTCGATTACGGATGAAACGATCTATCGATATATACCATTCAATAGGGATTAAATTTTGTTCAGCTGGAGAAGAGAAAAAGAAAACAATGCTACTTTTCAAATGCGTCGTTCGTCAATGAGATCTCTGTTTACGTTCGCCGAGGTTAATGTTTCAGTTTGGTTATGAGTGATAATTGCTTACTTATTTCTTGGAATAAGTAAATATATGTTTTGACTATTATATTTATGAAGTTTTAGCTTCGTTTTGCTGTAAAACAATCTATATTTAGTTATGTAATTAGAAAGGGGTGACCTTCCTGAAATAAAAATAGTCTGTTGTGTTTTTGAATACGTAGGCCTATCATATTTTATAATTAAATTTCTTGTTTTTATATAAATGTTTTGAAATAGATAGAGACTATGTAGATCGATATAGGGACATTAGAGAAATATTATTTGAGAGTGAAAAATTGAGTAAATTTGCCAACTATTATAGTGTTACTATGGTGATACCGATTTTGAAAAAATTGCCAATTCTCGGTTATGGTGTTATTATAGACATATAGATGTGTAAAAGTCAATCAAACTGTATATTTTTAAAAACTAGATAAAATTTATAACAGTTTGTATATTTTGGAAATACAATTTATACCATATTAACTATTCAGGGGGGATGGTTTTCCCTTTACTTTTTGAAAAAAATGTTTTTTTCACTTATAAACTATGAATATAAAAATTAAAAATATAATTATAAAATATATTTCATTCTAAAGTAGAGTTAATTCTGAAGAAAATGATATATCACAATGTAGATTTTGACCATATTTACTATATTTCATGATTTTTTTTAAAAACCCTTGCAAACATCAAAATATGCAGGCCTTGTTTAATTGAGTTGATGGTTAATAAAATTGATAATTTACATTTAAATAAATTTATCTACGATTCATAAGTTTGTCCGTTGGTTTATATATTAGTTTTTATTCAAGCCTGCTAATTTTATTTCAAGACAAATTACAAGACTTTTGTAGATTTGGCATTGTGTTTATTTGTAAACTTTACCTTTTAAAATTCAAAATAACTTGTATGAGTGTTAATTGTGGTATTCTGTCTATTAAGGTTTTTATTAATTATCCAATAATAATCCAATGTGTTAATTAAATAGTATATACTTTCATTAATAAATTGTCTTAAAAAATCAAAAATAGAATTTCCACTTTAGTGGCCTAACCTTGATCTATTGTTTAGTCTAAGGATTTTTATGAATATTGAAATACTTTAGGCTGGCAATTAAATGTAGTTTTTTAGATTGTCCTGAAATTCTGCATTTTGTTTTCGTATTTGAGTTTTTATTGAATTTTTTATGTTATTTTTCAGACGGAAGAGTCACACCCTATCCACTGGCGTCCAGAAATTTTGAGAAGGAGGAAGTATTAAACCTACTTTAATTTTGTAAATAATTTGAAATAAATCTTTCATTATGACAAACAGACTCACTTAGTTCCCTGAAGATCATTTAGTGCGGACAATTTATCTTGTATTTATTAAAATATTTTCAAATCCAACTGTAAGTGTCAATTCGGGCGACTCTGCAGGCTCTACTTTACCGCTTATTTAAGTTTACGATTGATTAAATGGAGTTTTATAATGTATACCATCTTGTTCAGAATCGTCTAGGCCTTAGGATTATAATAAGTGTTTGCCGTTTCACCACTATTTTGAAGGTCTGTGAGTATTTTTTTACTTACACAGCTGTTTTATTGTTGTAAATGATTTTGTTAAAGTTAGTTTATGTTGTTGTTTGTTTATATAAAATGTACGATGGTTTGCGTTCTAGCGATATTAGGGAATTATTAGATGGAAGGTTGAGTTTAGTGGACGATTGGAGCCATCAATAGCCAAAGTGGCATAAAACTGGCAACTGTTGCAGGAAGGTGCAATTTTTATGTACATACTCGGGAATTTTAAAGTTTTATTTGTAAATAATGGTTTTAAGCGTTATAAACTGTATATTCTATTTATCACAATAAAATTATGGACAGAATGTATTGCATGGCCAGAACAAATTTTCCAGGGTGCGTAGTTCTTGACCAATCTCAGGGAATGCACAAAGCGAGTGCATCCCATCGTGCCTCTACCAGCCGCTGGATGGAGTCGCGGCGCATCATGACGTTCGGCAAGATCAGGTGGACTATTAGTTCACTCAGTCCGATTAAGTCGCCAGGCCCTGACGGAATCAGACCTGTCTATTTGCAAAAGGGGATTGAGGAAATTCTGTTGATACTGTGCAAGCTCTTCAGAGTTTTGTAGTGAAGGATGTATTTGGTCTTGTCATGCAAATTTGGAATTAATTTGGAATTCATCTTCTCAGGGGCTAGTGGGTAGTCATTATGTAGATCATGTAAGCTTTCGGGATATTTAAGGTCCACCTCTAAAATATATCCGAACTGCTCATCAGTCAGGTCATAATTATCTGTCCAATGAAATGTGTCTACGGGTAATTTTTCACACATTGCCGTTGCATAAAGAGAGTTACAATCGAAATACATGAGAAATATACTTTCTTTACTAGGATCATAAAGTTCACCCATGTACTTGTTATTAGCTTTTGCATAACGTGTTGAAACCATAGACACCCCACCACGAATCGCTTGTTCTATAAACAGATGCATGTCAATTTCACTGAAAATTTGTAACTCAACTCTAGTCATTCTAAGACAGGCTTGCCATGTTAAACCAGGTAGCGAATACGTGTGTACGGGGTCAAGTTTGTAATACTGTAAACACAAGTCTCTAAAGGTTTCAAACACATCCACCAACAACAGTACATCGGTTTTAAGATATAAATCATGATATTCTTTTAAATTTTGTATGTTGAAATGAGACCATACAGTTTGAGCGTGATCGTAATCTTGAGGTGAAATATCTTCTTTTGTCAATGTACTATTAAAAGCTTCAATTGGTGGGAGACAATTTTCAGAAAACTTTTCAGGGCCAGTCATATACTCGTATGGAAAAACACCTTTCCGTTGAAGTAGTGGTTCGTGAATAAATTTGAAACAATCCAAGTTTGCTGCTAGTTTATGTAACGGCAGGGCTAAGAAGCTGTATGAATCCAAAAATACCAGATCGTCAACTGAAAATGATATGTAGTGTTCAAAGTCTTTGGCGATTACATTAATTGTACGTTCATTATATTTACCTAAATGCTGCATTATCAGGTGAGCGTCATAATTCTTCAAGTTGTGAAATAAGACTGGTATTTTGTCTGTAATTTTGTAATTTAAATTACACACGTTGTGGGCTGCACCTCTATATAATCCAGTCATATGACAATGATCTCGGACCTTGACACTGTCATCTACTGGGTTTTCACATATGTGACAAATTGTTTCCGTTCTGAATGATGATTCTTGTTCAGGGGTCATAGTTAACGGTACATATACATTCATTTGTGGTTTAATGTTGTCATAAACTTCAAATAGCTTCTGGAAAAATACGTCCATAACATTTTCACCACTATGCATTTCTTGAAAAACTATTTCATTGTCTTTAATTACCACAAATGCGAAACCGCTTGGGGAATGTTCTTGTGTTGTTGGGTTGATAAAACATTCAAAATCAGAATATATCACGAAAGGTGCCTTAATCTGATACTTGAAATTTGTAAATTTTAATGTGTTTTTGGGGGACATTTCAACTCGTTGGGGCTTAAAATTTTTACAATCCTCAAAGTGTTTGTTTAGATTTTCTTTGGTAAAAAATCTTTGAAGACACAAATAGCAATAGTGTTTCTTGTTATTGCGTTTTGTTGTGTTGAATGGAAGTTTGTTAAAGTCACGAATTAGACAGTAATGTGTCATGCGCCCTTTTTTTAATAACAGTAGATTGACATGTATAGGAAGGTAAGATTTAGTCATTCTCACTGGATGTATAGTTTTGCTCTGTATTCCATACACATTAATAGATATGTCATTTTGCCTTTCAAACTTCTCTATATCAGCTAATTTAACAGGATAACTAATATTGTTCATGTTCAGCTGATTCATATATTGAACATAGTGTCCTACTTGATAGGGGTTGTTTTGTTTTGGATGTAATGCTGCTAAGACAGCCCACAAAAAGCATTTGTTATCGGAATTCTTAATATTCAATACAACGTGAGTCGATTTAATGTGTTCTGGAGACGCAATATATGATTTAGGCATCAACGGAGCGTATTTGTATATGAACAGTTCCCATTTCATAGTATGATCATAGATCCAACCACTTCCTACAGCTTGGAAGTTAGTCATAGAGTTTTCAATTTTCAATAAAGCTTCATTAATTTGTGATTGTAAATCTCTTTTTTCAATGGATAGATTAGTTAAACTTCTAAACATAGCCCCATAACATTTTCACCACTATGCATTTCTTGAAAAACTATTTCATTGTCTTTAATTACCACAAATGCGAAACCGCTTGGGGAATGTTCTTGTGTTGTTGGGTTGATAAAACATTCAAAATCAGAATATATCACGAAAGGTGCCTTAATCTGATACTTGAAATTTGTAAATTTTAATGTGTTTTTGGGCGACATTTCAACTCGTTGGGGCTTAAAATTTTTACAATCCTCAAAATGTTCATTTAGATTTTCTTTGGTATAAAACCTTTGAAGACACAAGTAGCAATAGTGTTTCTTGTGAGTGTGTTTCGTTGTGTTGAATAGAAGTTTGTTGAAGTCACGAATTAGACAGTAATGTGTCATGCGCTCTTTTTTTAATAACAGTAGATTGACATGTATAGGAAGGTAAGATTTAGTCATTCTCACTGGATGTATAGTTTTGCTCTGTATTCCATACACATTAATAGATATGTCATTTTGCCTTTCAAACTTCTCTATATCAGCTAATTTAACAGGATAACTAATATTGTTCATGTTCAGCTGATTCATATATTGAACATAGTGTCCTACTTGATAGGGGTTGTTTTGTTTTGGATGTAATGCTGCTAAGACAGCCCACAAAAAGCATTTGTTATCGGAATTCTTAATATTCAATACAACGTGAGTCGATTTAATGTGTTCTGGAGACGCAATATATGATTTAGGCATCAACGGAGCGTATTTGTATATGAACAGTTCCCATTTCATAGTATGATCATAGATCCAACCACTTCCTACAGCTTGGAAGTTAGTCATAGAGTTTTCAATTTTCAATAAAGCTTCATTAATTTGTGATTGTAAATCTCTTTTTTCAATGGATAGATTAGTTAAACTTCTAAACATAGCCGAGCAGCTTTTATGAATAATTACATTCTCAGCAGTAGAAGTGGAATATTTAACAAAATTCACAATCCTAACCAAAATCCATTTCACTGGAAGGGGTGTATCTTGTAGTGAGGTAAGGACTTCATTTCTGATTGTCTCTCCAACAAAATCACGTTTCATAAACACTTTATTCTTACTACAGGAAGCAACGTGTCGATTAAAATGTGTATTAATATTACGTTTACATGATTGGCAGTAATTCTTATGTTTTCTCATGTGAGACATCAGTTCTACTCTGTTTTGAAAGGTTAACTGACAAACGTTACAACAGGACTTATGTTTGAGCCTAAAGTGTCGGGTTAAATTATGTTTTAAGGAAAATTGTTTTTTACAAAAATTGCAAGTAAACATTTTTATATAGAATAAAAAAAACCTGAGTCCGCACTTATGATGACGTAACTGATAACTGGTATAACTCACAAACACTGACTCCACTAAACACTGGCTGAATTGCTTCACTTGTACTGACTGTTTGCTGACAGCGCGGGGTTTATAAACCTGTGTGGCAAATGTTAAATGGCAAATTAACATTTGCTGAATTCACATTTCAATGACCTGGTTTCAATTTAGAAATGTTGTTGGTTTGGTAACGTTTGGTGTGCAGGCTAGTGTGGGTCAGTAGTCGCACCAGAACCCAGCGAGTCAGACGTAGCGCATTCATTGGCCGCGAGCCACTTTCACCGCGGGACTAGGACATGCGTCGCGGCGAAGCGACGCCCAGGGCTGGCGCATAGGATATTGGATACGCACGGTGGTATATGTGTTTACGCGATTTGATGCTGAGGGCTTGAGGGCATGAAAGGTATGTAATATTGTTTATGTATATGTTATTGAACAGCATCAGGTAATAGTTTGATATGAATAATGGTTTGCGAGATTTTTTTCAAAAATGTTCAATCTGTCCAAAAATAATCTCCATAAGAATAACATGGGAAAAACGTGCCGATTCGGGGCTTAAACCATCCTATTCACCCTACTATGCTTATTTATACAAATTTTCATAGCTCTGTCCGTTCGGTGGCACACGGTGGCACTGATTTTAAGAAAAGTTCTTAAGCACCATTTTAAGAACTTCCTGTAAAGAATAATGTTTAAGACTATATGGATATGTTCCTTACATATATATGGTTGTTTATGCAAATTTTCATAGCTCTGTGAATTCGGTGGCACACGGTGGCACTGGTTTTAAGAAAAGTTCTTAAGCACCATTTTAAGAACTTCCTGTAAAGATTAAGGTTTAAGACTATGGGGATATTTTCCTTACATATATATGGTTATTTATGCAAATTTTCATAGCTCTGTTGGTTCGGTGGCACACGGTGGCACTGGTTTTAAGAAAAGTTCTTAAGCACCATTTTAAGAACTTCCTGTAAAGATTAAGGTTTAAGACTATGGGGATATTTTCCTTACATATATATGGTTATTTATGCAAATTTTCATAGCTCTGTTGGTTCGGTGGCACACGGTGGCACTGGTTTTAAGAAAAGTTCTTAAGCACCATTTTAAGAACTTCCTGTAAAGATTAAGGTTTAAGACTATGGGGATATTTTCCTATGTTTTTTGTTTTTAGAAAAGCGGTGTGATATAGGTATTATCCACATTGTTAATTAGGTTTTATAAGACAATATTTCCTTACATATATATCTTTATTATAATCTGATGGTGGGGCGTGCACTGATTTTATAAGCACTAATGCTCACTTAAGTTTGCTTTTTGTTATGTGCTATATATTAGCTTGTGGTTCGGTGGCACACGGTGGCACTGATTTTAAGAAAAGTTCTTAAGCACCATTTTAAGAACTTCCTGTAAAGATAATGTTTAGACTATGGATATGTTTCTCTACATATATTGGTTGTTTTATGCAAATTGTTGCTAGCTCTGTGAACACTGTATAGTTTTAAGCACCATTTTACTAATATCTTTCCTTACATTGTGGTAATGCAATTTTTGATAAAGGTACTGTAGAAAATTTAAGAAAAGTCTGTATAAGACACCTTATATTTATGCATATAGCTCTGACGGTGCACTGTATTAGAAAAGTTCTTAGCATTTAAATTTCCTGTCAATTATATGTCCTATTTTCCTTACAAATTTTCATAGCTCTGTGAATTCGGTGGCACACGGTGGCACCGATTTTAAGAAAAGTTCTTAAGCACCATTTTAAGAACTTCCTGTAAAGAATAATGTTTAAGACTATATGGATATGTTCCTTACATATATATGGTTGTTTATGCAAATTTTCATAGCTCTGTGAATTCGGTGGCACACGGTGGCACTGATTTTAAGAAAAGTTCTTAAGCACCATTTTAAGAACTTCCTCTAAAGATTAATGTTTAAGACTATGGGGATATGTTCCTTACATATATATGGTTGTTTATGCAAATTTTCATAGCTCTGTGAGTTCGGTGGCACACGGTGGCACTGATTTTAAGAAAAGTTCTTAAGCACCATTTTAAGAACTTCCTGTAAAGATTAATGTTTAAGACTATGGGGATATGTTCCTTACATATATATGGTTATTTATGCAAATTTTCATAGCTCTGTGAGTTCGGTGGCACACGGTGGCACTGATTTTAAGAAAAGTTCTTAAGCACCATTTTAAGAACTTCCTGTAAAGATTAAGGTTTAAGACTATGGGGATATTTTCCTTACATATATATGGTTATTTATGCAAATTTTCATAGCTCTGTTGGTTCGGTGGCACACGGTGGCACTGATTTTAAGAAAAGTTCTTAAGCACCATTTTAAGAACTTCCTGTAAAGATTAAGGTTTAAGACTATGGGGATATTTTCCTTACATATATATGGTTATTTATGCAAATTTTCATAGCTCTGTGAGTTCGGTGGCACACGGTGGCACTGATTTTAAGAAAAGTTCTTAAGCACCATTTTAAGAACTTCCTGTAAAGATTAATGTTTAAGACTATGGGGATATGTTCCTTACATATATATGGTTGTTTATGCAAATTTTCATAGCTCTGTGAGTTCGGTGGCACACGGTGGCACTGATTTTAAGAAAAGTTCTTAAGCACCATTTTAAGAACTTCCTGTAAAGATTAATGTTTAAGACTATGGGGATATGTTCCTTACATATATATGGTTGTTTATGCAAATTTTCATAGCTCTGTGAGTTCGGTGGCACACGGTGGCACTGATTTTAAGAAAAGTTCTTAAGCACCATTTTAAGAACTTCTGGTAAGGATTAATGTTTAAGACTATGGGGATATGTTCCTTACATATATATGGTTATTTATGCAAATTTTCATAGCTCTGTTGGTTCGGTGGCACACGGTGGCACTGATTTTAAGAAAAGTTCTTAAGCACCATTTTAAGAACTTCCTGTAAAGATTAATGTTTAAGACTATGGGGATATTTTCCTTACATATAGATGGTTATTTATACAAATTTTCATAGCTCTGTTGGTTCGGTGGCACACGGTGGCACTGATTTTAAGAAAAGTTCTTAAGCACCATTTTAAGAACTTCTGGTAAGGTTTGGTGCTGCGACATTTTTTGTGAATATTTTATTAACAGCACAATTTATACAAATTTTCATAGCTCTGTTGGTTCGGTGGCACACGGTGGCACTGATTTTAAGAAAAGTTCTTAAGCACCATTTTAAGAACATCTGTATGTTTAAGACTATTTTCCTTACATATAGATGATTTATACAAATTTCATAGCTCTGTTTTTCGGTGGCACATATTTTAAGAAAAACTTAAGCACCATTTTAAGAACTTCTGTAATATGCTTACATCTTGTGAATATTTTATTAACAGCACAATTTATGTTCCTTTACTTTCATCAGTCGACAGCTAACGTCATTGTGTGTCATTTCCAGTGAATGTTCGTGATTTTTTTGAAAAGATTATAATTAAAATCTTAAATTATAAAAATTACTGGCTGATTTCTTTGTCCGAGTGCAATAATTATTACTTGTTCATGTTTTACGCAAGTTTAATAAATTAATGTTAGATTGAGCGAGTATTAATATAGGCTAAAGAATGCAGCGATTCATCCTAATTAATGTTACCTAAAATAATTGCAGTTTGTTTTGCTCTATTTGTTACGGTCGACCCAGAATAGGATACAAAATAAATTGAGAACATCTATCTTATGATTATTTATATAAATTATAAAGATGCTACCTAAAAATTACACAATGACAGTTGAGTCCGTCTTAATTGAGTTGCCGAGGCTGTCATAGGCCGTGCTACATATATTTTATAGCAAAGGAAACACGAATAAAACTACTGAACGATTGTTAGCGCCTTCAATACCGCAATCGCAACACGCGCGCTTAACTGCTTTGCGTTAACAATTACGGTAAATGTACACGATAACCAATGTTCTTCGTCTGCATACTTATATTTCTTTAGTAAACATATAATAACCTTATAACCTTACACTATTAGTTTAGTTATAAAATTCAAGATGTAATGATATTTCAGATGCGTGGTACTGTAAATCACTAAATAATCAATAAATAAACCAATAGAATAAACAAACAAATTATAGGGGTATAGTTTAACACTATTAAAAGTAAATGAATACTACCGCATTATAATTACTATAGCCATTAACAGATTAAAATTACTTTAGCCTTTAACAGCTTAAAGATTCAGATAATTATTGATTATAAATGTATCGCGTCTAAAATCATAAAATCACAGAAGACTTGCTATTAATTCACAAAATTCATTTTAAAATCCCCGCCACTAGTGCCACCGGATCTTGTATCACCCCGCCCCGTGGAGATGATTGGCGCTGCCTCCAGGCTCACTCCGATCAGCGCCTGTTTTACAGGCACACTACTCTAAGGGCATTACATTGCCACTTTTTAAAAATTAATTCTTATGAGCCTTGAACTTATTTTTTAATTTGTGTGCACTTTTTGAGGGCTGGAATGGTAATAATCTCAGTATATAAGGAGAAACTAAAAAATGTACAAATGTAGTGACCTATATAATTACTTTGCCTTTAATTTGACACCTCAAGCATCTTTTACGACAACCAAGTGACCTGTAATGCTTGTTTAAAATTAACATTGTTCTTATGAGGCTAAAATCCAAGATGGAGGAGGTACTGCAGACTCTTAATCTTATTTTAGACCTGACTGATGATTTGAATCAACCGTTAAGGGAATCCGATTTAGCCAACGACAACTAACGCTAGATAGTTAAAGATATGGTGT